>JAAIIK010000076.1:992585-1008510 GCA_014706435.1 Silurus glanis
GTGTGTGTGTGTGTGTGTGTGTGTGTGTGTGTGTGTGTGTGTGTGTGGTTAGAGAAAGGCATGTGACATCAGACTGATCGTTGAGTGCTTTGTTTAAAGTTGACATTAAGAAGTTTGTTCTCATAATGTGTGTGTGTGTGTGTTTGCACAGTAGCCACGGTCTCCAAAGCTCGTAAGTGCAAGCCCACTTGCACAATTTCCAGGTATTGCTTTTTCCGCTGCGTATCGCTCGCACTGCTGCACAGAGTATTCATTCAGCGATAATCTGCTGGGAAACGACACACACATCACACACCGCTGTGGCTTTTTGCATCCTGCTTTGCATTCTGGGCTTGAGCTCTTTATATAGAGCCCGGATGACGGACAGTACCCGATCATACGTGTCATAACACGCCGCATCTTTACAGTTACTCTACATTTTCATTTCTATTTTATTGAATCCTGTTTTAAAAACCCAGGACAAGAAAATGACACAGTAGTTCCACCCAATCCACCCTTATTGCGTTAATGAGAAGATAAACAGAAATTGCGCTCCCAGGACTACAGATGATTTCAGCAATCTTATAAGATCGTTACAAATCCCACTCTGAGACGCGGATCTAATATATCCTGGGTACGCGTGTGCAAATCGGTATAGAAGGAAAAAACATAATCAGCATGCTCTAGTGGTAAACAAATAGAGCAAGATGAATTGCGATCACCTGAGAGCTGCAGTTCCTCTGCTGTTTTCCTGCATGCAGAATCCTTGCTGGAGAACACATCGTACAAGCGAACTTATTGGAATCCCAAATACGTCTATTCCTATATTTTCGCCTCCACAGTATTTTAAGTTTCATGTCGCGTCGATCTGTAGGTCATTTCATGCTGCATTTTTATTGGCTGGTCAGCAGACGAAGGCTGATGCGGCAAAACGGTTTCTTCGGCCATAAGACGGTCACAGAATGACGTAGGACTACGGTTTAGGTGAAACCGCAAGAGCTGTTTCGTATTGCGCCGTCTCTCGTCTGTCTTCACGTTTCATTCACACGCGAGGCGCTTTACAGATAAAATTAATAAATGCAATAAATGTGAAACATAGCGAATAAAACGAAAAAGGGGGAAAAACCAAATATGTTAAAATAAGTACAAAAAAAATTGCAGTAAAGATAAAACTAGCATGGAATAAGTCTTTAGTCGTTTCGTACAAAACAATTTCCTAATCGCGCGCCAGTCCTGTACTAACGCGAACGATGATTGTGGGCGGGGCTAAGAGCATAAGTATGTTAATGATGTACTTTGACTCATGCATGTTTGTAAACGAACCAGTTTTTTAGTTCAGAAACGTCTGGAAAAGTTTAGTTCTCGCAGTTTCGGTGACGACTGGAAAAATCCAGGTTACGTACTGCAGCGGACCGCAACCTACAGTATTTTGCAACCCAATGATGCGCTTGTTATATTACTATAATACGTATTATATTATTTAATTATTACATAATGAAAATTGTACTCGACTCGCCATGCTGAGTCAGGCCATGCTTAACTTATCGACGCATAGAAAAAAAAAGGAAATAAAATGAAAAATTACTTTGTGTGACCCGGTACTTAATGATCCATGACCCGGTACCGGTCTGCGGCGTGATAATTGGGGACCCCGACTTACAGGGTGATTTCAGTCCAGTCTACTTTTCCGTGGTTTTATTGGAAGCGGAAGCGGATTCGTGGTTATATTGGATGCCATTTATTCATCGATTTGACTTGCTTTTGTGCCGAGTCATCTTTTTAGTAAACGTAAATGCTCTTAGTGCTATTAGTTTGTATTTTGACTGCTCTTCTACCAAAACCCAAACACCCTTGGCCTTTAAAAGAAGCCAGAGATTTAGTTGCTTGAAGGTACTTGAGTAATGTTTTTTTATATCTAGTACATCCCATAATACTCTCTATGGGAGTGTCTGAAATGTTTTATTGGACCTGCATTCATTATTTTCCTACTACTGCACGCTTCCAAGTGATTCATTCCTCAAATATCATGTGAGCTGTAGCATGGCGTCTGGTGTTTTGCCCAACTAGGACTTTACCTTGTCCTTCAACGTATCCTCTGAAGAACTTGTCTGGCTGCTTGTCCCAAGGTTTAGTGTGTGTGTGTGTGTGTGTGTGTGTGTCTGATGGGAACTACAGACACCTTGCGGTTTTGATTGCCTATGAATGCAGCAGAACCAGTTTGGGGGGTGTGTGTGTGTGTGTGATGGTGGGTGCGGTGATTGGGTGTGTGTGTGTGTATGTTTCAGGTTTGACTTTCACATTGCTGTGTGTTTGTTTCAAGTCAAGAGTCAAGAAGCTTTTATTGTCATTTCAACCATATAGCTGACGCAGTACACCAGTAAAATAAAACAACGTTCCTCCAGAACCCTGGTGCTACATAGACAACATAAAGCTACATAACAGGAAACACAGGGCTTAAGGACTAGTAAGTGTCCTCGCCACATAAAGTGCATCGTGTGCAACCAGGTGCAAAGACAACACAAGACGGTGTAGGACAAATACACAGAAGACAAAATAGCGCCGGCAGTAAAACTGCTGTATGTTACACAGTGCGGTGTGGAAAAGAGACCCGGGTACGGGAGTGAACATTGTAATCAAACAAAGTGTAAACAAAAAGGTTTGTGCAAAAAAAAGCAATAGCAGCAGTCAAAAAAAAGATGTGCAAAAACAAAAGTAAACAGTGTAGTAAATAAATTATATAATATGGGCATGGATGTGTGAAGTGAGTACGGTTGTGTGTGTGAGTCCGGGTTGTACAGATCAGTCACACAGTTGAGTGTTTACATACACTGCACAGAAATCTTGTTCTGTTGAAGTAAATACATTAGTCGATATGTGTGATTGTGTGTGTGTGTGTGTATGTGTGTGCAGAATCAACCTTTGAAGCGGAGGAATGACGTGTGCAAGTGTTTCAGCATACATTTTCATGCCCACAGCTTTAAAATGGAAACTCGCCCTGTTGTTCCCAGTCCTGTGCAGGTGCCAGCTCCCTCACACCTTCTTTCACAATTAGCGCAGCTTTGCGTCACCCCTTTGTGTACCGCATGTGTTCGTTTCTGGTTTCTTCACCTTTCACCCACACGTTTGTAAGCGACGTGCTAACGAACGCCATGACATCACACTCCTTCCACAGACGCACACCTCGGGCGAGAAACACCGCTCAGACGGATCAATCTGTAAGCCCTCATAACCTCCTCAGTGTTTTATCTGTATTCATCACAAGCCCCATTTCTGAATGAAACGTTACTCTGTAAATAAGGACGTCAGTGTGCGTGCTCGCAGCGAGCGCTCGTAAACCAAGCGGGGTTGTGAGACTCTCATCCAGAGCTGCATCGTGTCCCCTCTTTCTATAAGTGACTTTTTCTTTTCTCCACCTAAAGCACAGACCGGTTATGTAACGATTATGCGACTGTGTTTGGTTGACTTTTGTTTTGCTTCCTGGATTTTCTTTTTCAGGTCTGGTGTTTGTTTTAGGTGTGATTGAGAAGAATCAGCATTACACTTTTTCTGTCAGCATTTTCTTTCTTTCTTTCTTTCTTTCTTAATTTTTTTTTTTCTATCGTCATCCTTAAAAGAAATGTGTAAACAGCAGACAATACTCACAAGCTTGTAACTCACAATGCAGGAGTAAAAAAGAAATGAATAGAATAGAATAAAATAATAAAAAAGTTATTTTATAACTTATTTTATAAAATTTTATATATATATATATATATATATATATATATATATATATATACACACACACACAGTGCCTTGCGAAAGTATTCGGCCCCCTTGAACCTTGCGACCTTTTGCCACATTTCAGGCTTCAAACATAAAGATATAAAACTGTAATTTTTTGTGAAGAATCAACAACAAGTGGGCCCACACGCCTGCTCCCACATACATGTATACTGTATAGTTTATACACTGTGGTACTGTAAATTGCTGTGTTGCTAAATTATATACAGTAATTTGTTCAATTATTAACATATTACAGTAAACGACCACATACTGATCACTAATCCTTAAGCCATGTCTCCACATGATATTTTCATGTTACGATGGGTTCATCGGAACTCATCTCCATCATAAATCGGGGCCTACCTTTACAGATAATCTCCAAAACCTTTTTTTTTTTCTTCTTCATAATTTCCTGCCACATAAATGTTGCATTTTCGCCTCAGTAAAAATTCTGAGCTCAGAATGATGTCATAACTTTACCTCAGTGATAAAAACATGGTCACACGCTGATTCTCATGACTGATGTATATTCTTTTCCTCAAAATAGCAAACTGTAGAATCTGTGCTCCATATGTAAGCGAATACGTCCGATTTATCTAAAGTAAATACACCGTGTGGACAAAAGTTTGTGGACACCTGACCATAAGATTTTTTTTTTTTTGGAAATCCTCATTCCACATTTACTCCTCATTTGCTGTTATAACCTCCACGCTTACATTTGCATTTATGGCATTTGACAGACCACAGATTTATACATTAAACTTTTATCCCATTCATACAACTGAGCAGCTATGGGCTTAGGGGCCTTGCTTAGGGGTCCAGGAGCGGCAGCTTGGTGTGGCTGGATCCGAAGGTTGTGAGTTTAAATCCCAAAGTCCAATGCCTTAACCACTAAGCCACCACCTCCCCACTCTTCTGGAAAGATGTTCTACTAGATTTTGGAGTGTGCTTGTGGAGATTTGTGTGAGAATAATTCAGACACTTGTGTTAGTCAAATCAGGTAGTGATGTAGGTGAGGTGAGAAGGCCTGGGGTGCAGTAGAGTTGAGGTCAGTGCTCTGTAGCAGGCCACTCAGGATCATCAAGGCCAACCCATGTAAAGTATATAATCATGAATCTGACTTTGTGCACAGGGGCATTGTCATGCTGGAACAGGTTTGGTTCTTCTAATTCAAGTAAAGGGTACATTTAATGCGAGTACATCCAAACAAATCCTATACAGTTGTGTGACTCCAACTTTTTGGAGAAGAACCACATATGGCTGGAATAGTCAGTTGTCCAAATACTTTTGTCTATATAGTCTTCCTATATACACAAAATGAGATGGTTTGTTGACTGTGTAGGCTGCCATTTTGATTCGGTGTCACCTCTTGAACCCAGTGCAACCTTGAGTTGAAGAGTTTTCGAGTAGGAATTCCGAGACATTGTTGTGATTCCAGCAGAAAAGGCAAGTGAAAAGAACTGTAATGAAAAGAGGAACTTGAGGACCATGTTCAATTCACACACAGATAATGCGTTTACATACACCATACATATGTGTGTTAATGTGTTAAAGGCTGCAACAAACGTTTATTTTGCTAATCGATTAATCTGATATTGTTTTTCTTCGATTAATCAGATTAAAAACGCAACTTTTTTTGTTTACTAGATGTTTTGCTTATTATAACTATATCGAAGCCTAATTCAAGGAATTGGAAAACGGTACACAGTCAACAAACCATCTCATTTTGTGTATATAGGAAGTCTATATAGACAAAGGTATAAGAGTGGACTTAAAAAAATGCAAAATCCACATAAAGTTTAACGATCTTTAATTTAGACATTTTATAAAGTTTATAGAGTCTGATTCAGGTTTATTTGCCAAGTGTGACACAATTTTGTTCCAGCTGTTGGTGACGTCTAGACAGACAGTAGCTGCTTGTTGAGGAGTCCATGGGGGATTTCTCCTTTGAACAAATTCACTCATGCTGGGTTGTTTCTTTCTGTAAAAAAAAAAGTAAAACAGCATTCGAGGATGCGAGGTGAAGCAATTTGTGTATATCAACATTTGTATTGTTAATGATAATCGCAGATGGCAAGTTAGTTTCGACAGTTTGTTTACAAAAATACAGATATTTTGTTTAGTGGTGAAGATAAGCATCTAGAATATATAATTAATAAAATTGTGTAATAATAAAACGGTAATAAAATAAAATGGACAATGAAATTAATTATCGATTTTATTGATTAGTTGTTGCAGCCCAAGTGTTAATAAAAAATCTTATTTTGTCTTCTGGAAAGTATGTGAATATCTCGTGTAGCTTAAAAAATAAAGCTTAAAAAAAACTGAATTACCATTCTGTTCAAATGTTTACACCCCCCTCCCTCGCGCCACTTCACGCATCTTAACGTGCTACTCTGCCTTCTTTAGAATTGTTGAACGTTTGCACCTTTTCTGAAGATGGTTCTGAAACTCCTATAGATACTGGTGGAAAGAAGTCAAATATGCCCAAGATGCTGGAACATGCAGTTCCTGGAGATTTTTCCTCAAGAAGAACAGACATTTTAACAAACTCTTGTGTTTTGTGGAATTTGAAGATGCAAACATCTGCTGTGGGAGTTTTTTTTTTTGTAAATGTATAATAATAATAATGTATACAATGTAGTATTTACAGTTGTATAATTGAAAACATTCTTTGAGCAATGCTATTATGAAAATGTGTCAACTTTGAGGGTTGTGTGTTCTTGTTGCAACTAATTTCTCATGTTGTGTTTTATAGACAACGTTCCAGTGGAGCTGCGAGACCCCTTCTATCTGGACCAGTACGAGCAGGAGCACCTGAAGCCTCCTGTCACACGGCTTCTGCAGTCTCCAGAGCTCTACTCTCGAACCTATGGCTTGCTGCTAGCTGAGGGCCCCGGGGCCAACGGGGCTCCTAAAGACAATACCAACCTCTTAGAGATCCTCAGCCAAAAGGCCTTAACCCCAAGAGACCAAAACACCCCGGTGACGGAAGCAGACCTCCGGCACAAGCCAATTAAAATGGTAAGTGGGTGTGGTTTATATATTAGGGATGATGAGATTCACCGATTCGCATAAAAGTTACCGACGTGATGCATCGATTGAGACGTGTGCATCGTGTACAAGTTGGCTTTTGTATCGTGAAGCATCGTTTTGAACATATTCGCATCGATAAAAGCAGATTTATTTCTGTATAATTATTAGTAGAGGCGCTATATTTTTATTATATAGAAAGTGATCATTTGGGACCAATATTTGATATGTAGATTGATTTCTTGTCGCTAAACTGAATGACGAATCACAACGCTACGGAGACCGAGGCGTGTCCTGAGAGTCACAAAGAATACAGATTAACATGGCAGAGGTAGAGCTGTAACTTCCTTCTGACACAACAGGAAAAGATCTGGTTTTATTTAATCGTTTTTCTTACTTATTTTTTTTTTTTTGCACTATAAAGACCTTAAGTCAGAAGGCATTTATGTAAATTGATGATTTGCTGTTTGTCTGAATCTGTACATATTGAATTGCAGAGCATTATATATTTTCCATTCAACTGCACTGTGAAAAATCAAATGGAAATCGGATCACAGTGCAGCGTAATGGGGGGGGGGGGATCGTATCGCATCACAACGGTAGCTGCTTCATATGTATCTCTAATGTATCGTATCGTTGGCTATGCTTCGAGATGCGAATCGCGTCGGCCTCAGTTACGGAGATGCACATCCATAATATATAGGGAGGGGGTGTGCAGGGAGGAGTGGTGGTGTGTGCGAGTAGTTCACTGTTGTGTGTAACAGACCAGCAAAACCTTTCACTGAATCAATGGACATGCAGGAAGATGTTTAATTCTTTATTTGCTTTTAATAAAAGCTCAGCTGAGTGTGTTTGTGTATAGAATGGGGTGGTGAGGGGCCACAAGAGGTGGGGGGGTGTGGTGTAGGTTATACCGAGATCTGTTTCTAACTCTGGTTCCAGGGTTCCAGACATAAGAAAAGACTCTCCTGCTCTTCATCATGGTTAAGTGGCTTCATGTGTATGGGACATTTGAAGAGCTGAGCTGAAGAGCACATGGTAATGAAATGCGTCTAAAAGGATCAGTCTTTTTTTTTTTTTTTAAAGACAAAAGACTCTGTGTGGAGGTTGTTTACATTTCTAGAGGACGGAGAACTTTTCTTAGCTTGTTTTGTCTCGCCTGTTCTATTATCTTCAGAAACGGTTTTTAAACCTAAATTCAGCTTTTTATTTTTGTGAGATTCTGAAGACCTGTAAATCAATCTGTAAGAAGTAACAAAGTAAATCAATCTGTTTTAGGTCTTAAATAATTTTAAACAGGCCTTAATTTCTCGATGTCCACGTCGCTGTATTACGAATACAAACGAGAACAAAATGCAACAGCCAATACCAGAAAGCTGATTGGCTCTTGCATTTTGGTCTCGTTTGTATCCGTAATACAGCGAATTATATTTGAACTAGCGAAAGAATGAAATTAAAAACATCGAAAACAACGTATCTGTTTGTGTTTTCGATGTCGTGATACGGAGCTTTAATTTCATTCCAATTTCATTTCAATTTGACTTTGTGAAACCGGCAGAAAACCTGTTGTAGATAGATGTATATCTTGATTTAATCTCATAAAGGATTTATGAGAATTACGAAGGATATATAAAGATTTGCTTTTGAAGAATTTTGTGTCTTAAATTGAAAAGAAAAAAAATTGTTTGCACCTTATGTACTTTTATTTATATGCTAAATCTAATCTTGAGACAATTTTAGATTAGATCAGAATCAACGTAATTGTCATTAAAGTGCAGAGTACAAGTACAGGGCCAATGAAATGCAGTTAGCATCTAAACCAGAAGTGCAAATAGCAATGTAGATCAAAAAAATTAATCCATTGTGTAAAAATATACATACACTATATTGCCAAAAGTATTGGGACACCTGGGCATCAGTACGGTATGTGATTTTTGAGCACATTCCACATTTAGTTCCAATGTGCTCTTCCAATTCCCTCCACTCTTCTGGGAAGATGTTCCACTAGATTTTGAAGTGTGCTTGTGGATATTTGTGTTCATCAGCCACAAGGGTGTTATGAAAGGCAGGTACTGATGTAGGGTGAGGAGACCTGGGGTGCAGTCAGCGTTCACCTTCATCCCAAAGGTGTTCAGTAGGGATGAGATCAGAGCTCTATAGCAGGAGATCTTCCTCTCCAAAGCATGTACTCCAGATCTCCAAGGAGCTCACTTTGTGCACAGGGGCATCACCATGCTGGAGCAGGTTTTGGGTTTCCAAGTTCAAGTGAATGCAAAGTTTTATTAAAGCGCCATCTAAAGACGTCCTGTACAATCGAGTGCCTCCAGTTTTGTGGTAACAGTTTGAGAGCCACATATAGCAGGAAAGGTCAGGTGACCCAATATTTTTGCCAATATAGTGTATGTATATACAATAACATATTATAGAAGTGCAAAATACGAGGTACAAGTGCACAGACCATCTCATTTCTGTTGTGTAATTACACGGTTGACAACAAGGGAATTTGATTTGATCTTCTAATGCCACTAGATGCACTGTTTCAGATGGTTTGAGCAGAACATGCTTCTGAATTATTTTCCGATGTAAATGTTATTCACATTATGCACAACACACTCGGGCATTTCAGGCAAACCAGAGGAAATAGATATCGGAGTGTAGGTATGTACAGCTGTTTGTGGTATTACTCTCCCTTGTATCCCTGAGAGATGTATTGGGATGGGAGATGTGCACGTTGAATGATCTGTACAGTACATGCTCTGTGTATCCGCAGTGAATTGTGGATAGCGTGAGAGTTTTTAGCGGTAGTGAAGCTGGTTCAGTTCGATTTTTGTTTTACAAGGTTGCGTGAGGCCTTGTGTTATAGACACGATCTAGAACGTCCTCAATCTAGAACGTCCTCGATTAAACCTTTATGAGCACAAAGTTATGGTTTCGAACTCTAGGTTTCAGATTCGGACTGAGCAGATGATCTGAGCGGATTTAAAACAAGTTTTCTTTTGGCGGTTCTTTCACTTGCATGTGTTGTGTGCTGCTGTTGTAGGTAAATAAGCAACAATTATTTGTTCCTCTTATGATGTGACAGCAATTTTACAACAATGAAACGGTTATAAACAGTTTACAGTCCACTCTTTTTTCTTTTCTTTTTTTCTTTTTCTTTTTCTTTTTTGCCCGATTTGAAGATAATGAGTTAAAATATGGTTATTTTGGCCAATCAGATTCCAGAATTCAGCAGCATTCTAGGCAATAATCTCACAAGCATGAGTTTTTTTAATGTTTAAATCCCAGCACCACCAAACTGCCACTGCTGGGCCCCTTGAGCAAGGCCCCTTTAATCCTCAGCTGCTCAGCTGTATTAAGATAATGATAAGCCGCTTTGGATGAGAGCGTCTTCCAAATGTGGGAAATGTACATGTTCCTGTTATCATTTATGCTCTAATAGCTGTAATGAGTACGTGTCTGCATCCCCTCTAGAAGCCTGCAAGCGGGAATTGAGTGGCGGCTCGTGGTACCGTTGCACAGAGGCACAAAATCGTAACATACCCTGTTTTGGTGGCACGATTTAATTAACTGCATCCGGACAGTCGAATTCCTCACAATCTTCAAAAAAGCATCTAAAACCTCATCCTTTAAAAAAAAAAATAAAAAATCCAGAGCAGCCTACAATTATTTAATTCAAACAACTGAGCAGTTGAGGGTTAAAGGCCTTGCTCGAGGGCCCAGCAGTGGTTGGTGCTGAGATTTGAACTTGTGACCTTCTTATCAGAAGTCTTACATCTTGACCACTGAGCTTCAACTTCCCCAGGAACAGGAAGGAATGTGTTTTTATTGAATGAAGCTTTAAACGGAAAAATAATAATGTGTCATTCTTATAAAAGCTAACTAAATTTCTCAGTGCTGTGGTATAAGGAATAAAATGCTATGAAACATGCTGTTATGGGATATTTATCTACTTCAGGGTTAAAACAGTGACTCTTGGTGCTCAGTCGCCTGGTACTACTTTAGTGTGTGTTTCATTACATAACTGCTGTTCTGGTTTTTTTGTCTGTTGCAGACTGATATTGTTCTGCTTTTGTGATTAAAACCGGATCCAACTTACTGAAAGAGATATGTATTGTGTGGGATCTAACATTGGTGTGTGTGTGTGTGTGTGTGTGTGTGTGTGTGTGTGTGTGTGTGTATGTATGTATGCGAGACTTCTGTGTACATGCTGTGCTAAGCTGTTCAGGTTAGCAGGTGCTACAGTGTTGGTGTCATGGTTGCAGAGGGTTTAATGAGGTGTGATGAATTCTGGACATCTATCTATATATCTGTCTGTCTGTCTGTCTGTCTGTCTGTCTGTCTCTGTGTGTGTGTGTGTGTGTGTGTGCGTGAGTGCGCGTTCATTTCCCATGTTCCCAGGTCGTGCCGTGGTCCGAGTGCAACTGCTGCTCGCTCGTCTGGTTGCCAGCTGTGGGTTTTGCTTAGAGAAATTGGGTCACACAGCATTATGGTTACAATCAGAGAGCAGCAGGACCATGCAGAGATTAATTGTTCTAGTAACAGAAGCTTCATCTTCCTACCTGTAAGATGAAGAAACTAAAACGTTGGACTATGACGACATTGAACAGAAAGTAAAAAAAAAAGGTCTAAAAATCCTGCGGCCACAAGGAATTTCAGTTAATACCAAATCTGTAGAAACGTTAAACAGACGCTAGATTCTTAATCCCGCATTCTTGAACCTGCGACACGGAAATTGATTGAAGTCCAACAGCGTGAAGGACAAATCAATTCCCTAAATGCTCTCGGAAGGAACCGAGGGACTGGGAAAGTTTGCGGGTTGCTGACCGATGATTTTATTCAGCGTTCGTGAATCTGAGATTCGCATCCTCAGAAGCGAGTACAGAAAGTAAAAAAAAGAGGAAAATTAAAGCTCTGAGAAACACCCAGAGCATTGCTAATCATTTGCTTGCTAGCAAAGGAATATTTGCTCAAATATTTGGACTCTCAGCATCATTTTCTGGCCATCACATTGTTTTAAAATGTAACGTCACATCAGATTAAAAGAAATCAATTGTTAATGTAATGCCTTCTCAGCATTATGCTATTATTATTTTAACAGTATTTCTTCTTTAAAAACAGCCCTTTGAAAGATTTGATCACTATTGATGCTCGTATTAATGTGTTCCCTCATTAAATATTTGCACTGAAGAGGGTCACATCGAAGGCATGACGTAGCATTTTTGCTGTGGCTAGCGGTGTTGTTTTCATTGCAGTTCAGCTAAATTTTGTTTTATATCTACACTAGCAAGCTAGCTGACTGTTGTATATTAAAAACACTTTTCCGACTGACTACTTCACTACCTCATTTCACCAAACAGTTTGCAGGAAGAGAGTTAGATAAAGTCGAAGGCTGTGACACGGCTAACGTTAGCCCTTTTTTTTTCAATTCAAAGAGACGGAAGTAAACGAACTCCTGAAGGAAATGACGCAGGTTAAAGGTTTTTGTGTTTTTGGGTGTAAACCTTTTACACATTTCTAAGTGGATGAGCAATTTTTGGAAAACATTAGTGTAGAGGGAGGACTTTTAAAACAAAAATACAATTTTAAGATCGTTCTGCACTCATTTAGATGTATCCAGATTTCACTAAAGGTAAAGAAAAATAAACAAAAAATCAATAAAATATCTGCGATGTTGCTGCCTGTGGCGAATTGCATTGAAATAAATGCAGTTGTGCTTGAAAAAACATCTGATGTGACGTTTACTGTGGTGCTGTGTTGTGTCGTGTCCTGCCTTAATCTTGTCTTATCACGTGTTTGCTTTGTAAAAAGAACTTTTAGTGATGGGGAATATCCAAAACTGAAGCATCTCTCACACAAACATACAGATCTAGGACACTGTATATTTACTGACATAGTGTAACGTATCTGTTGAGAACCTGATCTTACAGGACGCACTGTTCAGAAATCAAGGCCACCAAGTTCCCACTTCGTTCCTCTTCTCATCTCTTTCCTCATTTTTCCTTCCCCCATGTGCTGTGTGTAAATCCCAGCCCCCCACCTCAGCACTCCTGCAACTGAGGAGGAAAGATCAGTGTAGATTAGTGCAGATTTGTGATCCCGTCCTCATCGTCTGGCTCTACTGTGTGTTATCAGATCTTGTTTTGCTTTCATGTCTTACCAATATAGATTTTGTATAAGTTGTTCATGTAAAACACCATGGTCTCAGTCATTTCCTCTCCAAGCCACGGACGCAGGGGGTCTGGGATTGAACCAGATGCGCCCCGGGATTGTTTGTCTAGTTAATGCAGTAGGAAACGCCTAATGAATCCCCGGTCTGGTTCAGCCAAAACACTGCTGAGGTACAGAATTTGATCTGTTTCCTTGAAGGCAAGGGTGGGCTTTCGAGTAAGCACACACCGCAATGCATGCTTCTTAGTACATCAAACTTCGGTTTAGTGCTTCTGAAACAGTAGGGAGGAGGTTTGTTTACTTAAAAAATGGAATTATAGAGAAAAAGAGAATATAGAGAATCTGAATATAACCAGTCAATAATGTGGCTTATTATTTCAGCAATAGTTCAAGTTACCAAAACGTTGGTATTCTTTCTCTTCTTTCATTTTTAAATGTTGGCGTCAAGTAGATAATTCAAATGAAAATCTAATAAAGTCTGAGAGATTACTCTTTGCCTGAAGGCTGCCTGATTGGATAAACTAAAACGGTGATCTGTGACAGAAATGACGCTGGTACGTTTATGGGATTTTGTAGATGCCCTTATCCAGAGCAACTTACAAAGGCTCAAGGGCCAATGAGTAAAGGTCGACCGATTAATCGGCACCCATAGTTGATTGCTGGAACTATCGGCAAAAATCCATACCGACAGTTTTTCCAGCTTTCGGG
The DNA here is from genome assembly GCA_014706435.1 of Silurus glanis. Classification (NCBI taxonomy): domain Eukaryota; kingdom Metazoa; phylum Chordata; class Actinopteri; order Siluriformes; family Siluridae; genus Silurus; species Silurus glanis. Next base: position 1,006,239 of record JAAIIK010000076.1, read on the forward strand.
CTGCTGTCATTAAGAGAGCGGCCTCTAGAGGTGAATCACTGATGCTACGCGCTGTTTGTTTTTACACTTGAGACGGCACGCTGCACGGAGAGCGCTATATTATGTTTATTATATATAATTTAATTTTATAATTATATTTATCAATTAATATATTCATATTTATTTTATTTAGAACATTTTCATGATTCAGCATTTTTTAGTTTATTTCAGTACTATTTTACATGGAGAGTTTTTGGTTTTTTTATCCTTTTTAAAAACTATTGGTTGACATCAGTATCTGTAAAATCTACTATTGGTCGACCTCTACCCATCAGTGGCATCTAGGATTTTAACTCACAATCTTCCCATCAAAAACTTCTTAACCACTAAACTCCCGACAGTTGTTGAGACGGCGTGTTTACATTTACCTTTACATTTATGGTACTTAGCAGATGCCTTTATTTTACTATTATCTCATTTATTAACTCATTAACTTGAGCAGGAGTGGTAGCTCGGTGGTGCTGGGATTTGAACACATGACCTTCTGATCAGAAATTCAACACGTTAATCGCTAAGCTACCACTATGTTACCTTAAAGTATTTACTCCTCTGATGCATTTTGTCCAGTCCTTGGTTTAGGTTCTGCTGAACATTTTGCTGAGCATCTGCCAGTTTTTAGCCACCTCAGTTCACATTTCAAACGTGTTTGCACTAAGCCACATTTACATTACATTTACATTTATGGTATTTCACAGACACCCTTATCCAGAGAGACCGGTCACACAAGCTGTAAGCAAACTCATTTGATGTTCTTATCAATTTCTGATACTGGTTCATTAGGACCCATCTATCTAAAAACTCTGCTGGGAGAAAATATAGTTTGAAAAGCACAATATAAAAAAATCAGGAGAATTGCTAATGTACATACTGCTTAAAAAGGTGGGTCTTGAGACCTTTGAAGCCTGCTAGTGACTCAGCTGTTCTAGCAATGAAGTGGATGTTTGTTTCACCACCTCGGTGCCAGAACAGAGAAAAGTCTTGAAGCATGTCTTTCCTGTATTCTGAGAGATGCTGGGATGCTAGTCGAGTGGTGGATGAGGGTGGTGCGGTGTGGGGTGAGAAGTGAGCTAGAGGGTTGGAGCAACCGGAATACAGCCCACTCCCACCCACATTTTGACGGCCCTTCGAACAATGCCAGTGACCTATTTAGAAAATTGAATTTGAAGTAAAAGTTTTACTCGTATCATATTTATATTTGATAATAAAGGCTGGCTTTTAAACAAAAATTTCCAGTAGTTATTAATAGAGGTCAAGGCACAGATAATTGATATCCATACCGATAGTTTTTCCACGTGCTGTTTGTTTTTATACTTGAGACTGCGCATTTCATTTTCATTATTCAGCACTGTTCTTTGTTGGGTTTTTTTTTGTAATAAAGTTCAGTACTATTTCACATGGAGTGTTATGGTTGTTTGTATTGTATCCAGTATCCATTTGAAAAACGGTTGATTTTAATTGGTTCTCGCCAAGAACGGTCCAACCTAACTATACGTATCGGTAAAATCCACTATCCGTCGACCTCTAGTTACTAACATACCCTAAGTATTTGTTAGATTTACCCACCAACCATATACATATGCATAAGTAAGTTAATGTTTTGATTTTAATAGTTTTTAATAATAAAAAATGTCGTTATGATGGTAATAATGCTCTTTGAATAGGCGATATATCTCTTCAACGCTCATTTGTGTGTATGTTGCAAAACAAAATAATAAACTAATCAAACATTCTGAGGCATAAATACATTTAAATTGGGGAACCCTTGCTTAGAGTAATACTGGTGTTTTGAGATTGATGCGTGTTTACATAAGAGTCTGCTCCGACTAAGAGACCCAGTCTGCCTCACTGCACCATTTCCTGGAAACCCCCCCCCCCCCCCCTTTTCCTACTGAACTTCTGACCCCGCTGGACCTCCTGCTCAAAGCTGGTTGATGCCTGGTTGTTTAATTTTTATGATTGAATCAATCTGCTCTTTGCATAAACCTCAGACTGTACTCGAGCAGGACCTTAGTGATTGCGCTTTGGGCTGCTGAGCAGTGCATTGTGGGTCATCTCTGGTTACTATGGTGATTTGGCAGCTTGTTTGTCCTCTGATCTAGCACCTGGCCTCGCTCCCCTCTCATTAGGATGAACTTGTGATTTGCAACGCAAGCAGAGTCGACATGGGTGGGAACGAAAATTCAAGCCACACACACACACACACACACACACACACACACACACACACACACAC
>JAAIIK010000076.1:1012581-1029598 GCA_014706435.1 Silurus glanis
GGGGCTGAATAATTTTGCACGCCCAATTTTTCAGTTTTTTATTTGTTAAAAAAGTTTGAGATATCCAATAAATTTCGTTCCACTTCATGATTGTGTCCCACTTGTTGTTGATTCTTCACAAAAAATTACAGTTTTATATCTTTATGTTTGAAGCCTGAAATGTGGCAAAAGGTCGCAAGGTTCAAGGGGGCCAAATATATATATATATAGTATAGTTCACACATTACTACCTGTGTGTGTGTGCGTGCGTGCGTGTATAAATATATATATAAAACAAAATATATAAATCACGTATATATTGATCACGCAAACCTAGTGTGAGAATGTCACCTGACCATTTAGCGTTTTTGCTGAGTCAGCCGTTACACTTCCTGGTCAAAGTGTGAAGCACCAGAGTGACTCCGTTTTGATCCGGTGTGCATTAGTGGTGTGTGAGACGGGAGCAGAGCCTGTGTTTAAATCTCTAACCTTCTTATCAGGACTAAAGAAGCTCCCCCGGTCTGATCTACTAATGTTGACATGGTGTATTAATGAGGCTCTCTCTCTCTCTCATTCTCAGCCTAATGGGGTGGGAGGATGAGAGGAGGACGAATAACAGCCTCAGGACACGAGAGGTCGTGTTTCTGATTCGTGTCGGGTGCAGCAGGTGCAGTCGTGACCAGACACTCGAATTTAATGTACATTTTTGTTGTTATTATTAGAAAAGGAGGAGCATAAGTCTGTACACCCCCCCCCCCCCCAGTGACTCCGCAGATCCAGACAAGAGGTTCGAGGGTAGTTTTTTTGCCAGGAAATTTATTTGCAAGTCTGAACCAAAGATGAGTCACGCCATAATAATTTAGCGACAAAGAGAAAGCTTAAGTCCTGCTGGAAAGCCCACGAAGCTGAACGCTTCCAATCCAGTATTGATCTATTGCACTGAGAGCGATAGCAGCTGTTTTGTACTTCACATTGTGAAACACAGCACGTAAATACAAACACAGTTTACCATCCCGCTCTTTCACCATCTGTCTGTTTACATTTACATTGAGCAGACGCTCTTATCTACAAAGACATATGGAAATGCTTCGTGGTCGACGTGAAGAAAACATGTTGGTGCAGATCTGGATTTAAAGATACCCAAACGCGAAGAAATTAGCCGGAAGAGTTTATGCGGTTATCAAAACCTTTTACATTTATGGCAGCTGGCGAATCCAGAGTGACTTACAGCAGTGCTTTGAAGTCTCCTTTGATAAATATGTTCTACTGCTGGTACAAAAGGACACAGATTAAGAATATAGTCTTGTCTAAAACTCTGAGGTTTGTTTTTTAAGTTCTAATTTAAGAATTGCTGGAAAAGGTTGGTCATGAAGACCGCTAGAGACTCAGCTGTTTGGACATCAAGTGGAAGTTCGAAGAGTTTTGAAGCATCTCTTCCTTGTTCTTTGAAAGATTGAGGGTCCAGTCGAGCATGTATAGAGGATGTAAAGAGCATGTTTCAGTGGTAGAGGATGGAGGCAACAGTGGAGCAGTGGTAGAGGATGGAGGGATCAGTGGAGTGGTGGAGGATGGAAGAAGCAGTAGTAGGAAATGGAGAGATCAGTAGAGCAGTCTTGTGATGACGAGGAACAGAACAAGCACCTGAGTGGCCTGTGAGGCGCGAACAAACAACTTCTCCTGATGATGTACTGAAGAAATCGGCATGACCCTGTTAGATTAGCAATGCGAGTGGGGGAAAAAACATTCATCGTGACCCTGAGATAAAACATCATAAAAAACAACTATAAATTACCAAATATGTGCTCGCTAAGAAAATCTGTCAAACTTTTTTTTTTTTTTTTTTTAAATATATTCAGTAAAATATGATGAGAAAATATTTTGTAGCATATTTTATGTCTAATTAAATTTTTGAAGCATTTCTGTCATTCAGCTCAACAAATTGTTATTGAAATCACTTGGTCTACGTTGGAACTGACAAACGTCAACTGCAATAAGAGTTGCTCAGCTTTATACTCGTCACATGTCGTTTTCTGCACTGGGGTCAGAGTGCAGGATCAGCCATGATGCAGCACCCCTGGAGCACAGAGGGTTAAGGGCCTTGCCCAAGGGCCCCCAACAGTGGCAGCTTGGCGATACAAGGGTTTGAACCCACCCGATCTTCCAATCATTAACCCAGCACCTTAACTACTGAGCTACCACCTCCCCAAACAGATGTTGGACTTCTAATCAGGTCATGAGTTCATATCTCACCACCACTAAGCTGCCACTAAGCTGCTGGGCCCTTGAGCAAGGCCCTTAACTGTAATAAGGGTGTCTGCTAAATGCATTTTTCTTACCTGCACTTTAAAAATAAAAAATGAGCTATTTCACCCTTGAGCCACCTGGTGGTTATGTTTTCTGGTTCCTCCGTCCCTCCACACTCCCTGCATTAGCAAAAGCTATGCGGTTTGAACGTCTGTGCTCTGCTTTATGAATTGTAATGGCTTGATGGCCTTAATGGTGGCTGTGTTTCATCCGTGTTCTGACAGTCGTTCTTCCTCTCTCTGTGATTGGCTCAGAGCGCCCACTTAGCAATGATGGATGCTTTAATGGCGGTGGGAGCCATGGAGACGGTGAGGGCAAGCGGAGGAGTCGAGCGACTCGGGGGAAAAGATGACTGGGAGAGAACATTGCTGCACTGGGTCAACACTGTGAGTGTGTAACACTTTTACAATCTCTCTCTCTCTCTCTCTCTCACACACACACACACACACACACACACACACACACACAAAATTCACCTTTTACAAAACATAACGTATATACACACACTGTGTTAAACACAAGTCTAACAGAGGTCACAAAACCTCACACATACCTCATACAGAACATATCAGAGACAACTGAAGTGCACCAATTTGACAAACCTGACCGCATCATTCTACATCAGTTCATATTCACACACACGCACACACAAACACACACACGATACACACCTCTTTCACACCCAGCCTTCTACAGAAAAACACGTTACTGCAAATAGGACAACAAACTGACGGTACCATACTGTGTATATATATGTATGAATAAAGTTGTTGCTGTTTTATAAATAGTTTTTCCATTTTCTTTTCTCTTAAACCAAGAAATTCACTTCATTTCACGGCCCCTAACTGCTAAGAGATTTTTTTCCCTCTTCACACACTAAACCAGCTACACTATATGGACAAAAGTATTGGGACACCTGAATGTTCCTGCCGTATGTGGTTTTTCCCCCAAACTGTTAGCCTAAACTTGGAGGCACATCCCCAAGGGTTCCAAGGATCAAATCCCATGAAGATATAGTTTACATAGATTAGAGTCAAAGATCTTGAGTGGCCATTGGAACCCTTGCTGCATCCCAGGCCTCCTCACTTTTCCACAAGCAAACTCCAAAATCTAGTGGAACGTCTTCCCAGAAGAGTGGAGGTTATTATAACAGCAAATGGGGATTAAATGCGGAATGGGATGTTCGAAAATCACATACCAGTCTTATGGTCATGTGACCGCAAACTTTTGTCCATGTAGTATATCAGCGTCCAGCATGTACAATCATATGTCGATTACTGATGACCTCACAGGCCAAACTAAATGAATTGACAGCATTTAAAAAGACAGCTGCTCATGCTGCATCACAAAGGAGCATAAAGGATTAGCGAAGGAAAACGCTATCTGCCATCTTCCACATACCATCGCTCACCGAGGATTGTGATTGGCTGGTAGCTCTGATTTACAGGAGTATGAGATTTTGCCATTTCTCCGCCATTTCTGGCACGCTACACTACACAGTCCCGAATCTGGCTTTTATAACTCTATTTCTGCAGTTAAAACAGGTCTCAGCCAGAAAGCCAACATTCCACAACTCTGGATTATAGTAGATCAGGTGTGAACAGTTCAAGCAGAACAATTGCACAGGCTCACTGATCTCCGTGTTGAGAAACGACACATAAAAACGAGCCGTGCTCCGCCTGGGCCTCGACAAACTCGTGACCATTACAATTACGCAACTCGAACACTCGCGATATTGCACATGATTTACCTGTTTTTATGTGTCTATGAGGACTATAATGGGAACAGACAGTCAGATGATCTACACCCGAGCATAAATACAGTTACGACTGGACTGTAGAGGGATACATGCTTCCATTTATTGGAAAATAAATACTGATACTGTCTTCTGTACGAAATGTCTGGAGTTTGAGTTTTTAAAGCTTCTGTTGCTTTGAAGTTTGAAAATAGTCATATTGCCATATTCAGGACAAACATTAGAAAATAAAACATCTGAGGTTTCAGGCTAATTTCCGTTTATTTACCCAAATGTATTACTGATATTTAAATTATTTTAGCATATGAATCTGCATAATATTTCACTATAATAAACCCATCTTCATGGACAAATATCTGACTGTCTGATTTTCCATCTGTCTGTCGGTGTCTGATTTTCCGTCTTAGTGACTGTCTGATTGTCTGTCAATCTGTCTGTCTCCAATTAGCAATAAGGTTGATTGATTGATTTATTTTGATCCTACAATCAACAGAGACTTTGTTTCGTTTGCCTGCCCGTCTGTCTGTCTGTCTGTCTGTCTGTTTGCTTGTCTGCCTGCCTATGTCTATACAGTGGTGTGAAAAAGTGTTTGCCCCTTCCTGATTTCCTGACATCACTTAATCCATTTATTTTTAACAGTTAAACGAGAAGCTGAAGAACCGCACAGAGAGCGACCAAACCCAGCAGAGTACAGAACCACAGCCAGTTCAGGCCTCGGTAAGACAATTTGACAGGTTATGTTTAGTTATAATATTGTCTCTTTTCTTCTTCTTCTTCTTCTTCTTCTCCTTCTTCTGTCCTGCTCTTTCCATTTGAACCCGCTCGGGTGGATTTAATGGCTTTCTTCTGTGCTCTTTTGTGTTGCTTCTGTTTTTCCTCTGTATACCCGCTTCTCTCGTCTCGTGCAGTGTCCCACCCGCTGGTACTGGAAACTTGTTCCTGTAAGTCTATCTCGCTCGCTCGTCGTCTTTCATCCTGCCATTCTTTTATCCCCCAACCGGTTCTCTGTTGTCAAACGTGAAGTCGGTAATCGGCTGGCCATCATTAAATAAAGTACAAACGGTTCGGCAGAGCGGTGTCAAGCACACACCCTTTTATAACTGGATCCAATTAAAGCTCATGAAGAAACTCACACGCTGTAGAACGACTCTGCATGAGCGAAGTGGATTTATTTAGACTTGATGTTGCCATACGAAGGACATCAGAGTAAATGTAGATAAGCCAGATTCCGTTGGCATATCAGGTGTGGGCTGTTCACACAGCTACCTCTGTTCAGAGCTCGTCTCCTCTCTCCCGAGTCCCCGCTTGTCCCACTTTCCTCTAACAATGTCCTCGCTGTTTGTTCCTCATCTCAGCCGACCTCGTTCTCACTGTGTTTGGCTGAGGTGCCCTGCATGGATTCTCACTCCTGCACTGGATTTATTTAATTAAATAAATGCAATTATTTAATTATATAAATAAAATTATTTAATTACATAAATTAAATAAACAATAATTTTTTTTCTCCCAGGTTAAACCTGCTCTTGTGTGCATATGTGTGTTAGTCCTGCTCATTTCTGATTTCCCTCATGTCTTTTTTTTTTTTTTTTTTCTTTCAACAATGTGGATGAATTATATTGTAACTAATACATAGTTCTGAGTGAAATGGCGTACTGTACACAAGGGTCTGGCCGAGATATCGGCGGTTTGATCTGTTCTAATTATCATGATCACCTTTTCTAAAAAAAAAAGGTGCACTGCATTGACAAAAGTTTGTGGACACCTGGCCAGAAGATTGGGATGTGCTTTTTGAACATCCCAGTCCTTATTTTGCCCCCAATTTTCTGATGTTGCTGTTATAATAAGCTCCACTCTTCTGGGAAGATGTTCCACTGGATTTTGTGGAGATTTGCGTGAGATCTATTCATCTGCAAATGTGTTAGCAAAGTCAGGTAGTGATGTAGGTGAGGTGAGGAGGCCTGGGGTGCAGTCAGCGTTTCAGGTGTTCAATAGGGTTGAGATCTGTAGCAGACCACTTTAGATCTTCCACTCCAACCCATATAAAGCATATCTTTATGCAGCTGGCTTAGTGAACAGGCATCTTTTCATGCTGGAACAGTTTTGTGTCTCCTAGTTCGGGGGAAGAACCAAATACGTCTGGAACTTTTGATCTTATGATGTATATAGTAGTGTTGGTTTGGTTTCGAATTCATGTATTATTCATGAATATAAATAACAAATAAATTACACACGACGAAGATGTGCTAGCTCCTCCCCCTTACACATCGGTGTCGTTTTTAGAGGTGTCTGGATGATAATAATAGTCACACACGTGACCACGAACGAAGGAGGAGGAGAAGATGAGCGAGTTCCTCCATGATTTGCTCACTACATAATAATCCCGGTGTTTCCATGCTTTTGTCTGACCTTCAGAACAAAATCAGAGCAAAACCCTTTTGCTAGACACATCAGCAGTCAGTTCAGTTCATCTTTATTTCCGAGACATTTAAGACACCTCAGACACTCAATACAAACACACAATTTCCCAAGAGGTATTTACATTAAATTGAAAAACTTTAAGCTGAGGGGATTTAATGAACGTCGGAAACGATTTGTTTTACTAATAGAAGTTTTATACCGAATGCCAGAAGGGAGGATGTGAAACTCATGATACATAGGGTGGGAATCATCTAACATGCTCTGGGCTTTACCCAAAACCTGTCTATGATATAACTGGGCCATAGTCACCTGCTACTTCCCTGGTTAACAATCCTCGCAAGACTATTTTTTGTTTTTCACAGTTCGAGACTTCAACAAACACAGCAGTGAAAGAGATAATGACGACTCAATGTAGGATCTGTTGAACAGACACATCAATATTTTATCCACATTAAATGACCTTCATCCCAAAATGAGTTCATCCCAAACACTTGTGCTGTTTAACACTCCCCACTCTGAACGCGTGTTTGCTTATACGGAATAGATTTCCTCCTAAACTTAAAATCGGTGGTCATCTCCTTGGTTTTAATAAACGTTAAACAGACGTTTTGTTGACTACTTGCTATTGATTTCTGGAAAAGTCTTCATCTATGTCGGATCTTTCCACCACCTAGAGGTAGTGGAAGGAACTTCGCTTGTTCGACTTGTTCGACGACTTTCAATTGTTGTGTCGAAGAATATCGACATTTATTGTATAAAAAATATCCAAAGTACGCCATTTCAAACACAACTCCATATAACAAGAACCTCATTCGAGGAAGCATGCATGGACTCCCACAAACACCATCCTCTCCCCCCATTCCTGTCGTGTCGTGTGCAGCTCCGGTACAGGAAGGATAAGCTGCTGTCTAAGCTCAAGCCCTGTTTTCCTGTCGTGAATGAAGTGAAGGATCTCTCGAACGGCTGTGCCATAGCTGCCGTCATACACTACTACTGTCCTGGCCTGCTGCGTTTAGAAGGTAAAAACACACAGCTGGATCTCTTTGTACACATTTTGTCACTATTTATGGCTTTCGCTCAGCCCAGGCAAACTCAGGTCAAAGTTCAGACTTAAACAGACTTAATCTAAGGCATTAAGCTTTGTGTTGATATTCATGCTAACCTTTTCTTATATTTATCCTTTAGCATGTTCCTCTGTTTTGTTTTGTTTTTTTTAACCATGGTCTCACTCGTTCTCGCTCCCCCTCTCTCAGATGTTTGTATGAAGGAATCCATGTCATTGGCTGACAGTCTTTATAATCTGCAACTTATTCGTGAGTTCTGTGAAAGTTGTTTGAAAAGCTGCTGCCCCCTGGTGCTGGAGGATATGCTCTACAGTCCACCTGAATTACAGGTACACTATTATCTGCCTTTATTTATAGTAGGCTCATGAAGTGTTTTGTACGGCGGCATTTTAGCGGCAAAAATTTTTAAATATTAGATTGCGAGAATAAAATCGTAGCAAAAATGTAGCGAATAAAGTCGTAATATTTTGAGAATTAAGTCAAACTTACGAGAATGAAGTCGTAGTAATACGAGATTAAATTTGCGATTTTCTGAGAATAAAGTAAAATATACGGAAAGACGTAAGAAGTTCCGAAAGAAGATCGGAAAAGAAGTACACAGAGCTTAAATACAGTCTTCTTAAAGTGGTACCGTCCCTTTAGGGTGCACTCAGCCACTTCCTCAGGGAGAACAGATTTGGGTTTGTCTTCTGCTGCACTATGAATTCCTGGCAAAGAGAAGGTCAGAACTGGGCGAACCCCATGGACGCCTCTTTATGCGGATCCTACACATCTATTTTATGCAAAGCAGTGAAACTTTTCTCGCAATTCTGTTTTCCTCAGAGCATTTCCACTTTAATCCCGTACTGCTACGACTTTATTCTCGTAAATTTGACTTTATTCTTGTATTGCTACGACTTTATTCTCGTATTCTTCGATTTTCTTAACATTTTAAACGGCGTCGTAGATTTGCACGTGTTTTTATGTCTAATTGTGGATTATTTGATGTACAGGTGAATATGCTGAGCTTTCTGGCAGAGCTTTTGCATTGGTTCGAAGTGTCAAAGCCAGAGTTTGTTCAGCCTCTGAACACCATCGAGCTCACAGGTTAGAGACGGGTCAACAACAGTGTGTGTAGTGTAGTGTGAAAAGCATTTGAATTAAAGTCCTTTGCACCATAAATCATTATTGGTTTCCATTATAAGTGAGTAAATGCCTTTTTGGTGATAATCAGATAATCACATGTACATTGAAGTATTAAACTTTGGAGTATTCTTCATATGGTCTTTTATAGAAATCTTTTGAAGTTGTGGAAGGAAAAGGCCTAGCAGAATATAACTCGTATGATGCTTTTTTTTCCTCAGAGTCCTCTGGAAGGACAGAAAGTGTAAACTGTGGTTCAGGCAGCAGGTATATGGGCACCCATACATGCTATTTTTACTTCTGTAAGTGCGTTTTTCTGTTTCAATGAAGCTAACAATTAATATTTGTGTTTGTCTTGTTTTTCAGCTCTCCTTCTTTATTTAAAAAGCCATTCTTGCCAATAACCCCTGCCACACCAATTCCAGGTAAGCTGAAACATAATCCAGTCTCGGCTCTTATTACATGTTGTTGTTTCACCATCGCTGTATTGTGCGTCACTGGAATGTACTTGTGAAACGCATGCGTTTCAGCCCGAAGTGTGTTTATCCATCCATTAACATTAGTCTGTATGTTTTTTTTGTGCATCTTGGTGTCATCAGGCTCACTGACTCAGTCTACCTCAATGTCTCATGTAGAGGCAGCTGGACGATCATGGACTAAAAACCCTCTCAGGTAAGACTCCGTTTTTTACCTCAGCGGTTTTCTATTCTCGTATTATTTTACTACTCTGATTGATAAAAAAAATGTCCATATGTTTTCCTAGTCGTCCTCTATCATCTGCTGTGTCCTTCAGTATCCCCTTTGGTCTGGACAGTGATGTGGACATTGTGATGGGGAACCCTGTCATCATGCGCTCAGTCAGCTCGGATAACCTGAATCCTGCAGGACAGCCTAACAAACGTTACACCCCTCCGGAGGACATCAGCAGATCTCCAGGACGTGCCTCATGGGCCTCCCGGAGTCCTGCGGTGCCCCTCTTAGCCGAAGAGAACGGCCTCAACGAGGGCGACGCAGCTGAATTACCCACCATTGAGGAAGCCTTGCAGATCATTCACAGTGAGGGCAAAATGGAGCCACGTTTACATCCTGATGGAGCACCTGACGGCTTTTATTTGCACTCACCAGATGACCCGGCTAGTCGTAAACATAATGGTAGCCCTGCTGTCCTCGGCGGCTCTGCCCCTTCCAGCGCTGGAATGCAGTACAGGTCAACAGGAAATGCCAGCCGCACCAGACGTACTTCTGATGGTTCAAGGGATGATGACTCTGTATTAAGAGATGGTAGTGTGGACTCTGACGCCTCTGAGGATTTTCCAAAAACTCAATCCACACCTGCCACTCCTGCGGCAGGTGCTCGGGTGGCTAATCTCTCCGGGCAAGAGACCCCTGACAGTGGTGTTAAGATGACCAGCTTTGCTGAGCGTAAAAAGAAATTGGCACAGGAGCAGCCGATTCCCAACGAGGAACCACAGACGACCACTTGGGCAGCAAAAAAGACACAGGAGAGCCCCAGCAAAAGCCCAGCGCTCACCAGTGAAATGTCAGAGCTTGGGGCAAGGCTGGAAGAAAAGCGCAAGGCCATTGAAGCTCAGAAGAGGCGTATCGAAGCCATTTTTTCCAAACACAGACAAAGGCTGGGCAAGAGCGCCTTCCTACAGCTAAAGAAAGAACAAGACGGTGATGACAAGGAAGAAGGTAAAGAGGTTGTCGGTGCATCGTCAACAGCAGAAGACCTACGACGCATGTCTTTGGACGAGAGACTAGCACGTATAGAGAATGACGATGGAGGCGAGGTGAAGCAGGACAAGGAGATCCCTCCAGATGACAGGAAGGTACAGCAGTCCTCTAAAGACAAAACAGTGGCAGGATCGTTGGGTGAGAAGAGCGGTGTTCCACTGGGCGATTATAACAACGCAGTATCAAAACTGAATGCAGCTCTGAGCTCCCTGCAGAGTGATATGCAGCGTTTATCTGAGCAGCAGAACCAGCTGCTCAAGAAGAAAATCCCTGCTACCAATCAATCATGGGTCATCCCGCCCAGCTCAAAGAGCTCCACCGGAGCAGTACCTCCACGCCTGTCCAGGGAGTCGACCCGTGATTTGACATCCAACTCCGCCTTCTCCTCACCGTCTCCATCTCGCAGAATCAGCGCTCAAACAATCCCCCCGAAATCACCTGGCTCCCACCGCAGGGCACAATCCGCACCTCCAAAAAGCCCCAAAAATCAGCACCACTCAAGGTCCGCCGAGCCAAAGACGCCCGCAATCACCCGGGTCATCACTGCCCCACACAATGTAGACAATATGTCTCATCGACGGAAAGTATCTCCTTGGCAATGCAGAGACCAGGCATCGTCTTCCTTCAGCATTGGCTCCCCAGTCCCCCAGAGCGACTCACGTCCACCTTCTCAGCCCCTTAGTGAGGACCCAAGTGACGACCTATCCGTCTTCAGCCTGGAATTAGATGGTGGCACCAACCATTTTCCGAGCAGAAAAGATCAGCAAGGAGGCAGCAGCTCAGGTGCTCCATCAGAGTGTTCCTTTGAAAGCGACATCCCTGCTTCAGCCTTCACCCGAAAACCAAGCAGTCTGATAGAGATCCCTCTGTCATCTCTAAGAGGCCTGGACGGAGAGGATGCTGAACACGGTGCCATCTCCGACTCCACGAGCGACCACACAGAGCCGGAGTTAAAGCATGGTGTCGGTTTTTTCTTCAAGGTCAGTGCGGTGGTGCAGGTGCGTTTTTGCTTGTATATGTAAACACAGCGTGTTTGTAACATTTCTGAAACCTTGGCAGCAAGATGAAGCTCGAGCAGAAGACGAGATGGCTCAGAGGAGAGCTGCACTGCTGGAAAAGCAGCAAAAGAGAGCAGAGGAAATGAAGAGGAAGAAGCAGGAGCAGGAACGAGAAAGGGAGGCTAGGTAAGAATTTACGATACTATATTTATACAATGCCGGTGTAATGCTGGATATATTTAAAATAGAAAAATGTGTTTAGATACCAGCAAGTCCTGGATGGACCAAAAATGTAAAAAAAGATAAGAAAAGGAATTATTTCCCATTTTGTGGAGGCCTGTTTAATGTAGCAGGTTGTAATTTTAGAGCCCTCTGCTGTTCATGGGGTGAATTGCAATTGCTGTGAAATTCCAGCCTGCTCTAGTTTGTATATTGACTTGGCGACCTCAGTTTTTTCTGGGAAAGAGCTCATTTCGGGCCAGTAAATATTAAAGGAGCCAGAAAACAACTTGTAAATAAAGAATAGCACTGCAACAATTTTGCAGATTTGGTGATGATTAAAAATAATACAACATTTTTTTAAATTGTTATGGCGATCAGCTACAGAAAGGAAATAATACCTTTATAGTTTAGCAGGTGTAAAACCACAGAGTTGTAGCCGTGTTATAGTAGCTGTTAGTCACCATGCGACTATTCCACAGCAGACGCAATTCAGTGGATGAGCTGGATCGTCCCCGGACTCCCTGCACGCCTCCCCCAGCTCGCACTCCTCCTGCTGCTCACACACCTCCTGCTGCTCAAACGCCTCCTCCTGAAGGATCTCTCCACAGACGAGGAGACTTTACTCGGAAAGAGTACGAACGACGCCATCAGCTCAAGATCATGGAGGACCTGGACAAGGTGCTGCGCCAGAAGCCCACCACTGTCCGAGGGGTTAAGAAACAACGGCCCAAAACGGTGTTCCGAGATGATTCAGACCTCTCCCGCAGCCCAGCTAAAGGGGTGCTGGGTAAGTCTTATTGTCTCATCAGCTTTATTCTTATTCATTCAAGCCTGTGAAGTTCCTGATCTTTTTGTGAATGCTTTCCTGTAGGTTCTAGACTGAATAAAGTGTATTCTCACTCTACTATGAACCTGTCCTCCATGGCCAACGATAGTGGGATACTTTCAATCAGGAAATCCCCAAGGTATATCCTATCAGGATTCAGATTATCTATACCTTGGCCTTGGACCTGACTTTAGATAACAGATTATACAATACCCAGTATAGTTACTCAATCTGAATGTCACTTCCTGTTTTGCAGCCGCTCTCACTCTCCGTCAAGAATGATGTCTCCAGGCCGTGTGGCCACACAGAATGGTGATAAGGACTGGGAAAATGCATCCACCCTTTCCTCCCCAGCTTCCATTCCTGACTACACTGGTACAATATGACAGGATAAATACGTTTTCCAGAGTTTTGGGTTGTAATCAATGTTCCAAACCACTGATACCGTCTTTTTTTTTTTTTTTTTTTCCTTTAGGACCCAAACTGTATAAAGAGCCAAGTTTCAAATCCAACAAGTTCATTATCCACAATGCCATCTCACGCTGCTGTTTGGCAGGCAAGGTCAATGAACCGCAGAAAAACAAAATCATCGAGGTGAGAGACCTCACAGTCATTTCCCTATCATGCCGAGTCATTTTCCTCTCACTGCGTACTTACATTTTTCACATCTTTACCTTAGGAAATGGAGAAAAGCACCGCCAACCACTTTCTCATCCTCTTTCGGGATTCAAGCTGCCAGTTCCGGGCGGTTTACACCATGAACCCCGAGACCGAGGAAATGGTGCGTTTGACTGGCATCGGCCCACGGGTCATCAGCCTCTCCGTGGTCGAGTCGATCTACAAATACAGCTCGGACCGCAAGCAGTTCTCGGTCATCCCGTCCAAAACCATGTCTATGAGCGTAGACGCGTTCACCATCCCCAACCAACTGTGGCAGACCAAGCGGCCCGGGACTCCCAAAAAGCTTGGAACACCAAAGTGAAGCTGACTGAGTTTCTAAGGTTTCCCGAAACTTTTCTCCCCCTCCTCTAGCAGCAGAAAGTATCATCGCCTGAGCTCCAAGAGGGTGGAAGAGTCAAAACGGTGTGGCAGAAAAGAGCACCCAATCCTCAGAGACCTGTTGGTGACCCATGCAGAACGTCTGTGAGTGCACTTGACTCCAGATTTCAAAATCAAAGAAGGAAGATTGCCATTTTTTTCTTTCCCCCTTCCAAGCCATCACAGCTGGCCAGCTGGAATCGTTTGTATGAATCCCTTGTATATGTGTACTTTTCATTTTGAAGATAAAGTGACCATCTTCTATTCCATTCCCTGACCTTATTCCATCATCTCAGATCACCACTGATTGATGAAGCTCCGACCATAATCCAGAATTAAAACCAGAGCATAGTCTCTGTCTCCTCTTTTATATACCTTTCTCTTTCGCTCATTTATTATGATTTTTTTTTTTTGCTCCAACTGCAAAACAGACCTAACACTAGACTATGAATGTAGGGCACAAGCCAGCCAAGGGCTTCTCATTTTATCTTTTGTCATACGGGACTGGGAATTAGGAATCTTCCACGATTTAGGGTACTTGGTTATGCTCCTGTGCCTCTTGCTAAATGTCTGAAATGTGAAGTGCGTGCCTCTCGCTCTCACACTCGCTTTCCTCCGCCTAACCTTTACTCTTACTTAAAATGGAAGTCTGGATATGTTATTCTTTTCTTCTTTTTTTTCTTCACTTCGTTTGCTAGATGTCCATATATCTGAGTAGACCACACGGGCCTCAGGTGAGCTTCATTTCCACTTCGGTTTCTTAAAGAAATGGACAAAAAAACAACAACACGAGATGTGCTTTTACATTTATGATAAGGTATTTCTACTCTACGTGGCTGTAATAATAATAATAATAATAAAAAAAAAAATGCAGGAGAAAAATGATCAGCGATCGTGTATATTAAGCTGTTATGCTGTTAATGATTTTTTTTTTTTTCATTTTCGACAATGATTTGTATATGGATATAAGAACATTTGTAAGATATGAATAAGCTGCCATGTGGCTTCAACATTAGTAGGTGTGTGTGTGTGTGTGTGTGTGTGTGTATGTGTGCGTGAGAGAACAAGTGATGAGCTCTAACGGGGTGGATGCAAAAAATAAAGATTGAAATGTGCTGAAATATAATTTCTCCTATTTAAAGGTCGAAAACGGCATCTCCGTGAGCGAACGTAGGGCAGAAAAAAAATGATTATAGTTGTCAGATTGATGCTGGTGTCTCAAAATTAGAATTTTGAGAACAGTATCAAATCAGTGTATGCTAGTCTTCTTCATTTCGGGCGTGGTGCGCATGGCCCACTTTTCTTCAAGCCAGAGGATGTGTCTGCTTTCACTTGGAAATCTGATCTAAGCACTAGAACAAGTCCACTGCCTTGCCGGCCATTCGCAGATCCGGAGTTAAGATGTGAATATTTTTGTACAGAGCAACATTGTGAAGGTGTTGAATAAGTGAAGTGAAGTGAATGGTGTGTGTGTGTGTGTGTGTGTGTGTGTGTGTGTGTGTGTGTGTGTGTGTGTGTGTGTGTGTGTGTGTGAGAGAGAGAGAGTGAGATATTACAGTGATAAAACTGGATCCAGTGCAATTGTCTTGTAAAATGTCATTTTGGAAAAGGTTTATTTATTAGGAAGGGACTAGCTGGAAATATTTTCTTTACTATTTTTTTCGTTTGAGATTTTATTATTTATGTTGCGGTTAAGCAGCGAATCACGTTTATTTCATACTTTAAAGGCTTGTTGGCCATTTTCTTTTGTTTGTCACTGTCTTCATGATCATTCTGTCTTGCCCTGATTGTTCATCGTTATGGATCCGTCAGCTAAAGCAACCGGATCTGATAAATAAAATCATCATGTTTATCATCACTCGCTTCATTCAGTGTCTGTGGGTCTTCTGGTCATTCAAAAAATGTTGAGCAAGCATCATTCTTTTATTGCACTTTCATTTTTTTTTCATGCATTGAAAAAGGGCACTTTATAACAAGGATTTAAAGTGCTGAATAGTCATAAATATAGAAAAAAAAAACTTTACTATACTGTAATATACGTTCTATACGTTATCCAAATATACCATACTAAACATACTCTATCCAACTATACTATACTATTCTCTAGTATACTATACTATAGGTATTCTCTGAATAACTCTTCATAACTCTCTGCTCTACCCTTCAGCCACTGCTCGCAACCTTGAGGTGACCATTGACAATTACTGTCCTTCTTCTCACATATTGCTATTGTGGCTCCTTCTTGTCAATTTCTTCTCTACAACATCCGAAAGATTCGACCATTTCTGTCCACACAGGCTGCCCAGGTGCTTGTTCAGTCTCTTGTCATTTTCGAGACTGGACTACTGCAACTCTCTGCTGGTAGGTTGACCCTAAACACTATTCATCCACTGCAAATGATCCAAAACGCAGCTGCACGACTTGTGTTCAACCTGCCTAAGTTCTCCCACACCACCCCACGGCTCCAGTAGCTGCACGTATCAGATTCAAACACTCAAAACACATTCAAAACACTCTGATTACCTCAGAGACCTAATCAACTCTCACACTGCACCACGCTGTCTGAGATGCTCCAGCACTGCTCGACTGGTACCACCTTCTCTCAGGGTAAGAGGTAAGTATACTTCAAGGTTCTTCTCTGTTTTAGCACCGAGGTGGTGTAATGAACTTCCCCTAGATGTCCAAACAGCGGAGTCCCTGGCTATCTTCATGCAACGGGTGAAGACCTTACTAGTACTTAAAGTACTAAAAGTTTTCTTTGTTTAATATTAATAAAATAAAAATAAAAAACTGAGTTGTAGGCTGATTTATCTTTAGTTGTGATCTAGTGTACCAGTGTAGATTTGTTCATTGTTTGAGACTCAAAGCTCTTTTGTACATCACTCTGGACACGAGCATCTGTTAAATGCCACAAATGTAAATGTAAACTATACTGTAATATACTATACCACACTAAACCCTACCGTACTATACTACATTAAACCCTACCGTACTATACTATACCACACTACCCTTCTGTACTATACCATACCACACAACAGTACTGTACTATACTATACCACACTAAACCCTACCGTAATATACTATACCACACTACCCTACTGTACTATACTATACCACACTAAACCCTACTGTACTATACCATACCACACTAAACACTACTGTACTATACTATACCACACTAAACCCTACTGTACTATACTATACCACACTAAACCCTACTATACTATACTAAACCACACTATCCTACTGTACTATACCGTACCACACTAAACCCTACTGTACTATACTATACTATACTATACCACACTAAACAGTACTGTACTATACTATACCACACTAAACCCTACTGTACTATACTATACCACACTATCCTACTGTACTATACCATACCACACTAAACCCTACTGTACTATACTATACCACACTACCCTACTATACTATACCATACCACACTAAACAGTACTGTACTATATTATGCCACAATAAACCATACTATACTATAGTATACCACACTAAACAGTACTGTACTATACTATACCACACTAAACCC
>JAAIIK010000076.1:1035296-1049974 GCA_014706435.1 Silurus glanis
CTACTGTAATATATTATACCACACTATACCCTACTGAAATATACTACACCACACTATACCCTACTGTAATATACCATACTATACTGTAATATACTATACTATGCTATACCATACCCTGCTATACTATACTGTATTATACTATAATATACCCTATGATTCTATAGTTTTCTATAGTGCTATTGAATTATTGATACTAACTGGCCACTGTATATTGATTTATATTGATATGGTGAAGTCTTATGCACAGATATTGTGCATAATTCTCCAGTTTCATGGATTTGTACTTCAGTAGGTTTTCAGGAAAGTCTTCAAAACAGAGGAGTTTCTGTTTTTTTTCTCAAGTAGCAGTGGATAAAAATGTGTTCTATAATTAAAATAAAAGTTCTATGACGTATTAAGGATGAAACACTTCCAGTTGTGCTGCTGAAAGAGGTGAAAATCAACATTGTGGTTCGAACAATAGCTTAATACCAGATACATACCAACCCATTGTGGATTATTGTCCTATAACATCACAGTGTACACACACGCACACACACGTTTACATCTTTTCACTTCATAGAATCTTGTCTTATCAGTTTTATACACATATTTTCAGTTTGCATGCATTTGTGAACATAAAATACAAAAAAAATGACGATCGTTTTAGGGCTTTATTTTGACTGCAGGAGTGTTTAACAATAATGTCAAAGTTTGTGTGTGTGTGTGTGTGTGTGTGTGTGTGTGTGTGTGTGTGTTTTAATTCGTTTCAGACACAGTTTTTGATATTAAAGACAGTAAAGCTCTCAAACACTGGTGACTGTGCATATAGTCACACACACACACACACACAACCACAGCTGGGGATTAAAGTGCAAAACAGCCCTGCTTTAATCCTTTGTTCAGGATGTGCCTCGGGTTATGATCATGTCAGGTGTGTTTGGCGTGCAGCATCTCGGTCAGGAGGGAGTTACAGGGCAGGTCCCCCAGCAGGTGGCGCTGGTAAAGGTACTCCTCCACCTGTAGGCTGATGCTGCGCACTTCAGGCAGCCGGAGCAGGAGCTGGCCGAATTTATCCGAATGACCTGGGTGTGTGTGGAGAGTGTGATCCATCAGAGCCCGGTTCACTCGCTCCTGAGTGCGCTCCACCTGCCTGCGGTCCTGCACTGACTTCACATCTGTAACACAGATGTAACTATCCAGGATTTTTACATGAAGGAAAAACATAAAGACTTATTTCTTAACTCATAGTTGGTTAAACACAAGCTTTCACTGAATGACCAGCAGAATGAATTGTGCTTAGCTATAACACAACTATATCATCATAGCAAGGCCCAGCAGGGTGAATCATTTCAGTATCTGGTGAACCAAATACATCACCCGTTCCTTTAGGTTGCTTTCATGAAGCAACATAAAATGAAAAAAATAACTCTACTGCTATATTCATCTCCTCTGTAATTGCAATATTGACTTCTTGAATTGTTCAGGTGAGCAAATATTGATTATTCGTCTATAACAGAAGCTCTGATTATTCGAATCTAGAGCTTTTTAAGTTCCTCAAAAAGATTCAAGTGTTTGAGATTAGTGCAGGAGTTCTCTCTAGGTTTTAACATACCCGCGTTGAAGAGTACCAGATACTTGAGACACACAAACTCCTGTCTGTCCAGATAAAGAGCCCTGAGCTTTGACACTAAATCCTGGGCTCTAGACACCAGACTGCTCAGCATCACCCCTGCCTGCGAGAGCACAGTGGACACCTCAATCTGCAGAGGGAAAGAAATCCACACACATGGTGGGTTAGGTGGGTTAGTGTGCAAATTTTAACACCTTGTGTCTTAACTTACTACAATGGGAATCTTCTGATTGTTGAAGATGAGAGAGATGTTTTTAAAATGATAAATAAATGAATAGTTATAAATGTTTTTTAATAAATGTCAATATTATATTTATATTATTATTATAATGTACCTTGTTGAATATGTGGATATCAGGTGATGTTAAAACTTTTCATAAGATGCTGAACAGTAATTAATAATATTAATTATTATTAGTATTAGTATTATAAGTAATAAGAATAATAATAAATTATTATTACTTATTTCGAAATTTCATATTCATATCTCCCATAAATTATTTAATATCTAATATACTATTTAAATTGAGATTTACTAATTCTAGGTCAAAATTTAAATATAAACAAGTTTGTGTAATAAACCTTCTGTTCAAAACGTCCAATTTTCTGAAAAGGTCCAGTTTTACACAGACCCCTGGTGTCCAAATTCTCTAAAATTAGTATGTCTGAAATTCTACTTTTCTTAATTTTTTTACCAGCAGATCATAAAACGCTTTGTAATGTTTGGGGGAAAAAAATATTTATTACATAAAGATATCGAAACATTGTTTCTGGATATATTTCTGTGGAATTCTGCACTTAAAAAAACAAATAAAAAATAAAAAAACAAAAAACTATATATTTTTTTCTGTTTTCTAAAAAGAAAATAAGTAAAAGAAAGATTAGGATTAATAAACTGAAAATCAGGTTGAACAATTTCATATAGTAAATATTCTGTATATAATAAAGAAAGAAAGAAAGAAAGAAAGAAAGAAAGAAAGAAAGAAAGAAAGAAAGAAATAATAAACAAATCCAGGTTAAGAAAATTTGAGGAGTGAAAAAATAGTGGTTAAATAATATCTGTTTTAAAAAAAACCTAAGTAGTCAAAAATTCAAGTCTGGAAACTCAAGGGAAAACATCTGAGCTCATAAAGCTGAATTTGATCAAACTTCGACGATCACAACACACCACAGAATTCACATTGAGAGGCTTCAAAGATATTTACAGTATCATTATTCAATCCATAAGTCTAAAATCATTCTGAACCTGAATGGGATTTTTTAATGTTTGGCTCAAAAAAAAAATGCATTTAATTTATTTTATTTTTCATTGTAATTTTTCATTGTACCTGTTGCCCTGTGACCAGGTAGATACTACCGTCTCTTCCGTAAGCCACCTGGCGGCACAAATGATCCAGAACCAGCAGCTCACTCCAGCAGCTCTGCAGCAGCACCATCTGATCCTCCACCTGCAAAACATCACACACCAGGTATGTGTGTCAACATCAGTGACCTTCCCTAATGAAGAATATAAATGATCCCAATACAGTTTAACATTGAAACACACCACTCAAATAGAACAGCAGTTATCTTTATAGCAAGCTGAAAAGTTGCTGACATGATGTAGGGCATTTCAATGAATGATCCTCATTAATGTCTCTAGTCCATTATTCAGTATGTGGACTTTGTATGAAACTTTCAAAGTTTCTCTCAGCGGTCACTGGCAATAACCAAGTAAAGACTTCCGCAAAGAGATTTCAAAAATGTGGGAAAAAAAACAGGATATAACCAGAAAATGGAAGAAAAATGACATTAAAAACATACCAGGGTAAAAAAAAAAAAAAAACATGACGCCAAAGAGAAACTTAATTTAAGTCAAAATCAAATTAGAGTCAACAATTACTACTTGGACAGCAAGTAATAACATGAAGCCGAATAATGAGTGAGATGCTACCAATTTTCATTTGAAATAAAACGGTGTACATGCACACACACACAAACATGAACATTTTATGAACATCATCATAACATTTAAAAGTTCAGGCAATGTTGATATTTAAGTAATGAAATACTTTTTTTTACCACAATAATATGCCATATATGTTTTCTAATGTATTAATGCTACCTCATGTGACTTTGTCCCAGACTTTTAGAAATCACTGACACTGGATACTTCTGACATTTAAAAAAAAAAAATCAGCAAATACACATTCACAGTTGTAGAAGATCGGCTTCAAACATGAACATAAATATAATTCTGTGAAAGAAAATGACTGTGAACACACTCTGACCAATCAGAATCAAGATTTTTTACTAATTATAACTCTGTGCTGATGTGCCAAAAGTAAAAAAAACCCCAAAGATTTCCTTATTGTTAAATTTGAACCTAAAGAAGGATTTCTGCAAATCCGCAACATACATTTTATGCAAAACAACGAAATGTTTCTTACGATTCTGTTTTTTTCTGAAAATACTACCGCATTAATCTCATATTGCTATGACTTTATTCTCAAAATACTTTGACTTTATTCTTGTAATTTTGACGTTATTCTCGAAATATTTCTCATTATCTAAGATCATTTCATTTGTATAACATGCCACTAAAACGGCATCATATACACCGTCATAGCCGCACAATAATTTAACATATTTTGGAATATATGCAATTATTTTTCATTTTATTTGAATTGTACTGAAGAAGTTTTGCTCTAAGCTTTCTGTTCGTAAAGGTGTTTAGGCTGAAGAAAAAAAAAAAAAAATGTATGAAATAAAATGATACCATAAAATATTGATGAGAATTCCTACATTTCATGATCGAAAACGATGTTTCTTTTACTTTATATCAAATTTCTCCTTTAACATATTTACAAGATGAGAGAGAAGTAGAGTAAGAGTAATACCTTGAGTTCTTTAAACAGAGCACAGTTGCGTGCCCACTCCACCAGTCCGAACAGGGTCTGGTCAGCCATTTTGCACATGATGCTGAAGGTGTTGAGGCGGTCATGTTTTCCTCGGCAGGCCTGCTCTTTCTTTAGGTTGGCCACCACTCGTGAACACACCTCGGACTCCTCCGGCTCTCCCTGCAGCAGCTCACTAAGGAAACCTGTGTTGGTTGAGGTGGGGTCAGGGGTCTGGGTTGTGGTCAGGGATGAAGACAGTGCTGGAGCTGAAGCAGGAGTTGACACCGGGGTGTGGGTGGAGCTGGGAGTGAGCACAGGTGTAGAAATGGTGCGCAGTGTAGAAGGGCCATAGCTAAAAGCCGTATCTCTTTTCTCCTGAGGGAAACCGTGGAAACTGGTGTGGTAGAGTCCAGCGCAGGGGAGTGATGGAGTGGTCAATGCCCTGTCTCTGCTTAATGTGCAATCCAGGACCATGAGATCTGTTTGGCTGATGCTGAGGGGAAGTGAGTGTGATTGGTGAAAGGGGTCAGAGCCAAGCGAAGCTGTGAAAGATCCAGGCATGAGGTGGAACTCGTGTGGCTGTAGAGGTGCTTGTGGTCCTTCCATTTTGATCCTATAGGGACTAGTATTTGCGTGGTGAAATACTTCTCTTTGCTGTTTCAGTTGCCTGTCCCTTCTATATAGAGGTCCGAATTTGTTTCGACCACCCCTCATTCGGTCTGCTCGCACAGCTGTGGATGTTTTAAAACAATCATTTGTCATTTTCAGAGACATCTGCTGACTAAAAGCTGAATCACAATGACAAGTCTTTATTCACCAGCTATCTCCATGTCCTCTGTTAAATCTGTGTCATGACTTTAGATTTTTTGCAAAAGGAGCTATTGATTGATTCATCCTAGCTGGTGCTAACTTAAGGACCAAAAAATGGACACTAAAGCTTAACCTAAAGAAACCAGTCAGATCTATTGCTTGGTTGATTCATTCACTCAATCATCCATCCTTAGTAAGCAGCAGAGGTGTAAAGAGTACCTGAAAATCAAACTTTAGGTTTTATTTCCTAAAATCATATTGTATTGTATACCTTAACACTGCACTGTACACTGTATTAATCAAGATCAACAAAACAGCCTTTTTAACATTCCAGAATGAAACAAAAATCAAACAAGTCGTTAAAAAAAAAGACCAAGTAGAAAAATAGTCTTTCAAAAAGGGATCTTCAGTTAACAAATAAAATTACAGCATCACGACACAGTTCCATTGGTATTCAGCAGACAAATAACATTGAAGTAAATAGTTTTAGATTAAAAAGTAAAACCAAATATTCAGAGCTGACTGTGATTTGATGGACTGCTCAGTCTCAGTGTCACGGATAGAGCAGGCGTCAGAAACCGGGAGTAAAACAGAACGTCTTTTATTGTCTCAAAACACACGAGAGTTTGAGAAGAGACTGGAGCAAATGGTACACTTAACTAAGTGCTTCCATAGAAGCGTAGTTAGGTGCATGGTATCACAGGGAGCATGGAAGCATGGAAGCACAAGGAACACGAGAGGTAGGAAGTCTGGGTGATCTATGGTCAAAACTTGTAGATCGGAACGTGAGTGAAGGGAAATAGGGAACTTCTAAAGGGGACGGGTAAATGGAGGACAGGTGTAGGTGATTTGTAGGAGGAAAAGGCTGAGTGAAAGTGTGAGCCTTGGAGGGAGGCATGGCTGGTGGTTCTTTGACATTACCCCCTCCTGATGCCCCAATCCCACCTTCGCCAGGTGGGCCAGGGCACTCCGAGAAAGGCCTCGCAACCCATCCAGGGTTAGTGGAGGATGTCTGGAGGAGGGAAGTCTTGGACAGGCACGTTTGATATTTATTCTAGCTTTTTTTGGAATAAATTTAGGTCAGAAGTAGCATCATGGTCTGGGGCTGCATGAGTGCTGCTGGTCCTGGGGAGCTGTAGTTCATTGAGGGAAACATTGATTTCAACATGTACTGTAACATTTTGAAGCAGAACATGATACCCTACCATCAGAAACTGGGTCAAACAGCAGTTTTCCAACATAATAAGGACTCCAAACACATCCCCAAGATGACAACTGCCTTGCTGAAAGTGAAGGTGAAGGTGATGAAGTGGCCAAGTGTGTCTCCAGACTTGAACCCTATTGAGCACCTCTGGGCCTCAAGCGGAAGGTGAAGAAGCGCCATGTGTCCAACATCCAGCAGCTCCTTGATGTATGTATGGAGGAGTGGAAGAGGATCCCAGCAACAACCTGTGCAGCTTTGGTGAATTCCATGCTCAGGAGGATTAGGGCAGTGCTACATAGCAATGGTGCTCACACAAAATGTTGACACTTTGTACAATCTGTACTGCCATACAAACTGCACATTGACTACTCTATATTTTAGAGTAGTCAATGTGCAGTTTGTATGGCAGTACAGATTTTAATTTCTATACTATTGTCCCTTTAGAAGATATATTAAAATAGTTGGTAAAATGTGAGGGGTGTACTCACTTTTGTAAGATACTGTACATCCTTCACCATATCTTCAAACGATCCTCTAGATGTTAAAAGCTTTTTTGTTCAGTGCATTTCCCGGCTTCTTTATCTCTGCCATCAAAATGGGCCCTTGTTTTATAGCTTCAAAGATAAATGGAGCACTGAATTATTCAACTCTCACTAGCACCCTTATCTTCGTGTCTGATGTTAAGGGCAAAGGCAAGCTCCAAACTCACGGCTGTGACACAACAAGCCGGCAGGGAACAAGGCCCACCTCTTGCTTTACCTCTTTACAGATTGCAGTGGCACGCACACAATAAATGCTCCCCAAGAAGGGGCAATAAAATGTGTTTGTAGACAATAAATGTAAAAACCATCATACCGAAGAGGTCTTACTTTAAAGATGCCATCAAAGTGTGTGAAGGTGGATGAGGCCGCATGGCTTTAGCAAAGGACCAGTATCCAGGGCACTCAGGAAATCTCACAATGCACTGCAACAGTGTCCAAATAATCTACTGCATGTAGTGCACGAATACCCATAATGCATTTTGGCCACATTGAATACTGCTGTATTAAATATCAGCAATATACAACCCCAATTCCAAACACGAACACGTAAATATAAAATGTAAATAAAAACAGAATGCAATGATTTGTAAATCTAACAAACCCATATTTTATTCGCAATAGCACATACAAAACATATAAAATGTTTAAACTTTTGTAAAAAATTTGTAAAAAAATTAGGTCATTTTGAATTTGATGGCTGCAACACGTCTCAAAAAATTTGGATCGGGCAAGTGAAATTAAAATGATCAAACAGTTGGAGAAACATTTTTCAACTAATTAGTTTAACAGGTCATCATGACAATTGATCGTGATTTGGAAAACTTTTCGGTGGTCATACAAATTCTAATTTCAATTTCTTTTTGGAAACCATGAACACCACGTCCTCTGGACTAAAGAAAAGATGGACCTTCCTGGCTTGTTATCAGTGCTCAGTTCAAAAAGTCACATCTCTTATGGTATGGGGTTGCATTAGTGCCTGTGGAATGAGCAGCTTGCACATTTTGAAAGACTCCATCAATGCTGAACGGTATATACAGGTTTTAGTTCAACAAATGAATCTAGACAACATCTTTTTCAGGGAAGACCTTGCATACAAAACAATGCTAACTGCATACTGCATATCTATTACAACAGCATGACTTCGTAGTAGAAGAGTCTGGGCGCTAAACTAGCCTGCAAGGAGTCTAGACCTTTCATTATTTGAAAACATTGTGCACATCATGAAACGAAAAATACAACAAAGGAGACCCAGAACTGTTGGGCAGCTAAAATCCTGTATTAGACACATATGGGACAACATTTCTCTCACAAAACTTCAGTAACTGGTTTTCTCAGTTCCCAGATGTATAAGGACAGAAGACGTGATGCTAAACAGTGGTAAACATTGTCCTATTTCAACTTTTTTGAGACATGGTCCATCAAATAAAAAATTACCTTATTTTTTTTTACTTAAAATTGTATATATTCTCAGTTTAAACATTTGATGCTTTTTTGTTGTTTTATTGTGAACTGTTTTTATTTACATTGTACACAGTGTCCTAACTTTTTTGGAATTGGGATTGTATTATTCTAAGTTTCATTATGCCATCAAATGAAAATTCATTTGTGTCACTTTCAGCATGTTTTAAAATACTCCATATTAAAAAACTCTGAGCAACACCTTCAGCAAGATCAGTGTTCTCAAAAAAAACAAAAAAAAAAAACAAAAACAAATGCAAAAGAACTAAAAGGACTAGGTCCTAAAAAAGGTCCTAAAAAAGAGCACCTATTTACTTGAAGGCTTATAAGCAAACTCAACTGTTTGTGTGTGTATATGTGAGTGTAGGCACATAAACAGGAAACCTACCCTCTCTCTTCATGCCCACAGCCAGACATTTTTGAAATCGGCAGTAAGGGCATCTCTTCCTCTGCGCTGGGTCCATGGGGCAACTCTGCCTCTCTGCGCAGATATAATGCTTGTTGTTCTGCACAGAGCGCTTGAAGAAGCCCTGAAAACAGAGAGAGAGAGAGAGAGAGAGAGAGAGAGAGAGAGAGAGAGAGAGAGAGAGAGGGGGAGAGAATACTGTCAAATTAAAGAGGACTTGCATATCAGACAGTCAAAAGAAAGAAACCTTTAGAACAAAAACAGGCAGGAACACAGTTTGTCTCTGTTTAACTCTGTTCAATGATAACTGGTTTAACAAATGAGGTATTTTGACTCTAGGCCAAAACTCATGTTTCTATATGCAAATATATATATATATTGCCTTGCCTTGCAGCTCTCGCAGGTCAGGAGTCCATAGTGATATCCAGACACTCGGTCTCCACACACAGGACAGGCTTCCTCTGGCTTTGCATGAATATCAGGGTCTGACTTCAACTCCCCAGCTGTGATTCAACACAGGAAGGGTAAAAAAATAAACTTAAATAGCTATAATCATGTTCAGATTAATGCGGAAAGATAATACATTATACATGCTAAGATGTGTTCATTAAAGCAGTAAGAAATACATGACATCCTTTTTCAGAAAAATATCAGTAAATAGTACGACTGCATAAATGTAGAGTCACGTATGTCGGGAATATGTTAGAGGTGTGGCTTTTGGGCTGGCAGTTGAATTGCAATGAATGGTCTCTCAGGATATCAGTCATAAAGGTGTGGCCTGTGTGTCCATCGGTGGAATGGAGAAGGAGTCTCCAGTGTGCAGTCCTGGTAAAGGAGATGTGTAATCTTAATCTATTTATTTCTGGAAAACGTTTTTGTTACAGTTTTAAATATGATATTCTTCTTCTTTTTTGGCTGCTCACGTTAGGGTCGCCACAGCGGATCATCCGTCTCCATACTACCCTGTCCTCTACATCTGCCTCTTTCAAACCAACTACCTGCATGTCTTCCTTCACAACATCAATAAACCTCCTCCTTGGTCTTCCTCTTTTCCTCCTTCCTGGTGGCTCCATCCTCAGTATTCTTCTACCAATATACCCCATGTCCCTCCTCTGCACATGTCCAAACCATCTCAATCTCACCTCCCTCACCTTGTCTCCAAAACATCCTACATGCGCTGTCCCTCTAATAAACTCATTTCTAATCCTGTCCATCGTCGTTACTCCCAACAAAAACCTTAACATCTTCAGCTCTGCTACCTCCAGCTCCGCCTCCTGCCTTTTACTCAATGCCACTGTCTCTAATCCATACAACATCGCAGGTCTCACCACAGTCCTATAAACTTTCCCTTTCATTCTCACAGATACTCTTCTATCACAAATCACTCCTGCTATCACTCTTCTCCACCCACTCCACCCTGCCTGCACTCTTTTCTTCACTTCTCTAACACATTCTCCGTTACTTTGCACTGTTGACCCCAGGTACCTGAACTCCTCCACCTTCTCCACCTCTTCTCCCTGCAACCGCACCACTCCACTGCCCTCCCTCTCATTCACACACATGTACTCTGTTTTACTAATACTGACTTTCATTCCCCTTCTCTCCAGCACGTACCTCCACCTCTCCAGGCTCTTCTAATCCTGTTCCCTACTCTCACCACAAATAACAATATCATCCGCAAACATCATAGTCCAGGGAGACTCCTGTCTGACCTCGTCAATCAACCTGTCCATCACCACTGCAAACAGGAAAGGGCTCAAGAGCTGATCCTTGATGCAGTCCAACCTCCACCTTAAACCAGTCTGTCGTTGCTACTGCACACTTAACTGCTGTCACACTGTCCTCATACATGTCCTGCACCACCCTCACTTACTCCTCTGACACACTTTTGTTAAACAATCTGGTTAAAAACTCCACTGCCATCTATTCTAAACATCTCCATGCTTCTACTGGTATGTCATTTGGTCCAACCAACTTTTTACTCTTAATCCTCTAATCCTATCCACTTCCTGCTTCACCATCTCCACATCATCCAACCTTCTCTCTCTCTCTCTCTCTCTCTCTCTCATTTTCCTCATTCAACAGCTGCTCAAAATACTCCCTCCATCTCCTCACTAGTCAACACATTTCCATCTCCATCCTTTATTGCTCTAACTTGCAGCACATCCTTCCCAGCTCGGTCCCTCTGCCTGGCCAATCGGAATAAATAATTCCTTCCTCAGTGTCCACCTTCACATACTTCACTCTTCATATGCCTTTTCCTTGGCTTTTGCCACATCCCCCTTTACCTGCTGCCACATCTCCTTGTACTCCTGCTACTTTTCTCCCCACTCTGTCGATCCCACTTCTGTTTCGCCAACCTCTTTCTCCTTATGCTCTCCTGCACTTCCTCATTCCACCACCTTCCTTGTCTTCCTTTCTCTTTCCAGATGTCATGCCAAGTACCTTTCTAGAAGTCTCCCTTATCACTTCTGCAGTAGTTGCCCAATCATTCAACAGTGTTAAATATGATATACAGATAAAATAATGTACTTAATTTTGTAATTTGTAAATGGCAATAATTTAGGTATGGTTTCTGTGCCTGTCAGTCCTGATAAAGGAGGCATGACTTTTGTTTCTTTTAGATCCAGTGATGAACTCTAGTTTTTGTAAATCCTAGTGAATATGTGGCCTGTTTGTTAGTCTTAGTGAATGAGGAGTGGTCTCAGTCCCTGCCAGTCATCTGTGTCTGCATTCTAATTGAAATTGGTGTGACGAAACACTTTGTTTTTTCAGTTATTGAAGCATAAAAGCTAGAGTTGCAAAAAAGGGTAAAGATTGGGCAAAAAATGGGACACCATTGCATGTAATTTAATTATTATTGTATTTATCCAATTATTTTCTTTTTTTTTTCTTTTAAAAACCCTGATAAAAGCGTCACTGTCAGGGATCCACCTGCCACGCCCCCTTTTGTGGCTTTCAATCCTCCGCTCTCCCTGGAGCTCCAGGCTTAACCACGCACACCTGGAGCTCGTTGTCACTCATGCCTCCGCTCTCTCTGGAGCTCCAGGCTTAACTATGCTCACCTGGGGCTCATCATCACTCCACCCCGCTTCTACATAAGCTCCTAACTCTCACTCCCTCCCTTGTTCGTTATTGAATGTGTTAGATGTTACGTACTGTTGTATGGTTCCACTGTTGCATGCAGTACTCTATGCTGTTCGTCCCATTTGGACGCTACTATCCGGTACCGGCTGCGCTTCTCCTCCCCACGCATCTCAGATCAGCTACACTTCTTCCCTAGCACACCTCGAACTCTTTCAACCTAAGGACTGGCGTGTGCGTGAGTGTGCTCGTGTGTATCTCTCTCCCTCAATCTCATCATTAAACCTGAGCGAGCTGTATTCCGCCGTCCGCCTCCTGTTTCACTCGCACCCTGACAGTCACCAAATGATCTAATATTAAACTACTGACATTTAAATATTGAATGCGGTTTTAAATTAAATCCTTAAAGTTGAAACATGCCATACAACAAAAAGTTATAGACCCTGGTTTAAATATCAGTATCACAATCATATAAAACCAAAAAAATACATAGAAAGAATATGCAGTATATACAAATCAGAGTTCTTATGTAAGCTGTTTTAGTTTAAAACATGTCTACTTTAATGTGTCGATTAAACGATGTCATATTCTGGTGAAATTGATACATGTGCAAAATTAAAATAGATTTTTATTACAGCATTAGCTCAGTTAATGAACATGAACAATGCATAATATATAAAATATATTTTCTTTGGGGTTTTTTTTATGTTTTAAATTTTCCCCTATAAAGTGTAGTCAATTTGATTTTGAATTATTTATTAATCTTAATTATTTATTAATCTTGTATAATTTAGCATTAATTAATGAGTTTAGAATGTTATTATGGGGAAACAGGACATTACAATGTTAAGTAATATAGATAAGATATATAATATTATAATATTTTATAATGTAATCACTTGATTTGGTTTTTATTAAGCATATTATAAATAAAATATTTCTTTTTGAGTTAGTAAATTTGCCTGGAAAAAGTATTAAAACTATTCATATTTCAATTAGAGTGAGAAAAAACAGTACAGGCTACTTTATATTCCACACTGAAATGCCACGTTACATGGGTCAGACAATCACATCAGACAATCTCTGGCATATAAACACTTACAGTTTGAAGGTTCCTCCTGCATTCTCAGGTCCTGAGTGTTTCCAACAGGGTGTGTGGTTGAGGCCTGGGGGATATCCGGGTGAAAACCTGAAATGTTCATGGTCCAGAGCTGAGAGGGGGGTAATGCCAGGTGTGGATGCCCCGGGGACGAAGAGAGGGACAGGCTGAAATCAGTGCAGAACAGCTGGTGCAGTGTGGAGGACTTTGCTCCATGCTGAGGGTAATAAACCTGCCTCTGGCACACCTTCACAGCCAGTGGAGAAAAGCCTCCGAATTGTTATGTGCAACAAAAAGCACTGGTATTTCTGCACATTCCTATTTCTACTGCAATTAGGATCACGTCATTCCATTAATCTGCATAGTGTTTGCATGAATTATGCTTTCTGTATTATAGTACTGCTGCATCAAGCAATGTGCCTGGTGTATCAATTATTTTAATACTACAAAACCATTCTAAAAAAAAATTTAAAATAGATTTTCCTGATATTCCAATATATTTTGTTTTACTCTCTGCTCAAAAAATAATGTACTGCACTTGTACAAACCAGTTTAGGAAACCTGGATTCGAAAAATCTGTGGTGAAATGGAGATAAAGAAGTTCAAGGGTGACACATAATCCTGAGTCAGACGTCTGACATGACAAGCCAAGATATGACTTATTGGATACCTTATGGCTTCATCGGAAACAATAGACATATGTTGATATTTTACACCAGGGATGTAATCGCACGGAAAATATGTAACACCAGATAATCACACAACAAAAAAAATCAGTGCAACACTACACTCAGAATGCGTTTATTTAATTTTATTTCAGAAAGCTTTAAAAAATGAAAAGGAAAATTATATATATTTTTTATATCATACAATTTCCTGAAACGAAATGTCTACTTTATCTCCTTTTCACAGAAGAAAAATATAGCATTTGTTTATATAATTAATTAATTAATTCATTCAATAAATATGTATGTTTATGTATATGTATAATGTATGTATTTTGTATTGTTATAAAGTAACTAATCACAGCAATATACAAGCAGGCATGATGATGCAGCAGGTAGCAGTGGAACATCACAGCGACAGGATTTCTGTACAACAGCTGTCCGTAGTTCACAATGTCAAAGTCAGGAATCCAAACACATTTGCCTAACAAGTGTATTTTACAAAGCCACTCTGCAAATAGCTAGCTGCAATGTAACTGATGATCAGCAGGGGTCACTGTAAACAATAGTGAATAGACTGTATTGCTGATATCATTTTTGTTTTCTAGATGGAGAAGATTTGAAATAGAAGCAGTTTTTAGAAGACTGGCCCGGATATATATGTTATTTACCATGGTTTATTTACTTAGCATGATGGACGCTAAATATAACCAGGGCATAATTAAATCTGCTTTTACCTCAAAATAAGTAAATAACTGACTTGTTGACCATTTCTTTAATGTTAGTAAGTCAAGTAATGAAAGCAAGATTTTTGCATACATACATTTTGCAAGATGATTTTTCATAGCTAGTGGCCTGCTATTAGTACCTGACTATCTATCTATCTATCTATCTATCTATCTATCTATCTATCTATCTA
>JAAIIK010000076.1:1049984-1067858 GCA_014706435.1 Silurus glanis
TATCTATCTATCTATCTATCTATCTATCTATCTATCTATCTATCTATAAACAATATGAACATTGTAATTACCCCTGCTCAGAATTGTGCACCAATGAATCGAGAAGCAGGAGCGTTGATTGTTCTTCTCTTGAACTTTCTTTAATTGCAAATAATTCCCAAACAAATCTTTAGATCAGTTTTTCTCTACAAAAGCATTCATTCAGAAAGGTTTAACAGCTCAAATACAACTTTATTCCAAATATTATAATTTTTTTTTTACAGAACACATTAATAAACACTAAACTTTAGCTAGTGATTTTAAGAGTCATATATTTTCTCATACATGTCTATCCATATCAAAACCCACAATCTTGTGCCATTTTTGCCACATTTTTTACTCCTCATTCTGTTCTTATAAAAGATCACAGTCCTTTATTACAGTCTTAAAACATTTATGCTGTGTATAAAACTTTAAAAACATCAACGTATATGAGAAACTGTATCCCAGTGAATTTCACGCAAAATCTTGCAGTAATTGAATAAAACTTTTTTGTAATAGCGACCTCTGCTGTTGAGAGGAGAAAAGTTCAAACCGTTATAATATGGCACTGGTGCTGAGTTCTTGTTCTTATACATTTAATGAACATTCAGCTACAGTTCATTATTTTCCTTAATGAGTAAAAAGCAAAGCCTGAAAAAAATAATATGAAAATATTTTTTAACAAACAAAATTATTAAGAAAGCAAAAGCTAATTTGAAATAATGAAGGTTTAGTTCAACGTTAATACCAAAGACAGGTGCTTTTCAGGTTCAGCACGAAACAGTTCAGTCTTCTGGCTTTTGTAAGCTGAAAAAAAATGTGCACAGTTATTCCTGTGAGGTTATTCATAAACAGTGATGTAATATATATATTTTTTTTACCTCAGATGTGCTGGAGATGAGGGAGATGGGTGTTCATCAGGTGGACACACTGGTGCTCCACTGACCACATACCACACCTCATTATGTCTGTTCAGCAGCTTCATTGGGCTGAACACAGAGGATTAAGTGAGACACAGAGGAATGAGTGAATTAATATCTAAATCATTCACATACAATTTAAATAAAATCTTGAATCTTCACTCAACCTTGCTTACAAAATGTCATAGAGCTGTCTTTCTTATGTTCCTGACTAAAAGCATTTTGACATCATTAAAAAAAAAGCCTCACAGATATTTTCTTGCATTTTTCTCATGTATTCTAACCTTCCAAGTGATTTATTCCAATTATTACAGGCAACTTGAAAAACAAAAGCATTTTTATTTCATGTAGATGCGTCAGGTCACAACAATCTTTGGACTCCAGTTCCAACTCCACGACCTCCAAACATGTCGGATTCTACTTTCCACAACGCTCTCATTTGCCATGTTACTTGAGCATTTAGACCTTTTATCATACATACACTTTCAATAAAGATTCTAGTTCATTTACGGAACAAACTCAGTTCCCTTTTGACTTTGACCTGTTTTGTTTTTACATTCACTCAAGCCAAGCGTAGTGTTTCCTGCTTGTAGATCACCTGAACCTGTTTTTTGACCTTGAATTTGATATCTCTCAATCAGCAGACTTAGTTTCCTGCGTTTGTATCTGTCCGTGCTTTTTTGTCGTATGTCCTGTTAAAATACATTCGCACTCGTTATGATGTTGTGGAACGCCAGTAAAGCAAAACAAGCTAGCTTCTCTGAAAAAAATGGGTCTATGGGTCACTCTTTAACCTTAGTGTTACCTGTTATAACCAGCGTCATAGTGGTAGTCCGTGTTATAAGTGGCTTTAACGTCGTCCAGTGCTTTTTTAAGCAGGTCAGCATAAATTCTAGATACTGGTCCTATCATCCAGCCTCCATAGCTCATAACGTACACATTCATATCCGTCATTTCCTCGAGGTGCACCTGCAGTTTCATGGTCAAATAATGCAAATAATGCAAACAATGCGCTTATTGACGACACAGATTGTGATCAGAAGTCAGGATTGAATGATTTTTTTTCCCCCTTAACACTTACAGTGCTGTTGATTGGCTTGGGAGCATTGTCCTGGTAGGCAGAAGGCAACAAAAAGCTCAGACCGTAGACTGCTGGTTCCAAAAAAGGCATTTCCTCTTTCACTTTAATAAGAACTGGGGCTGTCATGGAAATTTTAACCCCTGCAAGTACAATAAGTAGCAGACCTACTTAAGCAATTCTGATCTCAAAAGTCATATCCTCTTTTCCTGCTCACGATCGCTCTTACCCACACGCTTTGTCTCACCTGCTTCATTTTCACCTGTAATGTAATTGAAAAGTTTTTGGAACGCTTTCATTATGGCCACGTCCCTAAACATTGACTTCTCCTCTGTGGTGACCCATTTGGCAGCCTCATAATGACGCACCTGAAAAGACGGACAAAGAGACAGTTTTGTTGTTAAACTTACTGCTTACCACTTGAAGGAAAGATCTTATATCTTCTTACGGTGGCCCCTGAGTGGAATAGGCAGCAGTTCAGAGAACAGAGTTTACTTGAGCAAATTTAAGGATCTGGTCCAATCCTACAAAGCTACTGTAGCGCAAATTGCTGAAAAAGTTGCTGCTAGCTCTGATAGAAAAGTGTCAGCACACACATCTTGATGCATCTCTGGGGGTTTTTTCTTGCCACAGTCGCCAAACTTACACTTCTTAAGAACAATCTTATTCATTCTTTATCACCACATTATCTGTGTAAAGCTGCTTTAAGACAATGCCCATTGTTAAAACTCTATACGAATAAAAATTTACTGAATTGAACTGAAGTCTGATCATCTTGAAGTAATACCCATTTTTACTTCAAAAGCACTTTGAGACACTTTGAAGTCCAGGGTCTGTGTGTGTATTAAACCTACAGTGACTGTCACTTACAAGCTACAAAAATGTATGATCTAGGCTAGAAAGAAATCAGTCCCAGTCCTGCATGTATTATATAAAGGACTCACTTCATATTCTGTTCCATTGCAGATCAAATCAAACTGCAGACACTCCTCGGTCTCTGTGCAGTAGGACGTGGGCTCAGTTGATTTGCTGAAGGGTCAAAATATGGTGCAAGGAGATGTTTACTTAGCTGTTGACCTTAAAACTATCATATACAAGTGATTCTGATCTGAATAAAAAGTCTGACTAATGAGAGGATATGATGAGAATCTAAATCTTTATGCACATACAGTATACGTTTGTGTAATGATGAGAAATTAAAACGTATTCAAAAACATTATTGGATAGTGTTCATTTGGCCACTATGATAAAAACACCACTATATTTTGTCAGCTTAAAAATAAACCTGACTCTTATGGTTAGTAGTGACAGCATTAAAAAAAAAAAAGACATTAACAGACCAAGTGGAAATTGAAAAATCTGAATTCTTACCCAATTCTGGCTTCTGCTGTAATGGAAAACAGCAACACGACCGCTCCTACTATGCAAATCCTGTACAAAAATAATCACAAATTCAAGACTGTTTGAGATATTATCACATTCAAAAACATCCAAGTAGCTGTGGGACATAATTATGAACACCAAGATACAAAGCAGTGCAGGTTTATAGACAAAATGAAAGTTTAAAAAAAAGCTACACATGCAGAAATATAAAGGAAAAGCATGCTTACATTTTGGAGAAGAAGAGCATCCTGGGTTGTGATGTGCAGTCTCTTTATTTAAAGCTGGTGGTTATAAAAGCGTTATGAAACAAGTTGCAAAACTGCTTATGAAAGCAGAGTAGTCCGTCCCACCCAGCCTGTGCTCCAAGTGTCCACACTGTCTTGGTATTATCAAACACTTGTTGTTACACTTTTATAACTCTGGAGGAATGGTCCCCCCCTTCAAAATGTGCTTAATCCTGGTGGCTACTTGCTGAATAATGATTGTGTAATGAGTTGGAAAGGCATCTAGCACACACAGAGTGTTAAAATACTCCACTGACTAGTTTCATAAATACCATAACTATAATTTAAATAATAGATATGATTTCATGTTTTGGTTAATGTTTTTTTTTTTTTGGGAGGGAACAAGAAACTGGCTACAAAAACATTATTATTCAACATTTTCCTCCTCCAGAAGTTTTTTAAACTCTTACATAAGCAAGCTTGGTCTTTTGCCACATGTGGCCACGAATGATGCAGCTGTTGTGGTTTTATTTCCAGAGATGAGACTGAAGATAAAATGGAATAACTTTTACCCACAATGCACTTATAGACCAGACATGGAAACAGATCCACCTCCGTAGAGAGAATTTTAACAGAACCAATGTTAGAGATCAGTCTGTACATATGAAAACTATATTTTAATAGAGATCTATTCGAGGAGTAATATTAATCTTCATAAACAACTCGTGTATATCGTGTGAATAAAGTCAGATAAATGTATTCGATTACATATCAGGGTTAATGGAAAGTTCTGCCTGTCAGGAGAGCTTGTTCCCCACTTTTTCAACAGCTTTTGTGTTTTATTATTCTGAACCTGAATGTAGAAGTACAGGGTGTGTCTATCTGAATACAATTCTCCAGAGGAATTTTAAGACAATGTGACAGGATGTTCACACTCACATGTTACACTCCAGCGTAGGGTTGAGAACATGACAATAAACGTTGCGTGTTTTTGCTCAGTGTTTTTTTTTTTCTTTTTTTCATTTAAACAATTTTGTTGAGTTTCAAATAATCCATAAATAATAACAGTACAATCCCATCTCCAGTCCCCATAAGGTGACATGCTAATACAAACTGGGATAAAACCCTAATTACAAAAGATGACATTCCAATCCCCATTAAACAAACAACAAAAGACCAAGACAATGCACAAATCCCAAACTCCCAATCCCAATCCCAACACATTCAATATACAGTAATCTCAAACACACTCCTTTAGGTATTGGGCTTAATCTCAACATAGACAATATATACTAATCCCAAACAACAAACATACCCAGTCTGAACAAATAAAATATATACTAATCCCAAAAACAAATCCCAATTAAGTCAATATACAGTAATCCCAAACACAACCCAATCCCAACAAAGACAATATATACTAATCCCAATCAACAAACACACCCAGTTCAAACTAAAAATATATATACTAATCCCAAACACAAACACCTAATCCATTAAATATATATACCAATCCCATTCAACATACACAACACTTCAGTTTCAACCAGAAACATCAAAATCCCAATCCCCATTAGAATAAGAGATAAAATTCCAATCGATTGCCAACTAAAAAAAAAAAATACTCTAATCCCAAACAACAAAAGCGATACAACAATCCTAAAAAGCCAAGGCTCCAATCCCAACCGGGTTAAAGTGTCAATTCTAAAAATAATATTCCAGTTCCAATAAATCCTAAATTATCGAAGCCAAAAAATGTGGAAAATAATTAAACAAAACAAACAAACTCGTCAAATCCAAGCGCATCCAAATCAACAACCCAGCAGACTTCATCTGAAAATGATTTCCAAGCAACTGGAAAATCCCTAAAACATACCGAAATAGACCAGGTGCTTTCAAATAACAAAAAAAAAATTATAACCATTTTATAACATATAATTAGGTTTACGGTTTTGTGAAACAGTTCTATGAATGTGTTTGTTTTTTGTCATCATGCTGCATTTCCTTTTGCAGATCCTATTAAGTGAAGATCTCCAGCTATGAAATGACGACTCAAGGAATGATTAGCTCAGCAAAGAGTACAGTGAAAGTGTTGTTAGGCTGGTATTGGGTTCATGGGCCGTTCTGCACAGTATAAGTGCATTTGTCAGATAATACAGATTAAATGGCAACGTTATAGTGGTGTATTTTAAACTGGAATAAGAGCGGAAAATGCCTGGTTTATGGCCATGAACTGAACCAAAAATGAGCGGAATCCAAAACAGATTTCACAGATTATTATTATTTTTTTGCTTCAGCTGGTACATTGTATTTTAAATTAACAGCAAACATAGAAAACAAGAATTGCTTTGATATACTATAGTACAATTTCCAGCAGGTAAATTGTAGCAACATATTCACTGCTTAATACTTTCTTAAAAAAACAGTATAAGACTTGTGTGAACTTCATAAAAGGTAGAAATGACGCTTTATCGTACGAAACATTTAAAACCTCTGTTCCATATATAAACATTTGCAGCAAAGCATTTTCTGAACAGTGTTACGTAAGTACATGGTGAAAACTCATCCTCACACACTAAAAACTCAATAACGTACAAAAGCAGGAAGTGATTGAAGGTAGTAATTGATACATGAACAACAGTAAAGAAGTAAACTGCATATTTTGTTTTGTAAGCTGTATTTACCAAAATCACGAGTTAGCCTTTATTTATGACTTGGACAGCGGTGTCCTTTCTTTTTCATTAAGGGCTGGTGTGGGTGCGGGTTTTCATTCCAGCCAAGCCACACCAGATTCCCCCTATTTAGATCTTCATTTTAAATGGCCAATCGGGTGTGGCTCCTGCTTGGTTAAAATAAAAACCCACTAAAAAAAAAAGCAGGCCCTTTGTGGGAAAGAATTGACATCCCTGTTCACTTTTTTTTTATCTTTTTTTTTTTTTATCTTAGCAATGATTGAGTGCATATTTTTTTGGTTGAAAAATACACTTGCTGATATTTCTTTAACAGAATTGCCCAGGATGGACAAGCATATTAATTACTGAATCGATATATTAATTATTCAATATTGAGATCCAAAATACACCATTAAAATTCCTGAAAATGCCAAATAAGTCACTGGTTGTTTGGAATAAAGATCTCTGCACAGGGCCACATTTTACATTCATAAGTTTTATAATAATCAGTTGTCTTTGTCCCAGTGTTTGAAGGCCATGGATCTGAGCTGTGGATACACACTTCAGCTGCTGGTGCTGCTGTCCGAGTCGTTATTGTCGTTCTCGCTCTCCTCATGAATGTCATCCAGGATGATGTCGTACAAATCCTCTAACAGGCTGCCCTGACTCAGGCATGTGTTCACTGTGGAGCCACTGCTGATGTGGAGGTGGCTTGGGTTCAACACCTGTGGCTTACCGTTCCTCATCCTGCTGACCGGGTGCACACACTCTGTATCAGGAACGTGAGGCTCTGAGATCGACAGAAACAACACGTTAGATATAACAACAAACCTGATTTATTGATGGTGAAACCATAACTTTTCAGAATCACATAAAAGTTTATTGTATCCCATCTTGAACTATGATTAGAGAGCTTTATTTAAAATGGCGTGTTTTCCTGGGGATTGAAATTGGGGCAAATTGTGTGTGTTTTTGCTAAAGGAAAATAAATGCAAAAGTATACCGTAATTTCCGGACTATTAAGCGCACCCAAATATAAGCCGCACCCACTGAATTTTACAAAGATTTTTATTTTAAACATAAATAAGCCGCACCTGTCTATAAGCCGCAGGTGTCTACACTGAAACTAATGACCTTTACACAGTCTGTTATGGGTGAAATATGTTGTGGCTCCTTTAAGAGCAGAGCGGCATTTTGGGAATAGCCTGCCGCCGCATTTTTCCGGTATTACTGCATGTGTGCAAGGCCAAGGAATATGTCCTTATTATTTTCTGATGATCATTTCTAAGTTTCTTTGACTAACCCGTAACGCTGTTGCCAAGAAAAATAAAAAAGCACGAGTTTTGGAAACCTGTCTGTGCTTATATGATTTCTGTTGCAACTCGAGTTAGTGAGCTCTCCCATGACCCTGATACAACGCGTTACAACGGCTTGTATCTAAACAGTAGCCTACCAAGAAAGTCATTGTTCACTGTCTTCCTCCTTCCTTTCACAACTATTTCTCTAGAGAGTTTATCTTTTGGCATCGTCGTGCGTTTAAAAATCACCATCGGTGAAGCTTTTCTCCGGATGCCGTGCAGCTCAGAACACAGATGAGGTGCGTTTTTTCGTTTCCGTTCGGAAATTTCATTGGTCTAATGTTATGGGTCTCAGTTTTTTGGCTTGAAGTTTGTGAAACCGGGAAAAACCCAGGAAAAATTCATAAATAAGCCGCTTCGTTGTTTAAGACGGGGGTTCAAAGCGTGGGAAAAAAGTAGCGGCTTATAGTCCGGAAAATACGGTAAATGATAAAGCTCAACAATTGTTTTGAACTAAACCAAAAATTCTACCAAGAACATGTGCTGTTAATTTCTGCTGGCCTTATGTCGATGTGTGACGCGACATCTGAAATCTGATTGGATAGAGACTACAACCTGAGCGCAC
This sequence comes from Silurus glanis, assembly GCA_014706435.1. Taxonomy (NCBI): domain Eukaryota; kingdom Metazoa; phylum Chordata; class Actinopteri; order Siluriformes; family Siluridae; genus Silurus; species Silurus glanis. The sequence continues at coordinate 1,058,206 of JAAIIK010000076.1, forward strand.
ACTCGGATACGCTGCTCCTAGACACAGCGCACCTGAGAGAAACGCTATGAAATGAAGGTAATAGGCTATTGGGAATAATTTTATGCGTATTCATGGACAAAAATATATTAAAAAGTATTTTATATCAGTAAGTTTAAGCCAGCAAAAAAGACCTTGCTGGCCCTAAAAGTCCACCAGTGATTTTAAAATAATACGCCTTATAAGCCAAATCGTCACAGCCTATATTAACCAATGTTCATCCTGGCAGTTAGTTCAGTTCAACCTACAATAAACATATGAATTAATGTCTAAGTGGCAAAAATCCTCTATGAGATTTAAATGATTAATATTTACAGTAACCTACTTCGCTCTCAACACTGAATACCCTGCTTCAAATGATTATTTATGTGGACTGATTTGAATTCATGGACAGAACAAAATACAGGGTTTTTAAATGTCATTTAAATAGTCATCACACTGCTTGCAATTTATTATTGTTGTTTCTCGGTGTAAACAAATTTATTTTACAGAACCTCCACGTTCATTCTTTCCTCATTTCTCTTCTAAATAGTTAAATAGCTATACACCAGATGATAATAAATATTTATATTATATATAATATTATATATAATATTTTCGTCTGCACTCTTCTAACCTGTGTGTCGAGCAGAAACCACAATAAAGCAGTTACTGACACCTAGTGTAGAGCAGTGAAGTGTTACCCTGTCTGTTATAGCAGTCCTCTGCCAGGCAGCTGTGCTGGTGTCTTCTCCTTATCCCTCGGTTTACCAGGTTCTTGCGTGGAGGCAGGATGCACGTTGGCATAACGATAGAGCGACAGTTATAACACGGAGAGCCCAGGTCCATTCGACCAAACCCTCTGTCAGAGAAACATAATCAAATAAAAAGGCATCACAGTGATTTTATCTAGATTTTTCACCTGCTGGATTAAAATCATTATACTAACTTTTTCTATTCATTAGATCTACACATGTGTTGGACACTTCTGATGTTCTTTCTGATATGTACATGTAACCCTATATGGACAAAGGTTTTGTGGTCACCTGGAGCATAAAAATGGTATATGCCTTTTGAACATCCCATTCCACACTTAGTTCCCATTTACTGTTAGAATATCCTCCACTCTTCTGGGAAGATGTTCCACTAGATGTTGGAGTGTGCTTCTGGAGATTTGTGTGATATCCAGTCACAAGGTTGTTGGTAAAGTCGGGTACTGATGTAGGGTGAGGGTGCAGTCCGCACTCACATTCATCGCAAAGGTGCTCAATAGGGCTGAGGTCAGAGCTCTATAGCAGGAGATCTTCCACTCCAACCCGTGTAAAGCTTTGTAGAACTAACTAACCTGGGGAACAGTTTTGGTCTCCTAGTTCAATAAAAGGAGAATTTAATGCTACAGCATCCAAACACATCCGATACAATTGTGTGCCTCTGACTTTGTGCTAACAGTTTGAAATGAAAATACGTAGTCTCTGGCTGGAAAAATTGTGGTGTCCCAATACTTTTTGTCCATATAGAGTATAACTTTTCCACCTACCAAAGGCTTAATACAGAACAGGAAGTTGTGTTAAAATGGGAAACAACGGAAAACTAAATAAAGCATGACAAAGGGTAGAATGGTTTCCGGGAAGATGTGTGATGCATCTACGTACTTGAAAGATCGAGAACAGTAAGGGCACATGAACTCTGCAATGCCCCACATTTTGTCTGCCGGCACAGGTTCGTATTTCTGTCTGCACAGCCGACAACGCGACACCTAAAAAGGATCAAAGATCACACTCACTGACTTAATGACACAAGCTTTGAGTCTGTCCACAGTAGCATCATGACGTCTCTTATCTTTAACAGCAGGTTTGGAAATCAAGAGAGAGAGAAAGTTCAAGCAAAAAGCTAACAAAACATACTGTTCTCATTCGTGTTCTTCATTTACTGGATTAGAATCATTATATCTAAATTGTCTGCTATTTATACATGAACTTTGTACTTTTCTTTACTTCTGCTTACTTTCTCAAGCATTAGTAATTTTTTGAATAATCATTATTAGTTGACTAGTTGAAATCCACTTCAGCCATAAAATTCAACTAATATCTTCAACTAATTATTATTCCTGCTAACTAATATTCGTACTTTTTCTTGCATAACAGAGTTTGAAAATAACTTTTGCATTTTGCAGCCAAATTAGTACTAGTTTTGCAGGGAAACCCCCCCAGAAATAAACCAGATTAACAATTACAGCTGCATATAAATATATTTAGTATACAACCCCAATTCCAATAAAGTTGGGACACTGTGTAAAATGTACATAGAAACAACGTAATGATTTGCAAACCTCATAAACCCATAATTTATTTACAAAAAAAACATAGAAAGCATTTTTTAAAAAAGAACAAATAAGGTAATTTTGAATTTGATGGTCTGGAAAAAGTTTTTTTTTTTTTTTTTATTAAACAGTTGGAGAAACATTTTGGAACTAATTATGTTACTTGATAAAAGTTCAGTAAATTGTTTGGGTATAAATAGTGTATCTTAGAGAGGCAGAGTCTCTCAGAAGTAAAGATGGTCAGAGAACAATCATCATTTTCATCAAATTAAAATTTTTCTTTTTGAAAACCATGGACATGACATCCTCTGGACTAAAGAGGAGAGGGACCATCTGGCTTGTTATCAAAACGTATTTTCAAAGACGTATGTCTTTTTCAATGGAAGCCTTGCATATTTGAGCAAGACAATGCTACCTGCATACCGCATTTACTACAATAGCAGGGCTTCGTAGTTGAAGAGTCCAGGTGCTGAACTGGCCTTCCTGCAGTCTAAACCTTTCACCATTTTAAAACATTTGGTGCATCACAAAACAAAACAACAACAAAGGAGACCCAGAACTGTTGGGCAGATAGAATCCTGTATCAAACACATATAGGGCAACATTCCTTTCCCAAAACTTCAGCAACTGGTCTCCTCAGTTCCCAGATGTATACGGACAGAAGACGTGATGCTACACAGTGGTAAACACGGCCCTGCCTCAACTTTTTGGAGACGTGTTGTAGCCATCAAATTCAAAATAACCTTGTTTTTTCCTTAAAATGGTATATATTCTCAGATTAAACATTTGATAGGTTTTTGTTTTATTGTGAATAGCATATGGATTTATGAGGTTTGCAAATCAAGTTATTTACATTTTGCCCCATGTCCTTTTTTGGAATTGGGGCGGTCTGTATTTCATATAATGTTCTGTATTCTTTCCATGTTATACTGGATTTGGTTTTCCCAGGCAAGTTTTCTGACTCTTTGTTATTGCTTCAATGCACATGAACCAGCACATTGTTATTGCTGCAGATGTTGTGCAATTAGGCTCTATTTATTATATCGTGATGACTTACAAGTTGATTATTTGCGCTACATCTGCACAGACTTACACAAACTTCCCTGGTAAGGTGAGAGAACATGATTTATGAAACATAAGTAACTTTCCAAATTGGCTATAAAGTAAAGTTGTATGAGATTGTAAATTTCCTGCTTTGACCTGAGTGAGAGCATTGAGAGCATTTTACTCCAGAGGTTTTTTTTTTTAAACATGGGATCACGTTTATTTGAGTAAAGAACTTGGATTCGTTCACCACCTCTGGATATGAGGTGGTGTAGAGTATGTGGCTTTTACCCTCTTTCTCTCTGGGACTTTCCTCCACCAGCTCTTGTCACACATCTCACAGGCAAACTGGTGCTCGACTGAGGGCATTTGGTTCTGCTGAGCCCGATCAAACATGCGCTTATTCTTCTCAGTCAGAGGCAGGACCCGGAGTTTTTTCCCAAGTTCCTACACACAGACAAAGTTAAATAGATCATCTGCTAATATTTGTTATGTGGCGTAATCATGCAGTCGGCTTCTGTGTTTCTCCATTTATATGGTTGTGTGTTTTCATTAGGCTGCACAGGTGGATGTTTGCAGTCAGAGACAGAGAAGAGACTGAATGAGGACTTTAGGTTACTGACCTGTATGTCTTTGTCATCCTGAGGCACTTTGTTTGCTTTGGGCTGGAAAGAAAGAGAGTAAAGAGTGTACGCATTAGAATAGTGGATCCATTACCTGTGTGCGTATATTTATTAAATGGGGCAATTGGAAATGTTTCCAGAAAAAAATACATTTAATGTAGGTTTGCCCAGTTTGAATCAGCGTAATTATATGATTTGGTGTTGTGTTTAGTTTAAGGAAGGAAGCAAAAAGTATAAAAAGTATATATATATAGGCCTGAGATACAGTGAGCATTTCCAATAAAAATTACGCCACCCCAGCACTGTGCTCAATAAATAACTACATAATATTATAGAGAGTTTAAGAATGAAATGCATTGCATTTATTTCCTAATTCCCCACAACACTCAGCATGTCTGCAGCATTAAATCTCAGTCCTGTTTCTCACTTTCGCAGCTCACGCTTGGAGAAAAATCTTGCAAACCTTGACACACAGGATGCTTTGTCAACTTCCTGGTTTCGGGTTAAATTACATTTAAATCACTTTTTCATTACAAGTTCACTTAAAAGCTGACTGAGGCCACCGTCTTGGGACATTCTCAGACCGGATGTTTTGAGCCGCACCCATGTTTGACTGCTGCTCCATACCTGACTACGGAGACGCACCAAGGGAGAAAACAGACTGAGCTTCTTTTCAAATGAAATACACACCAAGTTTGAAAGCACATTCTGGGTTTCTGATCACATTGTGTTAAAAATTAGCTCCTTGTCAGTCCCAGTTGAAGAAGTATGCTGCATCTTAAAATGAAAGAACGATTACAGGTCCTACTTTGGCGGTAATTACGGTAAATAATAAGTCAGAATTACATTTAAAAACAACAGCACCATCATCATATAAAGTAGCTTTTTAGAAAATGTTGCGCAAGGTTTATGATCATTAATGCTTCCTAATGCCAAAGTCAAATACCTTCTCCAACACATACACTATATGCACAAAGGTGTTGTGACACCTGACTTTTCCGGCCAAATGTGCTTCTTCCCCAAACTGTTAGCACAATGTTGGAGGCAGACAACTGTACAAGACTTCTTTGGATGCACTAACATTGAATTTTACCTTCTCTTGAACTACTAGACCCAAATCTGTGAGAAAACTCCATGAAGATATGGTTTAAATGGGTTGGATTGGAGGATCTTGAGTGGTTTGATATAGAGCTCTGATTTCATCCCCACGTTATAGTTCTCTTAGCATTAATCCTACAAGAAAAATTCATTCTCCATTTCTTGTGCTCACTTTGCTCACAAATACAAATCCTGAGACTAGACGTAAGCATGAGCAACTGGCAAAGATTTGAGCAGATCTAACACTCAGAACAACTAAAGAATCTACTGAAAATGACTGCCTTTCTTTTAATATTAAAATAGAGTACAGGATTAAGAATTGAATCGTGTGGGACCCCGAAATAATTAGGAGTAAAATAATGGCTGTATTTTGTTAACGGTTGAATAATACCGTGGGCTTTGGAGCATTTCTCGAATCATCCTTAATATTTGCAAAGCAGTAAAGTGCATTTCTCAAAACAATGTGTACAAACAGCACAATACATTGGGTTTCTTGCAAAAGCCTGTACTTTTCTCAAAATCCTTATTTCATCTCTCAAAAGTAAGTATTCATTGACGCGAATACTTACTTTTGAGAGACGAACTAAATATTTTGAGAAAAGTTCAGGCTTTTGCAAGAAACCCAATGTGTGTACAAATTGCTTCACGAAATGCACTTACTGGTTTGCAAAATATCAAGGATGATTCGAGAAATGCTCCAAAGCAATTGTGAAAATCTGTAAATTAATATAACAAAACATTCGCAATTTGTTCAAATGCAACGAGAAATTGCTTTTATGAGGTGTTGGTTGAGCAAGAATTTTATTTTTGATCCTAGAACTGTGGATCTAAAACATGGGCCAAACCCAAACGGCCCAACAATCCTAACAAGCTCATAATAAGACCCAGGATGAATAAAGCAGGGACAAGTCTACAGTATTTGTTTAATTGCTTATTTCCTCACCAGTGATTTGCTATGAAGAGCATTAAAAACCATTTCTTTATTGCCATGGAGTGTAGTGAGTTTTAACCTACTTTCTTAGAGCTCCTAGTATCATTACTGGCTCCTGATGGTCTGTCGTTTCTTGTCTCCTGCAAAATAAAGGGCGATTATAATGCAGCATAATGCGTTACAGGCCTTACGATAAAACACGGAGTGACACAATTTAAATGATGAACATGCGGGCATTACCTTTTCTTTTTCCTCATTCTGCAGTTTCTCGACCACATTCTGTCCGTGAGCAGGAAAGGTGTTAAGTCATGCAGAACAAGCTCTTTTCTTTAGCGTAATGACATTTCGACATCTCTGAAGGCGGATGGTGCGAAAACCTTACCTTTACGACCTGATCGTTTTCCAGAGACCATTTGTCTTCGTCGTCCAGGTCTGCGCATGGGACAGCGGATGAAATGGAAAAGGCATGGAATGGCATGAGGATGGTGGGGGGAAAAAAAGGGAAGTGCAGCGTCCGTTTAGTAAATCATGCAGGTGAATCAGGAGAAGCAGAACAGGTTCAGTAAGGGGACAAACACTTCCTGTTTTTACCTTGGTCTTTCATCAGGACGATCACCTTCGCTACCAGCTGGTAGTTGTTCCTGTATCGGCGCATGAGCAACACCGATTTGTCGATCGGAAGCTTCCCGTGAAACATCTCTCTCAGTCGCCGGACACATTTTTCCAACTGAGTGAGAAAGAAAGAAAGCAGAGTTCGGATCTTTATATAAACTAAATGTATAATGACATTACTCTGTACACTTAGATACACTAAACGCACAAAACAATTTTGAAGATCGTGTGTATTTTTGAACATCTCATTCCACATTTAATCCCCATTTGCTTTTAGAATAAGCTTCAATCTTCTGGGAAGATGTTCCACTAGATTTTGTGGAGATTTCTCTGAGATTCATTGAGTGTTAGCAAAGTCAGGTTCTGATGTAGGTGAGGTGACGAGGCCTGAGGTGCAGTTTAAAAGGCTTGAGCTCTATAGCAGGAGATCTTCTACTCCAACCCATATATTTAAATCGATTTAAGAATATTTTATTGATCCCACAGGAAAATGATTTCTTTGCATATCCCAGAGAGGAAGCTGGGGTCAGAGTGGAGGGTCAGCCATGATACAGTGCTCCTGAAGAGGACAGAGAGTCAAGGGCCTTGCTTAAGTGTTGACGATATCAGAGACATCCAAAGAACAAATGTGTGCCTCCAAAACTTGGGGGAAGAACCACATATGGCTGGAAGTCAGGTGTCCCAATACTTTTATATAATGTACCTTTGACTAATTTGAGATTGAGTTTGTAGTGAGATTTTTTTTTCTTCCATGGACATGTTGCTCCATGTTGGATGAGTTTCCAGCATATGTAGTGGGATTTAGCACTTTCTTCATCTCCAGACTTCTACACAAAATCATGCAGCGGTGCTTTAATCCTAGCTTTAATTCTCTTTAGTCATCCCACCAATCGTTTTTTTTTTTTTATGGTCATATGACTCGTAAATGTCTTGGAAGCTCTGGATTGGATAACTGCTTTGCATTCTGGAATGGTCCCCGGAATCGCTCGACACGTCACAAAGGTGTTTCGGTGTATTGAGTATTATTGAGTAGGTTTTAGGGCGGAGGTTTTTTTTTTGTTTTGTTTGCTTTAATAATTACAGGTCATAGTGCAAAGACTTTACAGCTTTTTTTTTTTTTTTTATGTCGTATGATCCGTGCTCTCTGTGTCCCAGATGTGTACAAGGGTAAAAATCTAATAAATACCAATGTAGGGAAATGTTCCTGATCTTTTCAGATTGTTTCAAATCCCCCTTTTTTATTATTGCTCAAAAGTAAAATATGATGTTTGCTCCATAAACACTACTTTAATGGAATATTTGCATTAGACACAAAGTGAGTGGGGGGGGAAACATAATTTTATGAAATATAATGCAAAAAAAATCTATGAGCAAATAAACAAAGCACACACAACAATCCATTGTAACTCTTCTGTCCATCTCTCTGAGCTCATATGCATGAAAACAACTTTCCAAAGTGCAGAATAAGCTTCATGCATGAGGTGTGGAGATTCAAATGTCAACATCTTTCAGTTTTCTGCATTCTTCTGTAAGACAGGTTTAGATGAATACACACATGGGTCAGGAAGCAGGTCTTTCCTACATGTGTTTATTGATGATGTGTTTTAAATCGGGCGTGACTGCTGCGCCTGCACGCGCAAACTCGTGTACAGATACATTAACGTCAAAACATCTCAGTTTTTCTTACCTCCACTTCCTCCTGAAGTCGACTCATTTCTTTTTAGCGCAGTTTAAGCCGATTTTGCAGTGAGGAACATCAGAAAGATACCAGACTGAGAAGCGCTCTGTTTTCCTGTTCTGACGGCCCTGTTTTCCTTCTCCGCTATTTTACTTAACTTTCGGTTTCCATTCGCACAGCTGCAGCTTCAGGAAACAGCCAGAAGGCGGCGACAAACACCATACAAAAAAAAACCCCTACATTACAGATGATGATACAGTAGATAGATTAGATTAGATTAGATTCAACTTTATTGTCATTACACATGTACAAGTACAAGGCAACGAAATGCAGTTTAGGTCTAACCAGAAGTGCAATAGCAGCAATATATAGGATATACAATGTATAGGATATATAAGGATATACAGTGTTTACATGAGTTACATAAATTAAATAAAATATTATTATAGGAGTAATTTACAGATGTGTATAGATAGATAGATAGATAGATAGATAGATAGACAGAGACAGACAGACAGAGAGAGAGAGAGAGAGAGAGAGAGAGAGAGAGAGAGAGAGAGAGACAGACAGACAGACAGGCAGGCAGGCAGGCAGGCAGGCAGACAGACAGACAGACAGACAGACAGACAGACAGACAGACAGATAGATAGATAGATAGATAGATAGATAGATAGATAGATAGATAGATTTGTTGATAGATAGATTTGTTGATTTTCCTCATGTCACTGCTTCTGATGCAGCTGCCCCTTGCATAAAGCAGCAAATAATTTGCTGCAGATGTTAAACGCCCTAAACTTTCAAAAATTATAATCTGTTGTGTCCTTTCCTGTTAACACTGTTGATGTTGAATTTCCAGCGTGAACTCGAAAGTATCTGTATCTCTCCACAGTTCACGTTGTGAAGCATTAAGGAGGTGTGATGGTGTTGAGGTGCTTTGCTGGTGACACTGTTGGTAATTTAGGATATATCGAGGGCACAATTAACGAGTATGACTACCACATGACATACCATCTCAACAGATTTGCACTTTTGTTGGACCATCATGTGTTTTCCAACAAAACAATTACCAAAAACATATATCTAGTTTATGTAAGAACTAGTTGTTCAAAAGTGAGAGTGATGAAATGCTGCATCAGATAAACTGGCCTACACAATCACCCAATCTGAATTTAACTGAGATGCTTCGCTTTGTGTTGGACCGGAAAGTGAAGAAAAAGCAGCCATCAAGAACTTAACATCTCTTCTTAAAATTGTTGAAAAATCATTCCATTGGAATGCAAAGTGGTCATCAAGCCAGTGATGGCTACTTCAAAAAAGAAAAAATATAAAACATATTCTGGGTTATTTAAC
>JAAIIK010000076.1:1075739-1088258 GCA_014706435.1 Silurus glanis
TGTATATGTAAAATATATTATTTTTTATAAAAGAAATATATATAAATAATATAAAAAAAAGTCAAATTGTACGTCAAATGAATTGGACAACAGGAGATGATTGTGCATTCTGTAGAAATTTCCAGTTGTACACTGCAGTTCTTGTATTTAAAAGCAGATTAAAAGAGATTACACAGTAATCTGGATTAATCCCGAGCCCCTGGTCCTCACTGTGCTTTGTGTTTCTTAGAGGTGAAAGTCGAAGAAGCTGTATGACTGCACTGTGACTGAGACAGGAAGTGGTCCCAGTGCATCATGGGAACGAGACAAGTTTTGGTGACAGGCTGTTCCTCTGGGATTGGACTGGCTGTGGCTGTGCGTCTCGCAAAGGATGAACTGAAAAGGTTTAAAGGCATGTCAGTTTTATCCGTTATAAATTGTGGTTTTTGTTTAATACATATGTCTTGAATAGACTGCTCGCTGACTGAATGACTTTTCTTTCTTCTTTTGCCAGTCGTGGCCACTATGCGGGACGTGGAGAAGCGAGCAGCACTGGAGGCAGCAGCCGGAGAGATGCTGGGCAGGTCACTGGAGATCCATAAACTAGATGTCTGCTGTGAGGACTCCATCCGAGAGTGTGTGAACAGTCTGCCTGACAGACGCCTCGATATTCTGGGTGAATATGATTTTTTTTTTTTCCTGCTCAAATTAATAATTCGTTCAGGTGCCATGCTGTTTGCTATCACACACCTTCATCTCACAGACACATCACTGTGTCTGTGTACATCTTGTGCTCATCAAACTTGATGATGCTTTTTGTATATTCAGTGAGTAATGCTGGCATAGGCATGATCGGGCCGTTGGAGTGCCAGAGCCTAACGAGCATCCAGAACGTCTTTAACACTAATTTCTTTGGCTTGGTGCGACTGGTCAAGGAGGTGCTGCCCGACATGAAGAGACGACGGAGTGGACACATTGTGGTGATGAGCAGCGTCATGGGTGTTCAGGGTACAAAGAAATGGTTGATTCTCCTCCTCAGCTGATTATAAAATAAACCTGACCAAGGCAACTTTATGTGCATCTGGATTTTAACAAAGGAGCATAATTCAATGTATACAGTAAGTCTCCGAGTTACGATATAGATGCGTATGGATGACCACCATCATAAATTGAAAACATCGTAAGTGGAGACATGGCCTAGCCTTCCCAGGCGTCTGAAAGCATGGTGATCAGCATGGTGATACTGTAATATGGTAATAATATAACAAATTATAGTAAATAATGTAGCAAAACAAAACAATTTATAGTATTATATAAACTCTACAGCAGTGCTCGAATTGAGGGGTTGCTGGGGGGATCCGGGACCCCCCTTAAGGCATTGGGGACAAGTAAAAAATAGACTTAGGGTGTCACCAAGATTATTTTAGCAAAAAATATATGAATTACACAACAACTGGGGACCCCCATAAGACTTGACTCAATTCAAGCACTGCTCTGTAATATATATGTACATGGCAGCGGGTGCGTGGACGAGTGCCAGTTCGCGAATTGAGGGCGGAGCATACGTTGCATGTTTGCCTGACATGCAAAACGTAATTTATTTTTACAATTTTGTCGTATCACTATCATCATCATAAAACCGAAAAGTCGAACCATCGTAACTCAGGAACCATCTGTAAAACCCAAGAATTGTACAGTGTCTTTTCTGACATTAACCATGTTTCATGTTTATCTTTTCGTTAGGTCATTTCGTTGGTCAGGATGTACGCATCTGCCACCAGGTGTGCTTCTTACTGCTCGTATCGACAACCTTCACTCGCGTTCACCGGCGTTTGTCCACGTGCCTGCACCACATACATATATACTGTAAAGTTTATACATTACGGTAGTGTAAATTGTTCCGTTTTGCTTAATTATTTACTGTAATTAGGGTATATAACCCCATACTGATCACTATCCTTTAGATTCCTGGGTAGGCTAGGCCACGTACACGGCTTGCGATATTTTCTTGTTTTGATGGGGTCATCAGAACGCATCTCATTCTTAAGTCGGGGATTAGCTAATACTGTATTATCAGATCAGAAAACCAATTCATGTTATGCCGTGATGTCTTTTAAAATTGTATTTAATTATAGTTGCTTATTTCCCAGAATTCAGGCCTGTTGAGTTGTGTTTGCTTGCAGGGCTACTCTTTAATGACGTCTACGCTGCTTCGAAATTCGCCGTTGAAGGCTTGTGTGAGAGTCTTGCTGTGCAGGCTATAAACTTTAACATTAAGTAAGTTAAACTATGTTATTTAACCCCCAAACTAATTTCTAACTCTACTTTTTGTGTCACAAACATAACTATACACTGTACAACGTGCAGTTTAAAATGCTTTTTTTTATTAGCCAGGTGATAACATAAATAAGATAAAAAACAACTTGCAGAATTCAAATAGAATGTAGAAAGTAGAGGTGGACCGATTCAATGGTTTTGCCAATTAATTGGCACTGATAGTTGATTGCTGGAACTGTCAGCAAAAATACATACCACCAGTTTTTCCGGGTTGCGTTATACAATATGAGAGCGGCCTCTAGAGGCGAATCACTGACACCATGTGCTGTTTATTTTAAGTGTTTTTTTTTTTTTAATTATACATTTTTTATTTCATTCTTTATATTTATTTACAGTGTTACTTTTTGTTTAAATTTAAATGCATGTCTTTTACTCTCCTCAATATTTACTAATATAATTAATATTTTCCTATTTATTTCATATAGCACGTTTTCATGATTTAATACTGTTTTTTTATTTGTTATTTTGTAATGAAGTTCAGTACTGTTTTACATGGAGTGGTATGTTTTTTTTTAATCCAGTATCTTAAAAACTATCGCTTGATTAATTGGATATCGGCAAGTACGATCCAACCTAGCTATCAGTAAAATCCACTATCGATTGACTTCTAATAGAAACGTGTAATTTATAATACATTAACAGAATAAAGTCGAATTTACAGTCTAATTAAATAGGAACGAATAAAAATTAAATAAATAAAAGAAAAATACAAAAAGGTTGCAATAGGAACAAAAAATAATTATATGTGCAGTATGTATACATATATTTAGTGCCATTTGCATTTAGCACCACATTAGAAATTAGATTTCACACCCTAATAATTGATCATTTCCATAATTCACAGAGTTTTATAGTGTTAGTATATTAGTCACTAATTACTTTACATCATCTGCAGGATGAGTCTGGTAGAGCCGGGGCCGGTGCTGACAGAGTTTGAGCGGAAGGTCTACGAGGAGGCAAAGAACATGGACCTGTCTGAGACAGACGATGAGACAGCCAGAATTTTCCGTGAACTTTACCTTCCCTACTCAGAAAAGGTGTTTTCTTCACTTGGTCAGAGTCCTGAGGAGGTAGCGGAGGTGAGGAAATCCTCCATAAGATGTTTGAGTTGGTTTGATTTCTGATCAACTTGCTAATATAATTTTTTTTCTTGCCCCTGACTAAGTCTTGTTATAACGCCAATCATTACATTCAAAATACTCATCAGGTCAGACATTTGAAGTGTTTAATATGTGGTCAAGAACCTCTGTTCTGTTGCAGCAAACGCTCCAGCTGATTGTATCAAAAGATCCTCCTTTTCGTCACCAGACCAATCATCTGTACACGCCCATGACCTCCATGAAGCACGCAGACCCTACAGGGCACCTGCCTCTAGACGCGTTTTACAAGATAATCTTCCAGCACGACCGCGTGTTTAACGTCAGCCTCGGCATCGTGCGCTTCCTACAGAGGAGGATGAGGAAACCTAAAGTGTGAAAGGAGCCAAACATCGTCCCAGGCATGTCGTTTAAATATGAGACGAATAAAACAATGAATAGAGAATCAGGTCTAATTAGACTGGTCTAACATAACGTATATATGTGGAATTATACAGATTTAATAATAATTTGAAATTACAGTTGTTTGAGAGGTAATAAAACCCTTTGGAGGCATGCATGGTATAGGAAAATAATCAGTGATGGGGTGGAAATGTATTATATTTCTATAAAAGCATGCTTCATGTGAGGGTGTCCCTGACTAAGGATTTACAGTCGAATCAGAATGGTCAAGTCTTGCGAATAGTCAACTGATGACACCAGGAAGTCGTAAAACGATTCCTCATGACATTTCAAAGCCATAATGTACAGAACATCACACAAAGATATAGAAGAAAATGTATAAAAAATGATGGATCAATAAACCTAAAAAATAAAGGCCACACTGCAGACACGATGAGGATTTCACATGTCAGCAAATCTAATTAAATCGGCTAAACTGCCTGTGTGAGCTCGCTCTAAGTGCAGCGCAGATCAGTTTACCAGTGATTAAGTAATTGGGGAAAAAAATATGGGCATTAACAAACAAAAATGTTTTACTGCAGAAGTGGTCGGGGCTAGTTCAGGGATGGGCGGAAAACTCCCGTGCACTTCTCCAACCTCAGGGAAGGTGAGAGATTCAAATCTCACAATTACAAATTTTTCATTTTCAATGACGATGAAATCCAACCAGTATGAAATGTATTATAGTTCTACACATATATTTTGTAATTATTTTAGATTGCTAAACCTTAAATAATGCTTAAATAAAACTAGGTAAAAGTAAAGTGCTGTGACTTAGTGGTAAAGCTCTTACCTCACATCCCTGAGCTCACTGGCTTAAATCTCAGATGTTCATTTTCTCTATTTTGGCCATCAGGGTTAATGATACACATGTATAGGGGGAAAAGTACAAGACTTTCAGGGTTTTGGGGGCTGCATAACATTTACCTTTACATTTACAGCATTTGGCAGATGACCTTATTTAGAGAGACTTTTATCTCTTTCATACAACTCAGCACCTATGGGGCCTAAGGGCCTTGCTCAGGGGCTCAGGGGCTCAGGGGTGGCACCTTGATCTGGCTGTGATTTGAAATCATGACCTTCCGACCCGAAGTCCAATCCCCTTAACTGCTAAGGCACCACCTTCCCAATAAATATTTTTTTTTTACTTGTTCACTTGTTACATTACAGCACAATGAAATTCTTTCTTTGCATTTCCCAGCAGTGTTATGAAGCTGCAGTCAGAGCGTAGGGTCAGCCATTCAGCACACCTGGAGCACAGAGGGTTAAGGGCCTTGCTCAAGGGCCCAAGAATCATACTTGGCAATACTGTTGATACTTGAACCCCCGACCGTCCTTTGAAGCATAAGCTGAGCGATGTTTACTTTTCACAGTTATCTTCTGCACATCTTTTAAGAATAAACATCTGCACTAGTGGATCATTGAGTTTGTGTGTGTGATGAAGTGGTGCATAAATTGGATCTGGGTTTAAATTACAGTTGAAACTTAGGTGTTGTAGGCTTAAACCTCTGGAAGGTAAAAGTATGGCATTATGCTAATCTCAGCTAACAGTTCTTTCTCTTTTGTTTTACACCTCTACCAGCAGAGAGGGAACTTATTAATAAAGAAAGAAGCAAAAGCACTCCAATCACTTGACCCAGGACTCGAACAATCAATTAAATAAAAATATATTTTTATAGCGTGCTTTCACAGCCTCTGCTCAATACTTTGTTGAAGCTCTTTTGGCACCAATTACAGCCACAAGTATTTTCGAGTTTGATGCTACAAGCTTGGAACAACTATTTTTGGGCAGTGTCTCCCATTCCTCTTTGCAGAACCTCTCAAGCTCAATCAGGTTGGATGAGGAGCGTCTCTGCACAGCCATTTTCAGATCTCTCCAGAGAAGTTCAATCGGGTTTAAGTCTGGAATCTGGCTGGGCCACTCAAGGACATTCATAGAGTCGTCCCGTAGCCACTCCTTTGTTATCTTGGCTGTGTACTTAGGGACGTTGTCCTGTTGGAAGATGAAGCGTTGCCCCAGTCTGAGTTCTGGAACATTCTGGAGCAGGTTTTCATCAAGTATGTTTCTGTATATTAATCTTTCCCTCGACCCTGACCAGTCTCCCAGTCTCTGCTGCTGAAAAACATCCCCATAGCATGATGCTGCTACCACCATGCTTCACTGTATGAGTGGTGCCTGGTGACCTCTAGACATCTCTCTGACTGCAGAGATGGTTGTTCTTCTGGAAAGGTCTCCTCTCTCCACAGAGAAACGCTGGAGCTCTTTCAGAGTGACCATCTGGTTCTTGGTCACCTCCCTGACTAAGGCACTTCTCCCTTGATCGCTCAGTTTGGCCGGGTGGCTCCGCTCTAGGAAGAGTCCTGGTGGTTCCAAACTTCTTCCATTTACGGATGATGGAGGTCACTGTGCTCATTGGCACCTTCAATGCTGCAAAAATTTTCCTGTGGCTTAATACAGTCCTGTCTTGGAGGTCTACAGACAATTGGACTTCAGGGCTTGGTTTGTGCTCTGACATGCACCGGTAACTGTGGGACCTTCTATAGACAGGTGTGTGTCTTTCCAAATCATCTGCAATCAACTGAATTGACCACAGGTGACTCCAATCAAGTTGTATAAACATCTCAAGAAAGATCAGTGGAAACAGGATGCACCTGAGCTCAGTTTTGAGTGTCATGGCAAAGGCTGTGAAAACTTATGTACATGTGATTTATTATTTTTTTTATATATATGAATTTGCAAAGATTTCAAACACACTTCTTTCACGTTGTCATTATGGGGTATTGTTTGTATAGTTTTGCAGAAAATAATTAATTTAATCCATGGAATAAGACTGTAAAATAACTAAATGTAAAAAAGGGAAGTTCTGTGAATACTTTCCAGATACACTCTATACTGTGTACAGTGAAACCAAGACAACAGAAAACACTCACACTTAGCCCACCGACTTTTTTAGGGGTTTCATGCTACCTGGGAACCTTTGATTAGAGCCAGAGATCACTTAAAGAAGAAAATTCCTGAGTGTGGACTTCACACCTGAGTTCACACACCTGAAGATACACAGGTGTTGCCTGTAATGAGCTTCCTGGCCTCATGAATAATTGGCTTTTTTGGTGATTTATTTTTAATTTTGCATCACAGAGACAGAAAACCTACATTATACTGACTGAAGGGCCAAAGACAAGGCTCAAACTGTTATTACCACACACCCCACACACACTTATCTATCCTAAACAGATTTAGCATTTTCAAGTGTCCAAACTCCCACATATACAGATGTGCTACAGCTGTTGCTTGAGAAATCACAGGAATGCAGAGCAAATGGATTCAAAAAGCAAATATTTTAAGCAAATGGATTTAAAAAGACCACAGACAGAAAGAGGAGCAAAAATGGCAGTTTGATATAAGCATTTTTAGACTGTTGTTGTAACCTTTGACCAGCAGGTGGCACAAAATTTATTTTGCATAGCCTCAGGTCAAGGTCCTTAAAAAGCCTAGCAAGTTCTGTGTCTTTGAGGCAAACTGTTTTAGTGCTTGGCCCCCTAATTATGTTAAAAACAACTTTAATTGTTGATTTATTTTTGTTGGTCACATTAAGTATAAATGCAACAAACAGTAAAATGAATGAAAGAAAGCAGTGGAGAAGTGTATTTATGTGAAAGCACAATAAGGACACGCAAAGGAAATGTAGTTCCCTACTGTTTTATTAGAAGTAACATATTTTACAACTTTATGCCTGTAGAAAGAGACAGTGTTTATATACAATGATTTTTAAACTACTTTTAAACAAGTACAGAAATTAATAATAAACACAGAAAAATATCTATGGCTGTTCTAGTAATGCGAAGACAAATATATAATCAGTCACAATCCTCGGTTTAAAAAAAATGCTAATAGAAGGTACATTTACTTTTTGTCTTTTTTTAGTACATAATCATTTTTTTTAGAAACATTAGACTTCTCTTAAACCTAAACGCGATAACCATATGTACAAAAGAAAATGCTGGAATTTCAAAATGTCCAGAGCGTTGAGGAAGACCTATTGGATAAAAAAAATCATTTCAATGTTTACCACTTTTGTAAAAACAAAACGAACAAAAAAAAAAAAAAAAGAGGTCCCAATAGATGTAATACATATATTCCCAAACCCACAAACACACTATTCATTCAGTGTTCAGTGAATCCAATGCGAATGCAAATATAATCCCACAGTTTTATTTTTTAAATGAAACAAACATTCAGATTTGGTTATAAAAACTTTGAAGAACATCTAACCCGGACTGCTATAGCCATATGCTGTGGGAAGAGAAAGGGGTGGGATGTTACAGAGAAATAAGCGCCATTACCTGCATCAGACAGCAGGGGGCAGCACTACATAGCAGCGTTCACTCCACTGGCGCATTCAGGCCACGCAAGTCAGGCGCCATCCTCCAGGCCGCTTGGGTGGAGGCTGCTAGAGATGCAGACTACACTGCATGCTATATAACACCTCCCTGAGGAGTGACAGAGCACTAGCAGCCCAATTGCCACCACTTCAGACCTTCACACACCCCTGATTCACACATGCACGAGTTCAGATTACTAACATGACACGATAACCACAAATATGGTCTGACTGTAAAATAATTAACCAACAGGACCAAAAAAAAAAAAAAAAGAAATGTAAAAAGGACCAGGGGTCAGAAGATAACTGAGAAAGTTCTTTCTTCTGGTCGAGTTAAGAAGCTGGAATTGTGTGAAATGAAGGGCTCTTGCTGGCAGTGATATAGAGGTGTCACTGTAAAGCGACAGGAAGCAGCAGCCTATAAAAACACAGCTTATCACATCATGGTGATGTTCCATAGGTAACCAAGGTTATAACATACAGAATAAAAGAAAACATGAAAAACATCAAATAAATTTATACAACCCCAAAGAAAAGAGACCCACACAGCCTATAAGGGCAGCCAGTGAGTTGATACCTGACCTTTGAACAAAGGCTAAAGGAAGGAATGAAAAATTGGGCCCTTGGTGGGCTTAGCTATCAAAATTAACACTTGAATGCTGGTGTAATTTACTATATGCAATAAAATTCCCCAACAGCAGCCATCAATTTAAATCTTACACGCTCGGCCTTAGAAGTGCTTCAGAAATGCCTTTCGACATTATTGCCCCACATAGATAGATAGAAAGATAAGATAGATCCTACGGAATGTATCGGTTCACTGTAGGTCAGTTCATCAGATTAAAATATTTCACTAACTTAAAACAATTTCAACATGGCTAGGTAATCTGTGATGCCAATTTAGTGGAGTAACACTGGCCTAAATAAATAATACCACATAAAAGAGGTGCTGTGTCCAGCTCTTTCTGTCTGTGACTTCAATGGTGAAAAGAATGAAAGAACTGCATCACAAGCCTCTGTACAAGGAGTGTAACCGCTATCAGAAGTGGAGACAGACAGAGCGAGAGGACACCCACAAGGCAGTTTTAGAGGAATGCATTGAGACAATAAATAAAAAAAAGGATTTTTTCCTTCAAATTTTCTCTTAATCTACTTTTTAAAAAGTTTGTTAGTGGCAGGAAAAGCATCCCCAAGTCTTTGAAATGAAAGACATGGTTTTTCTTCTTCATATACTTTTTTTTTAATAATAAAAAAACGCACACAAGTCCATCTGTGACAGAACGTCTTACTTCATTAAATTGTCTTTTCTTTTTAAGACAACACAATTTTCCCTTTACTCGTTTTCTCTGCAGACGACACCTGGCAGACTGTCCAATCATCAAACGCCAAGTCAATCCTCATCCAATTAAAATTTTGGAAACGGGCTGACATTTAAAAAAAAGAGACACTCCTGGAAGTTCTGCTCACGCGAAAACCTGCATCTTTCCACTGGCTTCGGAAGTGTGAGGAATTTGGGTGTGGGAAGAGGCAGGGGCGGAGACTGTCGGACTTGGGGTGGAGTCAGACCAATCGGAAACGCAGTGAGGGGAGGGGCTGGACCATGGCTCTGGAGACTCGGGGGATGGGGTCAGGTAGGGGTGCTCATTGGGCACGTGCAGGTAATGCTTGGGTGTGGCGTCAATGGTGGAGGTGTAGCTGCGTTGGGAAGGAGGAGTGGGGTAATCCTCCAATCCTGCACTGGCGGTGCTGCTACCGACCTGCACTGGGGGAGCCTGGGAGACCTGCGGAGGTACAGCCTGGCTCTGTGGGACTGCAGGGGTTTGAGGTGGCTGCTGCTGAGGCTGCTGGGATTGTGCCTGACTCTGCTGGGTTTGCTGGTAGAAAGGCTGAGGAGCCTGTGGAGTTGGAGGCGTCGAGGCACCTAAGCTTGTCAGGGCCTGCTGGTTGGAAAGGCTGTGAGCATGGAGCTGCTGTTGTTGCTGTTCTGCAATTGAAGGCAACTTGACTGGGCTGATGGTGGGTGTACTAGAGACTGGCGTAGGCTGTAACATGGGCTGCTGGGAGTTACGGAAAACCTGCTGCTGGTGCATGAGTACAGCAGCAGGCTGCATAGCACCGGGTGTCCCCGGGTGCACCATGCTCACCATAGGCTGGGTGCACTGTGGTGTTTGTGGGGCACGGCTGTGCCAGTCAAATGGCACGCTCACGGGGCTCACCATGCCCATGCCCAAGTTCATCTGGCCAGGGTTGAGAGTATAGGTGTGGGTGGCTTGACTCAGCTCGTTCAAACCGGCTAAGGAAACTGTAAAAGGACCACCAGCATCCATCATACCACTGTGCACCATTGGAGTACTGGGTACCGAGTGGAAGATCCCTGGAGAGGGCATAGCAGCTGGCGAAGCTGGGTTAGTGATATAGCCTGCGTTACTGGCACCACCACGTGGTGAGTCCAGCGAATCCACAGGTGACAGGGTCACTGAACTGTCTAACAGAGCACTCTGCATATCAAGCGTCAACTTCTTGTTCCGTGCCTTCGCCGCATCCTTTAGACTGATGGCGTGTTGTCCGCCTATCCCTTTGGCGCCTGGCCGGCGGTTCTTCTTTCCCTGTGGCGTGTTCTTCAGACTGGGTAGGAAGCTGCCGGGTGGACACATGAGTGGTGAGAGAGCATGGGTGCCTCCTAGGTGATGTCCTGCTCCGCCGTGGCTCTGCGGGCTACGCACTGTGTTGTACTCATCCAGTAGCTGCACAATGTCATGGTGCATACGCTCCTGAGCGATGTCACGAGGCAGCCGGTCCATGTGGTCTGTAATCTCACGGTTGGCGAAGTGGGCCAACAACACCTTTACAGCCTCACAGCTGCCCTCCCTGGCAGCCAAGAAGAGTGGCGTCTCCTCCTGAAAAGCAATTGCAGATCATAGTTGAGGAGTTTTGTCAAATATGTAAAATATGGGAATAATAAAACACGTAATTTTGGCTGAAGTGATCACAGAACTTTTTACCTTAAGGTCTTGCATGTCTTTGTTGGCACCATTCTTCAGCAAAGCGATCGTTGCTTCAACATTGTTCACAGCTGCGGCCCAGTGCAATGCAGATTTACCTAGATGAGGATATGAACAAGACCATTAACATTCCACACCTGATGCTGTCAAATGCTCATAAAAATATCTAAAAAGTATATTTTTTTTACACTGTATTAAAATAAATTAATTAATAAAATAATTATTCCAAAATAGGTGTGTGGGTGTTTGTAAAAAAAACTTACCAATCTCGTCAACAGCATTAACATCAGCGTGGCAGGTGATCAGCTCCTCCACCATGCCCTCCACCGCTAACCGAGCGGCCAGGATTAGAGCTGTGGAGCCGTCGTACATGCGCGCATCCAAATCTGTCGCCCGTGTCCTGATCAAAATCTGACAAAGAAAAATGACTGCAATTACATTCACCGCATTTTTCTGTAATCATTGATGAACCTTCTGTAAACTCTGTAATCTTTAAAAAAAATCTTTTTTGTGCATTAAATATATACTGAAAATCAAAGGGTCAGCTCCCCTAAACCACCCCTAAACCACATCTAAACACAATCCAAAAAGGCAACATATCATTAGCAAACTGCTCTACCTGGAAGACCCCCTGAGCATCAGCAGCCACAGCAGCGTGTAGTGGTGTGCGACCCGTGTTGTCCTGTGCGTTGGCATCGGCTCCGGCATCCAGCAGGCGTTTGGCAGCATCGGCGCGAGCATAGCGGGCAGCCAAGTGAAGAGCTGTTTCTCCAGTCCGGTCGGTCTGAGCACCCAGTGATGCCCCCTGGTAGATAAGGTCTGATATGATGTTAGCTGAAGACTCCTCTGAGTCATCTTCCTCTGCCACTTCCTGCTCAAGTCCTCCACCGCAGAATGAAGCCAGCATCAGTGGAGTAAAGCCATCTACAGAAACGCGCATGGGTCAGATATTCTATTTCAGGATAGTTATTAAATATTAAAATGAAAAAAAAAAAAACATTTATACAATAAACCATGTGTGTAGGTTCTATTGACAAACCAGAGAGTGTTTCTGTACCTGGCCCTCGCACATTGACATCCATGCAGTCACCATCAAATTCACCCTGGGGAGGTGTGAGGGCCATGGACGGTGGCATGCGGATGTCTGCCGCCGCTAGGTGATGCTGCGTCCACTGCCTGCTGTCCACAGCGTCCTCACTGTCTGAGAGAATACTCGGCTCCTCCACCTGTAGTGCACACACACACACACACACACACACACACACACACACACACACACAC
>JAAIIK010000076.1:1096911-1119294 GCA_014706435.1 Silurus glanis
ATTTTTTATTTTTTTAACAAAACACAGCTGACTATCAATTATATTGATATTAAGCTTAGGTCTAGTTCCAATCATTTTGGGTTAATTGTTTCTAGCTAGCTGAGATATAAACCATCAGACATCATTTATAATGTATAATAGTTTTATATTATCATTAGTTTTCATTTCCACATTCAACTAGCTATCGTAATCATTTGCTAGTTTGGGTAAAATTATATTAGATACTATTGTTACAGGCGACATATTTTGTCAATCTAACAAGCATTTATTCAGCTAAATCCTGCACGGTTTATTTGTGTTCCTATCTTAGCTTACATAAGGTCATTTTATAGACCTTGCTAGATTTCAAGACATGGCTTGAGAATTTAAACAGATTTGTTTTGTTAGCATAGGAAGCTAAAAGACATTTTTTCAAGATTGCAAAAAGAAACATATGACTATGCTAACACTGCAGAGCATTCACTTGATTCCTAAAAAAACGTATGAAACGTATGCTTTATCCACGGCGAAGATATCAAGTTTTTGCATTTCAGCCATTTCTGGCTGTTTCTGGGCTTTGTGGCTGTACGTCAGGGTAGGTTTCCTCTGAGTTTTGTGGTGATTGGATGAGGCAACTCAGACGTGACCTCATCTCAAGCATTTCTATGGGACGAGCTGTCTTAGATTCCCTTTTCTTGCAATACTACTGTGTTTTCACGCGCTGCCTCAGCAATTCAGCCGTTGCTATTCACAGTTTGGTCTACAGTGTGAAGACTTCCTTTCTTTCAGCCGTCTCTTTACTTCTTTCCCAGATTCTTCTTCTTCGTTTTTTTTTTTTACTCCAAGAACTCAATCCTTTTCCTCATTCTCTGTATGTTTTTACCCCCCTTTTTCCCTCAAAAAAGTTCTTTTCTACTTTCCCCCCGTTTCCTTTTTTCTTTCTCTCTCACTCTGTCCGGTAAAAGGTCCTACAGTGCGGCGCCCGGGTTCCTGTGGTTTCCATGCCAACAGGTTGTCAGGCAGCGGCAAGAGCAAGGAGCCAAGGGCGAGAGACAGAGAGACCGACTGAGAGAGAGAGAGAGGGAGTCTTTCACAGGCTTCACAGAACTGCTTTTGTCCCAAAGAGCACAGCGACAATACCTTGCACCCCTGCTAACGGGACGATCCAGAACAGGAACACGAGCCAGCAGAATACCAAGCAGCTGCTATGCTTAGACAATATACATGTGGTCTATTTTATATTATAAATGAAATTCATATAGAAACTGTGTTAAATATCTAAAACAGTGTCTGCTACTAATAAAAGGAGTTAATGGGAAACAAGTACTCCATTGTCTTTTAAATCTAAATTAATAATTCTGTTTTCACACTGCATTCATTTTGTTCATTAAAACTGTGTAACAAAAAGCTTGTATAAGTTTGTATACATTATTGTAAATGCATAATTCAGATTATTTCTGACTTTCTTTTCAGTATGCTCACTACATAAGGTACAAAATAGTGGATATTGTATACTTATTGGATAATGTAATATATTGTCCTACCACACATGTTTTATGTTAAAATTACATCATGATATACTGACCTTTCCTTTTTTATATTAAGACTTGTGTTATAAGAATCCCATGTTTGGTAAGATTTCCAGTTGGGGACTTATGGTAAAATATTTGAATAGATTGAATTTAAATAGATAGATGATAGAAGCACTGATTTTTGTTTGCATTACTGTACAAATTCGACCAC
Organism: Silurus glanis; assembly: GCA_014706435.1. Taxonomy (NCBI): domain Eukaryota; kingdom Metazoa; phylum Chordata; class Actinopteri; order Siluriformes; family Siluridae; genus Silurus; species Silurus glanis. The sequence goes on from JAAIIK010000076.1 coordinate 1,098,634, forward strand.
ATTGAGGAGAGGATACAACCTAAGAAAATATTTTACAAAACTCCACATTCCTTCAGACGGACCTGAGTTTTTGTACCATGCCATACGGCACTGTGACGCTACGTTATTGTGGGGTGCAGATGAACAGATGTCGAGGTGAAGGCCGAGTGTAACCCCCATCCTTAGCAGCTGCTGGCCCTGAGTGACCCCGTGATCCCAGGGTGCATTGGGGGATGTGCAGGATTAAGAGCCTGCTGTCGGTCTGATCATGGGCGAATAATGTCTGACCTTGAGATCAGACTCAATATTATTGTCGGACACAGGGACACAGAACCAATATCAACCCAGCTACACTTGAGAATATGCCCGCACTCAGTACACAGAATTATACGCACACACAGCGGCTTACCTTCAGCACAGCGGCACTCATAGCCATTGGGCCTGTCGATGCACTTGGCTCCGTTCTGGCAGGGCGTGCTGGCACACTCATCAATGTCGATCTGGCACATGGTGCCAGTGAAGCCTGGGACAGGCAAACACAGAGGTCAGAGGTCACAGTGAGGCAGAGAAGGACAAGTGTACATGCTACGCTGGGCTACAGAGGGCAGAGGTTCCTGGCCTAGGTCTCGAACGCCTGGACAATGCATGAATCACATGCTGTTGCACTGCAATGTTTTAAATTTAACAAAGTCTGTGTTTGGTTAAGAGTCTGGACAAGTAGTAGTCTGAGATGTGCATTTCCCCATCTGGAGGGGGTCAGTTTTACGTTACAATAACCCCAGATTCTTAAAATCTCTCCCTAACAACATGGAAACTTTCTCAGGTTAATTTATTTTTCAAAATACAGAAACAGTTTTTTACAGATTTACAGGAAATATGTTTTAAATGTAAGACATTCCTAACTCTCTAAACCATAACAAAAATCTCTACATCTGGTTTCACATTGCCAAACATTTTAAAAGTACTATACTTCATACCTGTTAAAAGTTTCATAAAATTTTACCCAGACTTAACTAAAACATTTCTTGGGTCTGAGAATGCGCTATAACCTTTACACAGATTTTGGTACTGATCCAAATGCCTAGGCAAACCTTGATTGCCTGGAGACGACACATAGTGCCGTTTTTTTTCTATGTTAGCACAAGGCAGGACACCAAATCCACCTACTTTTGTTCCCTTCCTGCTCTCACATAGGCATCAAAAGTAACCAAATTGAAAGAGGCAGAATTTATGCACCGCCATATACTAATCGGCATCGCAGCTCGAACACTGTTTGCAGTGTGCTCACATATCTGTGGCAATCACTGGGCCTTTCCTAAGAATGGTGTAGCTGTGGATATGCACTGAGCTTTAATCATTTGCTGGCATTCGTAGGCTGGGAAAACAGGCGTGGGGTGAGTAAGTGCAACCTATAAGCTGGGGCCCCATGGAAATGTCCATTTTTGCATCTGCAGAATGCACCCATGTTGATTAACAGTGTTGTAATAGGATCTGTGGTAATGCTTAGGGCAGGAGGATAGAAAAAGGAAGGGGGGCACACTAGAATTGTTTTCTTCATGTGCCAGAACCCCCCCTCCATGCCCTAACCCAGCACTCACACAAACTCCACCAACTCAATAGCTAGATGGGGGGTGCAACGGGGGGTTGTCTGCCCCAGATGTAAATTGGGGACCTGGAAAAGAATCTCATTAGCAGGACTGCTGTTCCCCCCTTACCCCCTAAAAACCATAGAGCGAGAGAGGTGGAGAGACTGCCATCCCCTTCTTCTGTCCTATAGATGAGTGGGGGCAGAGAAGGGAGGAGGGGGGCACAATGGTGCCTTTGTTCCGGCATGCAGTCCTGTTGCCCCTGAAAGACTCGCTCTTATGAGTAATTACACAGAGCACCATCAGGCCGGCAGAAGACGCTCCATCAGTCTGATATTAATTGACTTATACGTTCCACAAGTGGCACTTTGGAAGACATTCGACACGTAAAGCTTGTTCTCTTACCTGGCTGACAGGTGCAGGTGAAACCGTTGACCAGATCTCTGCAGATGCCATCATTTACACACGGATTACTCTCGCACTCATCTATGTCCACCTCGCAGTGTGTGCCAGCATAGCCTGACCATAAACAGAGACCAGAAAAGCCACATTACCCACACAGCCATAATTGCAGGATTTTAAAATTACATTACATCCACATCCAGACCTACAGGAGCCTTTTGAACACCTCATGTCATGCCTGTGCTAGCCTTCTCCTACACTCACTTGAAATGTGGTTTTAAGAGTTATGAGCAATTGGCTGTACACCTAGTGGCTTCTTTATTGAACCAAACCACTTTACAACGTCTTTGACCCTCTTTGGCCTCCATAAAAGTTATGTACTGTGGAAGCTGAAGCAGATCATAAACCTAGGAGGTTTGGAAAGCATGTTACATAATTATCCACATGATGCTTAGACGTGCTGGGTTTTACAAACATGGACGTAGGAGAACCCAGTAGCAAGCACACAGAATCAGAACCAGCTGACAATGAGGAGGCAAGAGCGTAAGAGGTGTCTGTGGAAATGAAAGGTGGGGTTTTTTTTGGGGGAGGGGGTAAGTGAGGGGGGTGGGGGGAAAAAGCGATGGGAAAAAGTTTGCTCTCTCTCAGTGTGCACGAGGGGCACAGAGAGAAGCACAGAGAGGCTCTATTGTTGCCGTTCATTCCCACCACTCCACTGCTCATTATCATGCAGCACACTCTCCTCCCCCGCTTGCTCTCTGCTAGCCCTATAGACCTCACACTCCCAGCCCTCATTTGTATATTTCTATAAAGACCACTGGATGAAGGTATTGACTGGGCATGGGACTTTCAGCATGTCTGTGTCTACAGTTGTGTGTGCATTTGTGTTGGACGCAAAAGTATCAGTCTTTTTTGGTATGACTTTTTACATTAGTGGCTAGAACATACGGTCAAAAGCCCCCAACAACTTGTTTCCCGAAAGAGGTTAAGCAATACATGCTAAGCATTACTCATTATGCCCTGATGACTCTAGTGGCTGCTGACTGTACAGTGTTGTGACAATGCTCTGAAGCATGTGATGTGAAGTCGTTATTTGTACCAGGCATGCAGATACAGGAGAACTGGCCGATGCGGTCAAGGCAGGTGGCATCATTCTGACAGGGCATAGACAAGCACTCGTTGATGTCGATCTCGCAGCGAGGGCCGGTATAGCCACGGCCACACTGGCACTGGAATGATCCCTCTGTATTCACACACTTTCCAAAATGCTCGCATGGGTTGGCACCTGGAAACATAGTATTGGTACATAAATATATATATATATGGTGAAAAGTTAAGCACAATTTTTTATTAACAAATCCAAAGCACGGTATATAGTAATAGGGGATGTGATCGGCTTCACTGAATACCAGTGTACTGCAAACATCCGTTATTCTGTCATTGTAGCTAGCTGAGTAAACCATAGTAGCCAAACTAGAATAACAGTAAAACTAAATTGCTAATCATTAACTAGGTAGTTCTGCATGTTTAATGTAGTTCTATGTAGTTCTGCAGGTTCTAAATTTAACGTTTTTAGGTCCTGCATGAAATTTTAAATCATGCATTTTGAAATGTGAAGTGTGTGTCACTTACTGCACCATTGTTGTTTACAAAAAATGTCATTAATCTTCATGCAAATGAAGAACCAAATTAAATAGTAGAAGAGTAAATGTACCGATGGAACATTCATCCATGTCTTGGTTACAAGCTCCACCAACGAAGCCAGCTGGGCATGTACAGATGGCACGGCCATTCAGAGGGTTGGTGTCACACACTGCACCTTCATTGCAGGGGTTACTGACACAGGCATCATCCAGGTGGCATAGCAGACCTGCAGTCAGAAAACAGAATAGTTCAGAATGTGTGTGTGTGTGTGTGTGTGTGTGTGTGTGTGTGTGTGTGTGTATATATATATATGGGTGAAGCGTTTATATGCACACATAGATATCCATACCAGTTTTGCCCACTGGACACTCGCAGAAGAAAGATGCTACACGGTCGTGACATGTGGCTCCGTTAAAGCATACAGCAGTGGCGCAGTCGTCGATGTTCTCACTGCAGTCGTTGCCAGTCCAGCCGTTTACACACACACATGTATGGCCGCCATTGATGTTAAAACATGTGCCACCGTTGTGGCAGGCGTTCGGCTGCATTAAGCACTCATTTACATCCTCAGCACAGTACTGACCTAACAACACAAACACACAGGGTTATGACAAGAGAAAAAAATAATCCCAGTTCTTTGAGGTGTATAGGGCATCGAATACCTGTCCACTCAGGTGGGCACTGGCAGTTGTATGTGTTGACTCCATCTACACAAATCCCACCGTTCATGCACTTGTGGCCAGGACAGTCATCCACATTCACCTCACAGTTAAGGCCACCGAATCCTAGAAAAAGACGTTTATACATTACAATATTGGCTTCCGTGGTACCGGTAGCTGTCTGAATGTTAATACACAGTTTTGTACTTAATTTTTCTTTCATTCCAGGCTTATAATATGGCCTTTCCGCAAATTTCATAGCTCCAGTGAACATAATGACATCAATCCAGGGAAATGATCCTTTCAACACACTTAGCACTGTTTGACTTTATATTATACAAAAGTAGAAGACTAATAATTTTTAATCCTATTATTAGGTGTCACTCAGAAGAGAACAGGGTTTTTTTTTTTGTCTGGTTCCTCTCATGATTTCTTCCTCGTGTCATCGTGCCTACCACTGCCTCTGCCTTGCTCTTTAGGGATTTATTTCTAAATCCGGATTTCTGTAATGCTGCTTTGTGACCAAAGGCTGTACAATATAAAACTGCTCTAAAACTGAATTAAAAACACGTCACTTAAATATAGTACAATATGCCAAATCCTTAAATTGCCTTTTGCAGTCAAGTGTAAATCATCACTCCTTACAAATGTAAGTAGTCTTCGAGTACCATGGTTTAATATATGTGACATTTTGCCTTCCGCTAGGTCATACCTTATAACTCTAATTCACTCTAGAGTCTAGAAAGATGACTAGCCGGGACGTTAAAAGGTCTAGTGGGTGTTGGAGTGTTTACACTCTCTCCTGGCAGTTCCCACAGTAGCATCATGCTGGCCGGAGTGAGGGCCACCCTCCCTGCTGCGTTTGCTTGTTTTAGATTCGCTCACAGTTTCAATGACTTCCTCTCTGGCAAGGGCCATTTCCTGCCTGCTCCCTCGAGGGATCGCAAGAGGGTCATAAACTGAATTCCTCCCTGATGTCAAACAGCCCTGGTTCTCCTCACACCCCCCCCCCTACTTGCTCCTCTCTCACTCCTTTCTCAAAGCTATTTTTAGGAGGGAGACATTTAACCCATGAGTTCTACAGAGGCGGCAAAGTTTGGGAAAAGTCGTCACAGGAACCCGGAGGCTAAGGATGTCCATAAGTGTGGGAATGCGGTCGTGGGAGTGTGTATATGTGTGTGTGTGTGTGTGTGTTCATTTGTATGTACCTGGCAGGCAAGCGCATTCGTAAGTGTGGTCACCAGTTTGATGGCAGGTTCCCCCATTGAGGCACTGGGATGGCGCGCAGGGCTGAGTGAGCACCTCACACGTGCGCCCGCTGTGACCAGGAAGGCACTCGCAGCTAAACGAGCCATGTGTGTTTACACAGTTGCCTCCATTCAGGCACTTTCCTGACTTGCGGCACTCATCAATGTCATTGCGGCAGTTCTTGCCCTGATAGCCGGGTGGGCAGGAACAGTTGTAGTGGTTATTCCAATTGGTGCAGCGGGCACCGTTAGCACACGGGCTTGTGGCACAGGCATCGATCATAGAGCAATCTTGTCCTATGCATGCAAGATGAGACAGTGAGCTTTAATCACAGTGATAAAGGAATGATGTTCACAAATTCTGGAGTAAGAAGACAAAAAAACAAAAGAGCTAGATACAGAGGTGGATATAAAAAGAAAGGAGGTAATGGGGAAATATTTTAGCAACTCTCAGAGGGTATTGAAATCATGTCTTACTAGTTACTTTGGCAAATCCAAATCCAAATTGAGGGTAGAGATTTCGGAAGATATTTTACTCAAAACAGAAAATGGAAGCCTAAGGGACTGCAGTACGGATGCAATGGATAGAGCTTAGGTGCTTAAATATTGCATGTAAATCAAGAGTGGAATTCAGCACAGCATAAATGACTTGAACTTAAGCATACACTTTAATTTAGGTTTACCTCTAAATCCTCTCTGGCAAACACAGGTATATTGTGGGATACTGTTCGCCACTTGACTTTTGCATGCAGCTCCATTTAGACATGGTGAGCGATGGCATGGGTCCAGGTGTTGGCACAGTGGTCCAATGTACCCGGGTCGGCACCTAGAGGATTAATTGTGAAGAATATGGAATAAAAATTTAAAAGGAACTGAGAGAACTGGCATGGGAGCCAGCAGCATTTCTTAACGCAGACAGGAGCTCCAACCCTCAATGAAAGTCCTGCCAAGTTTTGACAGTAACTGTCTGCATTTTTCATTAACACAACTCAGAATGTAGATTAATACTGCTTAAACTAGTTCATGTCAAGACAAACACACATATATATATACACACACACACACACACACACACACACACACACACACACACACACACACACACACACAAACACACAAAACTGCATGCACTGAGACAGATGTAACATATCATTTGTTCTTCTCTGAAATGGACAAACCCACTCTCCAAATTCCCCCAATATTCCCAAGCTGTGTCATTTTGCTCCATTCATGCCAGCTCCAATTCCTCCATCATTCCTCTTACTGCACGTTGCAGCCAAACATGATTTCCGTACTCAGACAACGACAAGTCAGTCAGTTAACAGCAGGATTTACCGAATTTACTCTGAAGACAAGCATGTAACAAAGGCCCAATATACAGCACAAGGCTTTATTTATTCGATACATACAAGCCAGTCAAAAGACCAAAGAGATCATGCTATAGAAATTAGATGTTGATCAAACTGCTTTATAAAGAACGTTCAATGTTTCGTTCCTTTCTCTGTCCCATGGCTTTTCATGGTGGTTGTATGGTATCTTGATAGACGGCATAGCGCGACCTGAAACTGTGCAGGCAAGATAACACACAAACGGCTTTTGGGTTTTAAAGGTCGTCTCTGGAGGCTCCGTCAGGTCGCCTAGTGTGCGCAGGGTAACCCTACACTCACCCGGGGAGCCCCCGCTACAGGATGGGCACCCACATCAAATGGGTCATTTGAAGCCGATGACAAGACCTGTTATGGCTGTTTGTCTCCCGGCTCTCTCTCTTCACTGTAAAGCAAACTCCTGGGTAGTGACAACAATGCCCTTTTCCTCTGCTCTCTTTTTTAGGAAGGCGACTTTTTTTTACTCCCAGCTATCTCTATCTTTTATTGCCTTCTTTGTGCCTTGCCGCTCCACCGTTGTGCTTGTCTGATTGGTAGTTGTGACTCTCAGAAAGGGTGGACAGTACCAATGCAGTATCTGGCCTCCAGGGGGCTCTCAACTAGCTAATTAAAAATTTCCCTAAAAGGTGGCAAAATCTTTTTTCCTTTAGCAAGGCAATAAATTAAAAGAAAAAAAAACCCGCCAAGACTAGTTATTTTAATTTTAGAGCAGGAACGCAGCAAAACTGAGGAGTTTTTATTCCAATAACAGGACTAATCCTCCTCTTCCTTCACCTTCTCTAAAAACCCCTTGAGCATTGCACTGCCTTCCTTATGAAACCTTTTACATGCTGGGAGGTCAAATGTCAGAGGTCAGTAGTCTGATTGTGATGATAATATTCGCAAGGCCGAGGAGCTAGGGGGTGGGGTGTCTGTTTTAGGCAAGAATGTCTTCAAAATAGGGTTAAGGAGATGGTTGGGCATTGGACTAGTGTCTGCTGCATAAGGAATGTCGTGTCATACTTCCTGTAATCCGCCGTCTCCTGCTCTGAAAACAGTCACCCTATCGCCGAATCGCAGATCCCTGTTACCCCAGCAACCTCACAGACGAACGAACAAGTCTGACCTACCACTAATCAGCCCCTACCCTCGGTCCCCTCAGATATTTGTCATGGCTTGGCGGGGTTTATTTAGAGGCAAATTAACTATGTCTGGAATTTCTGGTGTCACTGGAAAATGAAACCAGAGGCCTTCGGCACAAAGGAAAGGGTTGGAGGGATGGGGAAGGGTACTCACACCAGGGTTTCTTTACAAGCATGCAGTCTGACAATCTAAATCTTTTAAATCTGACCAATGGCCATATAGAAAACACTGGAAAAGCCGTGCCGTCCTTATTTAATTAACAATTTTTTCCACAAATCATTTGGAAATCTATTTAGTGTGCAGTATGTGAAGGAATTTCGTTTCAAATTTTTCCAGGTGGGGAATGTTTATGAGAAAATTTTAAGCGCTTTTTCCTACAACATTGTGAAATTAAATTAAGCCAGAGGGAAATGCACTTTGGCACGATTAGATTGGGTGTTGAAAAGCATGTCCTGTGTTTGTTGAAAATTCTCCAGAGTCTAGGTTTCAGGCTGCATCAATACATGCATATGGGCATATTATTATTAGTGTCTGGATTGCGGTCCTTGAAGAATGCCTGTGGATATGAGCTGCATGTGCAGATATTGGTCAGGCAACCAGAGAAAAAAAAAGACGACAGGAAAGGATAGGTTATTTGTCCTCACGCGTATTATGGCAGCCAAAACACACATTCTTCTGTCTCGACCTTGGCCATGCCTATCATTTTATTCCTACAACATGGGGCCAGGAGTTAAAAGTCTTGTTAGCATACTCTAGCTTAATCTAGAAACTGATGCTGTTCTAAGCATTTCTATCCGCAGCAAGCCCTGGAAGCTTTGTTTATTTACTTCTAAAAGCACATATGTATCTGCAGTTTTCCAGCAGGTGTGGGGTGTTCTGCACCATTGGGCAGCATGGCAGATTAAAAGTCTTGACCTCTGAGCCCTGAAGAAACGTGTGTGGAACTTGACTACAGACTGGGCAGATACGATAGTTTCGGCATGTCACAACACTCCTGAAGGCTCGCAGCAGCTGCAGCAGAGTGCTTCCCAGCTCTCAGCATCTGTTCACATCTGTCAGCACAGCTCCAGCTGGAGTAAACTATGGCTTACGAGCTAAACAATAACACTCTTATGCCTTTGTAATAAACTTTACACACACTTTCATGCGCTCGTCTGATTGTCCCATGCATACGAATGCGCGGGTACACACCCAGCACGCTACCTGTGATAATATTTGGTCTGTCAATAAAAGTAGGTTGACATCAAATTCTGATAGTTAGCGGCTATCTCAGAGTGAGTAGAACACAAACCACTTCAGACACTGATGCAAAGGAAAAAAAAGAAAGAAAAAAAAAAAGCAAACACAACCACAGTAACTCCCATGCGCAGACTATTGCTCAATACACACACTGAAATGAATGCCGGCTAATGTTTATCAAGCTTCTGAGAGCAAGAGTGCAGAGTGTAGGATCTTTTTTTTTTGCTTTATCACAATGTTTTTTTTCTCTTCAATCAAATTTACTGAAGGAGTTAATCCTAGATAAGCACTCTTAATCAGAGAAATTTGATAAACGCGTGCCAAATGTGGGACTTACAAACCTGGTGTGCTCCTCTGGGTTTGCTGGTGGGAAGACTAAAAAAAAAAAAAAGCTGCCTTGAACATAATACTTATTGTGCAGTGAAATGTAAACAATATTCCTTACGACATATAGTGCAAGAATAAATCTTCCCATTCCACAAAATAATAATAAACTGTAATTGAATGAGAGTTCATTTGTTAACGTCTTCAGAAGTTTTTCCAAGGATGCTGACCAAATGATTTATGTGTGTGAATCTAATCGACTCAACTCCTTATGGGAACTCTATGCGTTTTTTCCTGCTCTGAAGGTCACCAGGGCAGGTAATTGAACACCGCTCTCCCCAGCATTCGTCCATACAATCTTAAGGTCATGCCACCGGTAGATGAGACTTGCAAACACGACGGCTCATCCCAAAAATGGAGCTCAATTTGGTCATGGTCCGCCAGCCACTGAGCATGGGAGAATTCCTGTTGGAAAGATTCCAGCACTCCCAAGCATCCCACACTGAGGTAAAGATATTAAGAATACATGCAAGAGGGAAGACGTTTCTCATTGTGCAACATGGTTTTATATGTATTTGTATGTATTATGAGGGTTATAACTATTAAATTATGAGTTGGAATGATTCACCCTAATGAAAACCTAAACTAATGAGAACATCTTTACAAAACTTGGTCTGTTACAATGTCTGGCACATAACACAACCCCCATCCCAAACTCTACAAGTGGGAAGCAGTACAATTCCTTTGTAAAGAGCCCATACTGACACCACACTGCCAACAAGAAACCCCTCCACTCACACCCACACATACACATACCCACCCACCCATCCAACTCCCCCTTTTCTCATAGAGAAACCAAAGTGGGGGTAGGGGAGCATTTTGTGGCCCAAATAAAAGAGCTAAAGTAGTCAGAATCCCATTGTGTGAGGAAGGAGGGAGGGGGGCAGTGACCCAAACAGCCAGGCTTTCAGGCCCGTTCTTATACGGACCAACAGACCTCAGCTGTAGCCTGGCAACAGTAACCCATGGCTGGGGAGAGACAGAGGAGAGGAGAGGAGAGAGGGGGTGGGGGGGTTTGGGAGACAGGGTTCCATAAGGACAGTTTCAGGACCAAATTTTCTCCCTCGGTATGCAGAGTTGAATTAAATGGCAAAGTCAAAATCACTGAACTGAAGCTGAATATGAGTTTCCTCAAAGAAATGTTTGGGTCTAACAGTGGGATTAATGTCTATTGGCTGATATTTCCAACAACAAACTATTAAAATAACATTACCTCTTCCACAGAACCAGCTACGCATTCTGCTTGCACTCAAACCTAGTCCGGTCTCAAATCTGTGCTTCTCTTCTTGTTGCTTTAAGCTTTATACTCCCACTCAATTATCTCTGCTTCCAAGATTAGGTTTAGACTGGAAGGGAGTGGTTTTGTTATTTCACGTGATAATGATTCGTGATAGCAGAAGTGACAAAAAAAACAAGCACTGAAAGTATAAACAGAAAACAGAATAGTGTGCAGACCTCGGTTCAGTCATATGCTATTGCGTTTGTAATCACATTTTGTTCGCGAGGCTAAAAGTAGCTTGGAATTTCTCCCAATGCTAACAAGGCAACCGTAACCACATTGCATGCACCATGGAGTCGAGGTCTTCCAAAACAGTCTTCGATGTGTTTTGCCACAAAACCCCACCCCACCACTCAAAATGGACTAGATCCTTGGGAACTTTCTGAGATGGTCTGGCCTGACAAATAATCCCACAAACCAGGGGAAAGATCTCTTTTAAAATGGGAACTCTGTAAAACCATTCGATGAATCATTTATTTCTCAGCCACAAAATTTCATTTTTGTGTTACTCAACAAGATTATTCGTTAGAAGATTTATTCAGCATTACCTATTCTTTCCTGTTTCCCAGCATTCACACAATTACACAAACAATGCTGGAAAAAGTCAGCAAAAAGAAATGTTTTGCAATGAAAATGATGGAGGCAACTTTGCGCAAGAAAGTCAAAAACTCCTTTATATCAGTACCCCATGTAATTTTAATAATGACAGGAAAATCATACAAATTGATGCCTTGCAAACAACTTGCATCATCTTTGCATTAAAAAATCCATTATTCATTTGAATCACAAAAAAATGAGAGAGAGCGAGAGAGAGCGAGAGAGAGCAAAAGTACTTATACGTTTTGGGCAAATCCCCCATTTTGAGCAGACATGTTTAATAAAACTAAAACCTTTCAGTCTCACACTGCTGGTATTTCTTTCCTCACATCCTACAGAGTATTTTCCAAATCAGAAAAATGTAAAATAACCCACAAGTACCAGTTTCACCGATTCAGAACAGGCACTTATTACAAATACGGTGATGCAAAAACATAATATTATCAAGTCTCGTTTAAAAAAAAACAGAGGCAGTCCTTCTTTTATCTCATTCACCATCAAATAAACACCAAAACAAACAGCACCACATTGTAAAACCTGACCACAATCCACCTGCTTTGCCAACTCTCACAGTAAAAGCATCTGATTTGTCTAGAAGTCATTATTATCCTGGTTTTATCACTGAATAAGCAGCACTTGGTAACTGACAAAAAGCACATGCTTTCCATTTGTGCCAGTACGATATCATATTGGGACTGTATGAAACCTGAATTAAACAAGACAGGGAGTAAGTGAAATAGATGGGCCACTTTCTGTTCTTATGACTGAGAACTACGGCAGCCTTCTTACAGCTTCTTCTATGACTTGTTCACCCATATGATCTTGAAGTACTTCCAATTTACCAGTTTCTCCAACTTACATCGGATCAGTTGATTCAATCTTTTCATTAGATGCATGAAATCTAATATTTGTACAAGCCTACATGGCTATGTCAAATCATACTAGAAAAGATTGCTCAAAGCATTTCACTGGACAGTTGGAAAGAAGGAATCTTATTAAAAATTCCTCTCTAATCCCTCAAAAAGAAAGCAGGAAAAAGCTGCATCACGAACAGTATCTTAATGAGCGATGAACAATGAATACTGTATTGATGTTCCAATTTTAATTTACATGTAGTTTAATCTCGAAATTCAATAAAAGAAAAAACATTAGAAGCTATTATGGGTCCACAGCAAACACAGAAGATGTTTTGAGGCAACAAGCAGTGTCTATTGAATGCCTCGGGCCACATCCATCTGTTCTTAAGACACAGAAATTCCACGGATCATCAAACCAATCCCCAATTTATAGACTCACTTTACTACGAAGGTCAGGGTACCGCCATGAACAACACATAGTATTCACTCTCAAACTGAACATAGAGACACGAGAAACCGCTTGTCTCCGCCTTGTGGGTTTGCTGCCGACATTCTTTTATCTACAACCCACGGTTCTTAGAGACTTAGCAAAGCGAGTGTCCAAGCCGTCATCCGTCTGGTAAGACGAGCTTCCACATCTCTTCACTGTGTCTGTTTGTGTGTGTGCGTAGAGGCCCTCCACCTCCGGTCCTTCATGAGCCTGTCTGTCTCGGCATGGGGCAGCAGGCCACTCAAAGGCAGCACCTGGCCCTCCACTCTTCTTTTGTAAAGGACTGACTTCAGTGGATTACCATCACAACATCCACCAGCTGTCCCCTGCATCCCGGCTCAGCCCCCTAGACACCCCCTATTCCTCCAGCTGGAGCCTCTCTGAATGACACCCTCACAATCTGCCTAATTATCTCGCTGCTTCAGCTGGGACTTTATCCCACAGTTGAGCACCGCTTGCTTGCAAGCACTCCACACAGGGGTGGGATGAGATCAGGGGGCTACTGCAACAACCACTCCAATGGAACTTCCTGACTCTTCACCTAGACTCACATTCCTAGACTCAGCCCCAACAAGTGCTAGGTCACTCTTTATAATTCCGATCCTGGCAAAAGAACGAGCATAGACTGAGTTTAAAATCTTAGGCCGAAACGCCAGCCGAGTCCAACATTTCATTGTGGTGTCAGATTGGACTAAACAAGGCTGAATCGTTTGATGTGGTGTTTGCCCACGAAGAATGTTAACTCCAAGAGTAACCCTCCACCCATATGACTGTGGACCATTGTGAGCAGGCACTCGTGGGAGCGAGTTACCCAGGGATTACTTCTGTAATCTGTCAAGGGCTACACTGGACTCTAAAACTCGAGGGGCAGAGCACTATGAAGTGAAAAAGGGAACCAATAAATGAAAGAAGAGTGGAATTTCATAACCTCGAGACTGCAGTCAGGACAGTTTAGTCTCCGGTGATATACCAATAAAGCCGCCAAGTACCATGATAACTAGGGCAGCCACAATAGCTGTACATGGACAGGACTTACATAATATTAGTCATCTGAGATGGCATAGAATAAAAGAAGGTAAACATAAACTACAACTAAACAACCTGATAAAGATCACACTTAGCAATTTGCCTTAGCAATAATAATTTGGGTTAATTACGATTCGATTTGCTCTACTAGATCCCTGGACTTAAATAATTTTTCCCTGTTTTTTTCCAGCATTCTCATTCGCCCTTTTGTTTTCCTGCATTCCCCCACCTGCGGTGCCGGGTTACAGGTAGGTATCTAAAAGAATAAATGGTCCTTTTCTGCTGTTTTGGATCTCTGGTTACTCTGTGTTCCCTGGAGAAAGGAGCAGGAGGTGTGGTGGAGTGAGTTTGATGGTCTCTGAGCCAGTCAGACGACTCTCCTGATTCAAGCCTCTCTGTATAGTTGTGTTACAAATCTGTGTAGTATGACATTTACTGTTCCCTTTTCTATTGGAAGCTTTTACATGCACCTTTCTGAAGGTACAAAAATACATCACAGAACAAGCGCTTTCAATTTGGAGTTTGATTACCTACATACCCGGTTATGACACACTGAGTGTGTCTCTGTGCTCAAGTATGCATGAAACAGGGTCAAAGGAGGTTCATAAACCCTGTTAAATATTCACCTACACGTTTTAATAACACTCAACCTGATGTGGGATACGTAATGATTTAAAGACAAGAGTGTCTTAAAGGGGCCACACCATTCACGGCCAAATGTTTTACTTTATTGGAGAGCCGTAAACACAAAAGAACGCCGCTCACCCTTTTATCTACCTGACTTCCTCTTAGATGCCCCACTGGTAAGAACTCAAATAATACGACATAATAGCAATACAGCATGTGGTTTCCTCTTCAGATTAGGTTCTGCACTAGTGAGATAGAAACCGCAGTAACAGGACTATCAACAAAAAAAAAACAGCTCTGTGCTTGTTTTTAAATTCCAAATCACCTGGATAAAAAACACCTGGTCAAGATGATTAAATGTAATGATAGAAATGCTCATTCACCTGACCCTTGAGTGTGTCTGCATAACATTACAGGGTTTGACCTGAACTGAGAGCTCATTCTTCATGAGCTGGTCAGTAACCAGGTAATAATAGTGCGCCTGAGGATACAACATTCACCAGGAACAAAAGACTGAACTTAGAAGGGAAAAAAAAAAAAAAAAACAACGCCTTGAGGGACAGGAAACAAAGACAAAAGCGAATGGGTTACGGATAAAGTATACTCTAAAAGTCTGTCAGTTTAAACATTAGACTAGAATGCTTTAAAAATGTAGGGCTCTTAAATAATGGCGTTTTTAAGTAAACCGAGTGTTATTATATGATGACGGATGATTTGCGAATACAAAATGCTTATTGAACCAAAGCATGCGTGTTTTTTAAAGAGTAAAGGAAATTGTTCTAGCACCACATATTTTGTTTCAAATCGAGTAGTAGGCACGAATTACAGAGTTTTGAAAGCAGATATTAAAGAAAGCTGTGAGGACGAATGCTATTATGCCAAATATCCACATTATCCCATTTCATTTGTTTCCACAGCTTGCGGATTCTTCATACAGTGCGCTGAAAGTACATTTAGAGGCTTTGGTTTGAACAGCTATTTAGCTGCTATTGCCTGGTGTTATACCCAACCACACAGAACATTTTCATGAGAGTTGGAGGGAAAAACTTGAATCATGAATGAAAACTAGGGTTCGCACGCATCGCTTCAAATCAGGCACGAAAGCTAAAACAACTGCCCCAGGCATTCATGTGATAACAATCACTTTGCATTACCATACAGAGTGAAGACAAAAGCTGTGGGAAGCAGTGGAAATGAATGACCCCGAAAAGTCTGAAACATTGCAACGCAGCAGCGCACTGGGTTTTAGCTTTCTTTTGCTAAATCCAGCCACTTGAAAGAACCGAAATCTTGTGGACAGGTGCAAGTGGCCCATGTGTCATTAAGCAGACATGAGAAAACTCAAACAACATTGTTGTTCTTTGCGCCTGGCAACCCATTCAGCTTCTCAGACCTAACACCTCAAAGCCACACAGCATGTTCGCTAAAAAACAACAGAGAACGAAGGCCTGTGCCAAAAACAAAACAAAAAAATCCGAAACGCGACAAAAAAGAAAGATGATAACCGTTGCCTTGAGATTGGCAACATTCCAACCCTCTATCCAACCCAGCTGCGAGTGTATCCAACAGCCTCATACACAATCTGACATTTACGACCAAAGCTAAATCACAACAGCAACATTCATTCTCCACAGTTAACCTGTACCCATGAAACGGCTGATGTCGTTAGCACCTACTCCTTTTCTTTTCAAAACACCCAGTTAGTCAAGGTGAAGGGGTTAGCGCCTGTGAAGCTAACTGTTAACTGTGATATAGGCTTTGTGCTCATTCTCCTGTAACTGAACAACTGAAGAAAGGTTTTATGTTTAAAAACCTTGAAACCTTGCAGCTTCATAAAATTTCACCCATTTGCTTTAGCCAAGAAACACTTCTTGGTTTCATACTTCTGTGAGTTTTGCAAGTTTACTTTCAACCTTGAACATTTTTCTCAGAGGTGGTTAAGATTTTTACATTACCAAAGTGCTTCTACTTTACCATTCCACCAGACAAACTAAAAAAATATAGAGAAAAGTGCCAAACTGAATCTACGTGCTGCTAGTGATGTAAGAATTACATTTTGCCAACTGATGTTCCATAGAAATGCTGACTTACCATAACCTTTATGTAAAAATGTATTCCAAAATATTCTTCACATCGCTGCCATACAAAAAAAACCCTTTTGTTTCCCTAAAGAACCATTTAGTGGATACTCAATACTTTTGGTTGGTGCAGAAAAGTACACTTAAACCTTTATGGTCTGGAGTGATCATTCAGTTATTTGAAGCACCAAGCCAAATAGTTCTTTGTCTGGTGCAATGCTAGCAGCCTAAAACACTTCTTCTTATACCCTGTTATGAAAAAAAACAACCGATTATAGGGATTTATCAACAACCAAACAACCCTCACAATGTTCTAACCTGAACCTATTTGGCAAGCTAAGTGATAAATAAACTATAAAGCTGGAAGATCATACTGCTATTATAAAAAAATAAAGAATTTGCCACAAAAGGATGATTTTTTTTTTGCCTAAATATCTTTTTAAAGTTTCTTTAACCATGTTGTCATAAATGTACTGTAAAACCCAGATTTGCTACACAGATTATTTACATTTAGTGTTTATGAGAAGAGATTTCGGGCAGTAAAAGTTCCAGTACAAATGTTTGTTTGTTTTTTGCCAAACGTGAAAAATGGACAGTGAACAAGTGTAGGATTACATTTTAGGAGGCTGAGACTAATTTAAGTTAAATAATATGGCTGACTTAGAAAATGAACACAGTTCGGGGTCTTTGGTCTGTTAATGCTTTTGACTAGAAAAATTGTATCTGTATGAAGCATCAAGTTTGGTGTATATGCAAATAAACATGCAGTAGTCAGCCATTTCTCTGGAGTTATCAAGAGATAGCTCATTAACAGGTGCGATGACTAAGTTGTGTATTTTCTGCTTCCTCCTTTACATCACTAATGCATGTATGTATATGTGTGTGTGTGTGTGTGTGTGTGTGTATATATATATATATATATATATATATATATATATATATATATATATCAAACACAAATAACTTACATGCATCTCGAGTCAATGCACATTCCTCCATTTTCACATGGTCTGTGTGTGTCCACGCAGCGCAGTCCTGTGAAAAGAAAGAAAACACACAAGCCGTATTTACACACCTACAATACACGCTCATGACAATAGTACTACTTTGTGTTGTTCTTATTCACTCTTTTCTTCTTTGATTTGGCACCTATGCTCTCTCCCACAGTTGTTTCTTGTGTGTAAATGGGCACAGGCAAACAAGATAACCATTCGGATTCTTTTCCAAAGACTTAAAATGTGATTAAAAATTGAATGCTTCAAGACAGACAGTGTTCAGGATTTGACACAAGGGTTTTCGAGCTGTTTGTCATCACATGAAATGATGCATAATTGACTCAAGTCTCTGAAGTTGTAAATGTGGAGTTGACTTTTTTTTTTTTTTTTTTTTTTTTTTAGATCTGGTTTAAAATGGAATTTAACAATGTCACTTTAAGACAAATATTAGTCATAGTTCTTAGTTATGGGATTGGACACTTTTATGGGATTGGACACTTTTATAGAGCAGAGAGATCAGCTTTCATTCTGCCCCAAATACACAAAATATCATTGTGTAGCAGTTATCATGACCTTGTGCTACTGTTTCCTGGTTGGATCTTTAAAGCTTGTGGCTTTTTAAAGCATTTTGATCAAATTGCACTAAATTTCCCCTCACCATCCCCCATTGCACCGCAATACAAAGTTCAGTTCTTAATGGCTCTTTGTTCATAAAACACACGGGGGGGCAAAATTACAGATCTGCCACCAAGATTCTAATCCGAACCCCACAGCCATCTATACACACTTATATTTTAGCGCAAACTATCCAACTCAGGTCACACGCTTGCTTCAAAGCCACATTGAAAATCCCACGTGTGGAAACTTATCGCGGAGGTGAGTCACGAGCCGTGACCGGTGTGGCCAGATCACCAGGCTTACAAACCGAATCGTGCGTATTTTGCATGCAAGAAACGTTCATCACAGCAAACCGATTACACGTGTAACACTTTTACTTTATTTATTGTCAACTGGTGATATTTAAAAAAGCTCTAAAAACGCGTGCAATCTGGCAACCCAAGTGTAGAACATGCCGATTTCACCTCCAGGCGCTTCAATTCAGGATGGTGCAATGGTTTCTCACGGTCTTCTTGGCAATCACTCACTCATTTAAAACCGGGCAATTTAACCAGATGTTCGTGCACATCAGCATTAAAACTTGCACATGATAATAATAAAAAAAATCAGCCGCAACAAATTCCTATTATATGCCCTTTATACAACATACATAATTATTCTAGTTACATAATGCACTGTTTTACAATATATAAACGCGTGCAACAACATAATACGAATGCAAAGTACGTGTTGCATTTTGTAGGATGTTATTCGAATAATTTGCAAAATGCAAGCGCGAGCGCTTTCGACTTGTCGCACCTCCAGTCGCTCGAAACTCCTCCAATCGAGCGCGTGCGCGTGCCCTAGGATGCTCTTACCAAACAAAAAACCACTAGAATAGACCACTAAACCACGCATAGACCACTAAATATAGTTATTACTCAATTGCAAAAGTCGAGATCACGTTTAAGACATGCATCTCTTGATACTGAATAGCACGCATGCAAACTGATGGACCTGAAGCACACGAACAGGGTTCGTAAAACTGACTTTAAAATGCATTCGAAGTGTAACAAAATATAGTCCTAGTTAAAAAATCTAAAAACAAAACAAAACAAAACAAACAAACAAACAAAAAACATACAGTACTAAAAGTTTTTTTGAACAAAAAGGAAGCGCGAGCGCGTCTCTTCTTCCATCATTTGCACAGCACGCGCAGGTTGTCCGCAACTTTCTTTCTTTTAGTATCTATTTATTTCCTTTTTTTACATTCTTTACATTTTATTCACAACATTGCTACAATGTTTCTCTCTGCTTTCCTGTTCTTTCCTCCACGTTCTCATCATCTGATCCTATGCATATTTCTTTTCTTCGTTCCGACATTTCTTTCTTTCTTTCTTTCTTTCTTTCTTTCTTTCTTTCTTTCTTTCAATAGTATGATAATAAATAGAGAAAAGGAGAAGAACAGCAGAGGAAACTCACCTTCACCGATCTGCACAAGTCCCAAAACTGACAGCACTAACCAAAATCTGTAATCCCTCATATCTGTGGACATCTTATCCATCTCCTGCGTTCAAAACGTCAGCAATAATACATCCTTTTAAAAAACGAGAAAAAGACTGAAGTTCCCAGGGTTCACGTTGAGAAAAAGCAGCCTCATAGAGTGGGTTGTTTTTTTTTTCTTTTCAATATAATTTCTTTCTTTAAAAAAAAAAAAAGAATAAATAATGGTGAAAAAAAGCGTCTCTCGGCGTTAGTCCACTGGTGTATTTCCTCAGAGCAGCTCAGCAACACCGCGGCGCCTCTGGGACTCCGATCACCTCCACTCACTTTTGGGGAAAGTTTCTCCAAGTCCTTCCCTCCCGCACTGAGAGATCACTCCGCCCCTTCTCCAGCCTCAGTGAAATGAAGACCGCAGTGAGAGAAAGCAGATCCCTCCGCCCACTGCAGAGAAGTGAACAGCGCTTCATTATTTCTTCTTCTTCTTTTTTCTTTTTTTCTTTTTTACAACCTTAAAAGTTACTTACTACTAAGTATAACTTGTATTAATCAAATTAATCAAATATACAATTTCGTTTTTGTTTATTATGTAAACATTATTTGAAGCATAAGCTTTGTTTTCACTCTATAGGCCAAATTTGAATTCTTATTTCCTAGAAACCATTAAAGATCATCACACATTTAACTTGTATTCAGTTCATTTTTTTAACTCTGCAACAAACTAATAATAAAAAAGTTTGTTAGCGTTTAATTAATTACGTTTAAAAGAATGTAAATATTAACCACGCCCACAAATATAAGCGCCGCCCCCTGAACATATTACATTCTAAAAGCAATGTTCTGTTCTTTTATTATTTTTGCTTTTCATTTACTGATTTTTCCTTCCTTCCTTCCTTCCTTCCTTCCTTTCTTTCTTTCTTTCTTTCTTTCTTTCTTTCTTTCTTTCTTTCTTTCTTTCTTTCTTTCTT
>JAAIIK010000076.1:1128091-1147041 GCA_014706435.1 Silurus glanis
GTGTGTGTGTGTGTGTGTGTGTGTGTGTGTGTGTGTGTGTGTGTGTGCGTGCGTACATAGATGTTATCTTTGGCAGATGAAGAGATTCGCAAAATATTTGGACATGCCAAAGAAATTAGATTACATAAAAAAAATCTATGAATTATACATTATACAATTTGTACATCTTATGCGATTATCAAAGAACTTTAAGTTGCAAGAGCAAATAAAATGATCGTCTGGGAATTTTCTTGAGGTCGTGCATCCACGCTTTGGTGAAAAAGATGGTTCACTTTCACCTTATTGTTTTCACAGTTGAAACGATATGAGAATATACATGCATGAGAACATATGCTTTCATTTCTTATATGTATAAATAGCTTAAAAATGAAATTGTGTGCTCGGTTTTTCTCTCACACCTCTATCTTCCTTTCTGATATAACCCTATATCACTGAGAGCTCTGCTGTCATGATTCAGTTAGGCAAGGAAAGTTGGGGTTGTCTCCCAATGTGGCTACACCTCGGCCTTTTCCAATAAAATAATAAAAATATATGACCTTTTCTTTCCTTTCCCTCGGTTTCACCCCTCTCTCGACAGTCTTTGTGAGCAGTAACATGCGTATTGTGTTTTCCGTGAACCCGTCCACCAGTGCATGCATCATTCTTTGGAAACATCTAATTATGTAACCGGTTGGTTATCGCATTAATCGAGATAAAGAAAGTGAAATATGGTTAACTGTATTACAATACGACCTTGGTGTATCGCCTGTCCCTCTTTTTCTGTGTCGTCTCTCGTGGTTGTTACGCTAAGCAAATAAAGGTGAGTGATGGACCTTTAGTTGCACTGTTGGACAAGGTGTTTGATTTTCACACCAGCGCCCTAAGCACTTATTAAACTCCGTTTTAAATGGTTCTGTGTAAAACTGGGACAGCTAATGTGTGGGAGCGAGGGAATGTTTATGCATAGGGATCAAGGGGCCATTTATTTTTCTGGATCACTTCCCACTCTCTCAGAGTCTTTTGGCCTCCTTCGGTGGTGTCTCTTGCCCATGCTGGCTCTGTATGCAAGTGGTCGTGCCCAGTTGGTGGGCTTTAATCCACAGCCTCCGGGGAAAATCACTAGCCTCAGAGCGTTTAGAGCTTATAAAAAAAAAAATCGAAAAGTTCTTATCCATGGAGAGCTCAGGGTTCCATCAGCATACTGTGCACTCCTGTGCTGGAATGTGTTTCGGACCCAGCCTGGACACGAGCCATCTGGAGAAACTTAGAGTGCCATGGCTGCATTTCCGTGTGAAATGACTACTTAAGACCACTGTGAACAGCTGCCGGACAGCAAGGTGCCCCCTCTGCTTTCCGCCGCCTTCTCCAGGCTGTAAATCAACCTTGGAGCATGGCAGCCACTGCCGACTTGCTGAAAAGATTTCCGAGAGGCTCCACGGGGTCAGAGGACGAGCAAAACATGTGACACTAATACTCGACTAATAACCTGCGGCAGCCCTAGTTCTGGAGCATAGTAAATAATCTAAAGTAAATGTGAACACAGCACCGGAATCCACAAACATGTGAACTCTAACTGATGGAATGTATCGGGTTGGTCAACAGCTTCGACTAATCTGATAAATAATCACAAAACAAATAAGATGTGGAATGTCAAGTTCCCCCATCAGCGGTGGTTAAAAGGTCTTTGAAGGGTGTTAGGAGAGGCATATGTTGAAGCGAACACATCAGAATGAGACGTATTGAGAAAAACGACTGAATTACAACTTCAATTGATCTCGCATTTGCCTCTGAAAAAAAGGACCAGAAAAAGGGGACGAGGGGACCCGAGGCCTCTGCTAGTTCTCTGTCCCTCACAAGACGATTGTTACCCAAGCTTGGTGTCAACCCTGCGCCATCAATCACTGCCTTTCAGAGGAGGGGAGACAGGCTGGGGACACGCCCCCAACGATAGCAGGGTGGTGGTTCTCATGCCCTCCCCCCACCTTCTCCTGGGTCTTACAACCCTACACACGCAACTCCGACAGCTGCTCCAAGCTCAGCCGAGACCCGAGGGCCTCTGTACAGCAGAGACAGCTGCCACCCCACAACCTCCCACAACCCCCCTCCCACAACCCCCCTCCACCCTTATCCCAGGATATGTATTCCATCTTTCATCTATTGTTGTGACTTTTTATCTTTCGCAAAGTCAAAGCGGATGTACTTAAAAAAAAAAAATCTGATGTATGTACCGACTTAAGCTTCGCTCGGATGTCTGTGTGTCCTGGGATTTTGTCTCAGATAATCCACATTTCTTTGATGAATCATCAAACCTAATGTTCATACTCTTACAGAGTATTACTCTAAAAGACATCATATGTTACAAACAAGAATGATCCTACAATTTCGTCATCTAGTAGGCTGACCCTGCTGATGTCACCTGACTACGCAATTTGTAGTAATTAAGCATGAATAGGACTCAGTGAAGTGAAATGCAATGAACAGATGTGTTTAACTGAAAAACACACAAAGACAAAGGACAACAGGAAAATGTAAAGAAACCATGAAAAGCAACACACATTCTTTGTCAGTAGTCCTCTAAAGCACTTTGCACTCAGACCACGATACATACACTTTTCTTAAAAATATAATCATTTAAATTTTCATTTTTGCATTATGATGTGAATCCTTTCCATTTTTCATGATTTCAGTGTTTCTTCCATGATATATTTGATGTATATTTCAGCCATTTGCTCACTCAGACCCATTCTCTGATACCTGACCACATTTAGCCCTTTGAAATAACTGAAACATTAAACACAGTCAACAGGAAGCTTATCATGCAAATTTTCTAAAAATCATTGAAAAAAATAAAAGATTTTGACACATGATGTGTGTTTGATGATTGTTAGCAAGCTAGTTTGCTGATCTACAAGTTGCCAAAGGTGTTCTAGTGGTCCTTAATATTACAAGTTACAATTTAATACAATTCCCATTATAACCCTCAAAACCATTACAAATTGCGCATTTTTTTTAACAGTTACAGCAGTGACGGGCGGTCAGGGCCAGCAAAGCCTTCTCTGCTGGCCCAAACACTATTAGAAGCACTGAACTACATTTACAACCTAAATTTTAATATTTGTTCCATGAAATTGTATTAATTTATTCCAAACAGTTTATTCTCTTCATTTCGTAGCGTTTCTCTTGGCTGCACTGCTTCCAGTACGTGTATGTGGAGTTTAGATTTTTTGTCCAATCAGATTTCAGCCTCTATGTGCTGCCATGTCAATCTAATCTGCCCAGGGCCTTCAAAGTCTGTACTGCTGGCCTTTTTACCTTAGTCTCTATAAGAAATAAATCTGTTTCTTTAACCAATAAGATTTCAAATTCGCCTCACAGAATAGTGTCAGCATTTTTCCGTCCTCTGATTGGTTGGTCAGAGGGAAATTGTTAACTGTTAACTGTCGACTGGCAAAACACATCTGTAGCTCTGTACACATTAATACATCTGTTAGACTTTTTTATGCCTACGGAGGAAGATAAATTGATTTGGTCTCAGACATTCATAAAAATTGAATTTCAAGAAAAGCTAGACATCCTGAGAAGAGGTCGGCCAACCCCGAAGCTAGCTAGCTTGTCTCAGGCCGGGAAAGGGTTTGTTCTCCAATTCCAGATCAGTGAATACGAGCAGTACCACTGGCTTACAGTCTCTAAGGAGCGGTGCAAATTATGATTCTGCATCTCTGGTGAGTAGGTTGTATTTTATTAAAATCTTTATGTTTCTGTCGTTATTGGACAAATATTGATTCTGAACTGCTCCAGATGATGTATGTGGCACAGTTGCGGTGATAGTGTAGATGTTTGGAGTCTTAACTGGGTTTCTTGCTTCTAGTTAAACGGTATTCACTCTCCATATGTGAAATGCCTCTCTCTCTGTAATGCCACGTATTGTTATATTGCGTTTTTGTATAGATTTGATGGTTTCTACAATTGCGACGTGATTGTGGTGGTATTAAGAGGTGGATTAAGTCGGTAGGTCCTCACTGAAGGCCCAGGTACCAAATGCACGGGCCACCACTGAGTTACAGATGGCAACCTGTATGCTTACTAGTGAGCTGGATGATAACTAGCAAACCAAGGTATTGTAAACTGCTATGCATGTATAATAACACAGGAATACATATAACAACTATTTAGATTAGCTTTTGGTAGTAGATAAAACTATAAATAATTGATCCTTTATGATTCAGTGCACTTGACTGTGTCTTTAATTGGAAAATGAAGGAACACAGTTTTAGTGTTAGCATGATTGGCAATATCATCCAACAGAAACAGGAGTGGCTCTGATCACCTACTAATCTCAACTACTCATGTCTTTCTTATGGTATAAATATATATTTTTTAAGTATTAATTTGCAATTAATTTGGATAAATATACTGTTCATTTGGGTTTTGGATTATGGGTTCAAATGAGTGATTTTTATTTGTTGCTCAGATGTAATGCATTGTAAGTCCGAATCTCAAATTACGATATAAGATCATTTACAACGAAATATAAAGATTTAGAGTTTAAGATTTAGCCATTCTACATCTTTTAGCACAACCGTTCTCAAACCCATTGACCCCTGTAGCCAAGAAATGAACTCCACAGCTTAGATTTATTTTATGAACATCATCTAACTGTCCAAATGTGAGACTCGTTATTGAAATGTATTTCTAATATTCATTTGATTTATGGATTGTGACTTTCCACAGAATGTATTAGTTCCAAGTTAACATGATTTATAGGCTCCTTATTTGCTATTGAGTTCAGTTACATAGACAAAAAATCTCATTCCTCCTTTTTAACCCAAACAGACTTGTCAAACCATGTAGCTCAAACAGTTTTATCCCTGCATTGAGACATATGTTTCCCTTGTGGCTATCTAGCACAAAAAAACAATGTGTCCAAGTCTAGGTGTTAACCTCCATTCAGAAAACAAGGCATGTATGTTGTATCTCTAACAAGTGTGAATGAGAACAGAAAAAAAGGAACAGAATGAAAACCAGGAAAGTAAAGTGCAGACAAAGTGCTAGAGAGAACACAAACAGTTTAATTGCCTCCTATTTAAAGATGATTGAGTGGTGTGTGTACACAGGCGTGTGTGTGTGGGTGTACATGTACATGTGTGTATGTGCATGCACGTATGCTTTGTTTGTTATGTGTGTGTGTGTGTGAGGCAAAGTGAAAAGAAAAGCATTAGCCGAGATTACACCAAACTCCCTCTGGCTCTTGTTACTCATGCGCCAGTTGCAGTGTGACGGTTCCCACACCTTCACACAGAGGGGAGCGAATCTACACCCTTGGCCGCACCTGTACCTGCCTGTCCCGACACGGCCCACCACCGGCCGCTAAGCCCAGGATTTGCTGCTGCTTACTGCCTAAAAATGAAGAGACATGGAGTAATAAAAAAAGCACAAACCTGGCAGGGGTCCAGTCTAAACATCAGTCAGAGATTTACAACGGCATGCGCACTGTTATGAGGGGTATAATTAGAACAATACCTGGATGGAAAATGATTGTCTCGATCATAAATATAGTTTTCACACAGAGATCTCCTTCACACAGATGTGATTGGCTGTCTCGATGTACACAAATGTACGTAAAAGCAAACACTGATACAATGCCTCTATGTTCGTATTGATATTTTTGGAAAATGTTAAGTGTATCCACTTAAACATGATGTATGAAATGTCATTTTCTGCGACTTGTGAGATTAATGTAATAATCATGACAAAACGAGTTCATGCACTTAAAATGAAGCTGCATCGTTTGAAGAAAATTTTGATTTATAGTGTTTCAAAAGAGATCTCACATTCTTTTTTCATTTGAACTTGAGTAAAAGTACAAAAGCTCTCGTTTTTCAACAGACTTAGAAAGTAAATGTAGTGGTGTATAAGAACTCTATGTAATGGATGCAGTTCATGGTTCCATTCTACTGCACCTTTATAATGAGAGACTGACAATCAGAGAACCTTTACTCCACACAGACTTTCGCCAAACCGTGGATTTATGAGCTCAGGACACAGCTTCTCATAGCTGGAACCATGAGGTGTAGTGAATTAAAATGTAAATTAATACACCTGTAAAATGTAAGTGAAAATGTCCTAAATTGGAAATGATGAAGAACATGTACAAGTAAAAATCCAATTCTGTCCTTCACTAATGTTAGTTACTAGCATTTTGTGTCTTTGATAATTTAATTAAAAAAAAAAAAGATTCTCAAATGTTACTCATTTAAAACCAAAATATAGCCTGTCAGCAAATAAACCTGGTAAAAAAGTTAAAAACTTTTATCTAAGAAATCCTGAATAGGATAGAAGTTGCTATAGGGATTAAAGAGTGTTTAATCCCTATAGCATATAGGTGTATTGTGTAATTATTAACATACTACAAAAACATACATACAACATATTAACAACTGCACACTTTAATTGGTTTTTACATTTAAGGCTCAAGCCGTTAACATATTTTCCTTGCAGCATGCTTTGGCCTGCTGCTGGTCACTTACTCCTGCCAGGCCTGGCACCACCCAGACTGTCTCCCAAACCCAGCCAAAATCAACCAGAGCTGTTTGTTCTGTCGGCCAAAACGTCTCTGTGATCGCTAAATCCCTCACCAGAACCCCCACGCTGTTGTCCGGCAACACCGCATCAGTGTCACATTACTCCCCTGTTATTACCACACTCTTCCATCTTCCATTCTGATCAGCAGCCAGGCTTCATAAGATGCGTTTCACAACATCGGAGTAACAGACTAGATGTAATTTGATTTGAATTATGTAATGTGTTTAGGATTACAAAAAGAAAAAAGTAATCAGACCCATTTGGAAACGCTCAGTCGGAATACCGTTACTTTCAGGCGTGTTTGAAGGCGGTGAATCAGAGTATATTAAATTAGAATGCACTGTGTGGTCATGAAAAGAGGCCTAATACAAAATGGCTGTTAGAATGAATGACATGTGGGTTATTTTAGTGGAGCATGTTTAAGCAACATTTTTTTTATATAATAATATATTTCATTAAGTTGTGCTGTTGCCGGTTTTCTAGGGAGTTTTTCCTCCTTTACACCACAGTGCTAACCGGCTGCTAACTGCTTTCGTCTTGCAGTGCTAGATACCTTTTTATGCTAGCATCACTCTGATCAATGAGGAACAGATAATCTACACAAAAAGCAGGGTTAATTAAACTCTTTCGGACCTTACAGAGTCCAATGTATGATTCACAGACCACTACTAATGGTTAATGATTAAAACATGTAAAGGGCATTTTAGCATAGTGTATAGCCTGGATAGCTCGCTAGCTCTCTGAAAAGAGATATTTTATATGTACTGTATGTAAATAATGTTTGTGTTAATGGGTGTCCCATTAATCTTGAGGATTTTAGCTTCAAATGAAAGTGATAAAAGCTTAGAGGACATGCTAAACAGTGATTGTTTTTTTTTTTGGTCATGGGATTTGAGCACAGGATAAAGCTGCTGTCACAGTTGGTGTGTTTCAAGCACCATCACACGTTTTACATGTAATCTTATGAGGAATGTTTACAAGGCAGGTGGAGCATGGCCACTTTGAAAAACAACCAGAATAGTGATATGAGTTATATGAGTTGCTTTGTTTCACAACCAAGTTAGCAAGCAAGAGAAATAAACATAAAGGACAGAGCACTGGTGGAAATGTCAGAGGAGATTTTTATGACATAAGACCAACCAAAATGATGCATTTTCAATTCTCCAAAATGCAGCATAAAAAAAAAAAGTCAATATACACCAGTATGCAACAACCTCCAGCTCGGCTAGTTAATCTGCAGGCTAAATAAAAAAAACAAATCTAGCATGAAAGCATCCTAGCATCCATCTAAACACGGTTAGAAAACATTCTCTGCTGAAAATCTGCTGCAAAATGAACGTTAATCTTTGTTGTTATTAAAGTTAAAGTTAATCTTTATGTGCTTTTATTACAAAGCTTAATCTGTAATATGTAGCATGTTAGTATGAGTATATACAATTACTATATAAAATACCAAAAATGTAGCACAGATCTCATTGCAGATTACACATTTTTAACCACGTCAATTGCAATAAGAAGTTGAATAAATCTTCTGGGCAATTGACTCAGTACTGTGTGCTTTCCACTGTGGCAGCTGCTTAGCTTCATCACAATAGAGGTCTATGACTGTCTTGTCCAAATTGACCAGATAAGTAAATAAATCACATAAAATTGAGCAGGAAATGCAAGTGGGGGAAGGGGTGAACTATTCACAGATTCCATGGGGTATTGCTTTAAATCATATTGAGCTTGCTGAGAGGGGCAACATGCTGTGCTGCCAGTGTGAGGGCTAAAAGCAATGAAATAGGGTGTAACAGGAGGAGAGAAATAGCAGGGGTGGGATAGTTTGAATACTTCACGTCTTGAAGCTGCCTCGTTTCAACAAAGGAATATTGTTGAGGCCCTGTGAGCGGGTAATGCGAATACACAATTCCTGAGAGAACTGGTCTTAGGGTTTCCTATCAGTCTTGAACTGCCTGATTGCAAAATGATGTCAGTTTCTTCAGGGCCTGTTGAACATTTTGAATTTTGAGCCCCACAAAAAAAGATTGAGAGATTTGTAGAGTTCATAATGATAAATGAAAAACTTATGTTTCTTTCTCTTGTTGATTGCTGGGGGCGTAAGGCATGATTAGAGTCCAGCGAGGAAAACGGGGGAGATGGAGGCAGACATTCCACTTCTACACTGACCTTAGGCCAGGGTGGTGGTGGTGCTAGTGTGGGGGTGAGGGCACTGTAATGCCATTTTTATTAAAATCTATTGCAGATAACCAAGGAGGCGCGCTGTTGCTGAGGACGAGGAAATCTGCTTGACAGATCCCACTTACTTGAGGAAAGTTATAGCCTTATAGCCTCTGTGGTTCACTCCCTCCCTTTGTCTTGTGCATACCCCATCCATTTCATTCATTTTCTTCCTGATGTGCTCATTTCGACCAAAGTACTTTCTTCTCATCTGTTTACTCTCTCTTCCATATCCAGACACTCACCTTGCTTTGCCCTTAGTGCTCATCTTATCTGCCCCTCCCCGTCTTTGTGAAGGCTCAGCGCTTTATCAGTCCTTACTCAAGACCACTCCAGCCACGTGATACAGGCCATCCTTTGCAATTCCCCCTCCTAATCCTCCAGCCCTTCATTTCCTAACCCATTAAGCTCCCCTGTTCAATACAACAGTCTTTTTCCCCTCAGGTAAAGGTTATTGCTCTGGGTGTGGCTTGCTCTATAAGACTTAGTCACATTCCACCGACCCACCATAATGCTTACTCATTGATATCCTGGTCTGCTTCTTTTCCTTTGTTAGGGTGATTAAGCAAGCGAGCCTCTGGCTTTCTTGACCCTTATGACCTGATTGGTGTGTTTCCGTGGCGACTGTATAATGAGTGGGCCGATCATGCCAGAGTAAGCAGCTTCAATCTCTGAGCTTTAAAAAAAAAAAAAGAAAATTATTCCTCTTATTACTCTTAAGGCTGAAGAACAAAGCTGAAGAAGAGGGCAGAGGCACACTTGCAGGACAGACATTGCGACCATTATTGAAAGGCTTAATTATATGAATGCAGATTTAGAATCAGACAAACATTGGCTCCCATATATGTCTTCAGGATACATGTGCACATGCATATATACACAAATTCTAAGGGTGCATACAATACTGACGATAAGGCAAATTCAACATTTAAAAATAATGCTGAATCTGCTACAATGCAGTTTGATAATTAGCATCTGATCAACATCCGACCGATTTTAGATCAGAATCTGGTTATTTGAAATGATCATAAAGAGAAGGACAATTTTATATGTACCAGAGTTACATTATCAAATCTAGTATCATATGTTTGGGAAATCGAATTTTTCCAATACTGTAATGCTTCTCTTTCTGTAAAGCATCTTTTTAAAAAGATATTTGACCAGACCTGTGTTGGCAGGATTTCATGCATGATTTTTTCTATGATTTTTAGCAACATTTAAAGCAAACCTCAGAGCTTTCCTCTCTCTAGGTCAACTACTCTTGACTGCTTTGCCTGGTCAGCTTGATGAGTGATCATTAAAAGCCTTCACCTCACAGCTTGTCTTCACATTTTGTGATTGATCTCTTCGATCCATGTGAAAAGACCTGCCATTCAATAGGCAGCGCCGCAAGTATCCGCTGAAAAGTGTGTCTGATTTCCCAAGGCTTCAAGGCAGGAGGCTAAGAGGCCGTTCCTGGCATTCCAGGGCCCTGCCGTGTCGTCTCCTGGTCTCTAATTTGGGAGCAGCTGTTGGGTTCTGCAATGCCTCAACCATCAAAGCAGGGTCAGAGAAGAGGGGGCGAAAGGCTGAGAGGGGGAGGGGACAGGCTGCGTTCGGATCCCTATAGGGAACTTGTCATTCTTTGACACACTTTCCTCCTTCATTAGGTCATCACCGCTGTGCAGCACCTGTGTTAGGTCAGGAAGTAGAACAGATTATAGGATAAGTGCAGCATTCAGGTGCTACCGTAAAAAAACCGTAAAAAAACACAAAAAACCCAGACTACTTTTTATAGATGGTCAGTGAGGACACTGACGCTTTCTGAGCCAAGCGCTTTGAGATAAGCATCTGTTCCCCTGAGATCTTAAATGTAGTGCAGGCAAGCCTGTGGTAGAGCTCCCAAGGTGAGCATAAATCTGTGTCTGCTCATAGATTTAGTTTGCCCTGAGCAATGGCACCTGCAGCTGCTGTATCTCTGAACAAGTGAACAGGCCAACGGAAACACAGCGTACTTCCCATCAACGTTGTTCCAATTGCTCAGCATTTGACCTTGCACCTGTGACAGTCATAGCTAAATATTCAAAACAACAAGTGATGGCCATTCAAAACTTGGTTTACAATTTCTGTTCTCACATCACCGGAGTTCAGGTCTTTAAAAATCAGTGTGCAGTAAAACTCCCCAAGAGAAGCCTGGTGAAGTCGTTACATGTCGCGTGTACACGGGTAAAGTGCAGGTTCTCACAGTCGACTGTGCATGTCGAGGCGTGGGTACCCCGGGGGATTCCAGATGTGGTCTGTTTTCTGTTACAAGTAAAGCCTTAATTACACTATTGACTCTGTTATGGAGTCGTAATTAGTGAAAATCACACAGAGTTTCAAGCAACTGCGTGATAACTGATTGATTCCCAGAGAGCGAACTGTCAAAAAGTTTCAAAACATATAATCTCTAGACAATATCCAAACACACAAAAGAAAAGCTCAACTTCCTGAGCTACTTACCATTTTTATTGCTCAAGTAATAAAAATTTTCAATCTGTATATGAATTCATTGAATTTCCATGAAGTTTTTTGTAATTATTAAAACTATCACTACATGATATGAACTGGAGTTAGTTAGCAAGTCGAGGACACAATGATGATAGTGTCAAAGCTTATGACCTGGAAACTCCTTCCATAAATAACCTACATAAAATGGGTGTAAATTGTTATTATATTAGACTGATTGCATTAATTTAAACCTGTGATTTGAAACTGGAACTAATATCTGACATGCTATTATACAAAATTATTTATCACTGTCTGACCAATCAGAATTGAGGTTGCCTTTTATGCTCTCTTTGCAGATGCTTGTTAGAAATTTGTTTGCTATCTGGCTTTGTACTGCTCAATTACACAGAAGATTGTCGATCCAGGTCTTTATTTTGGGTCCTTTGGAACCAAGCAATCATTTAAACATGAAAATCTTCTTAGTTTTCTTTCCCTGATCAGGTTTCAGTGCAGTAATCAAAGCTCTTCTGGAAGCCGTGACATAATCGTCTGTTTTACATTAAATAAGTTGCAGGACCAAGTTCCTTTAACAAACAAAATAAATTTGGGTAACATAATTCTGCTTATGAGCACAGATCGCATGTGGCCCAAGGATTTATCTGTGTTTTGTTCTAAACTGATTGTCTGACTGTATGTTTTCACTGGAGGAATCAGAGCCAGCTTTAGTTCCAGAAACGTTTCCAGTTCATGCAACAAAAAAAAAGTCCAGGACCTACTGGACAATATTTAACAGAATGGCTGAGTCTCATAGCCTGCCATTAGAAGAAGATACATTTATATCATTGTGTTCTGTATCGGAGAAAGAGCATGAGCATTTCTGCAAAGCACTTGTGTTTTAGAGCAATTAATGAAAAAAAGTGTGAGTGTGCATTTTGGAAGCAAGAATACATTTTGAAGGGCAAAGTGCTGATAAAAAATCTTCAAATATTTTATTGCCAATATTCCATTATTCCCCAAAAATACTAAAAATAATATATGTCACATTTTGGGATGAGTTCTAAAAATCCAAATCTATAATAAAACTACTGAGGATAAGGAATCAAATTGAAATGTCAAGTTTTACTTATTAGCTAGCCAAAGCTAGTTAGGATATGTTCATTGTTATGGTTCCCCTTCAGGAACTCGAGCTGCGTCAAAAAATGCTTTGGGAACACTTCGCATTGTCCACGCTCTGAATCAAGTGTGTAATAAGTCCAATGGAAAGCACGGTACCACCAGAGGGTTGATGTCAAGACCAGGAAGTATAAAAGCACATGGAATAAAACCAGCGCTAGCTTTTGTTGTTCAGGAAGCACTCGTGTGTGTTTGTCCAGTAAGGGTGGAAAGGTTTTTCTTTACAGGAGTAAAGTGACCAAAAAAAACAATCCTTGCCCCCGCTATATCATGGGGGCGGGGGGTACGCACAAGCTATGTGTCGCTTGTCTGGAAGCAGAGCATGCTAGGCCGGTTCTCGAGAGAGCTGACTGCGCAGATTGCACTACATGGCAATACGAATGCTCCGCTCCCAGAGAGCACTCCTGTACGAAGGGAGAGCACTCCCACATGGGACTTGGCCATTGTCTTGGTGGCCCAGTCGGAGCTTTCCTTTGAGCCTCTGAGTGAGGTGCCTTTGAGGTTCCCCACAGTTAAGAATGTGTTCCTCTTGGCCATTTCCTCTCTCAAGAGAGTAGGGGATCTTCAGGCCCTCTCCGTGGCCCCTTCTTTTCTGGAATTTACTACAGGCTTGGCCAGTACCTTCCTCTAACTTAGATCAGGGTATGTTCCTTAGGTTCACTCAGTCGTCCCACAACCTGTTATGCTCAAGGCATTTTCTCCTCCTCCCTTTCAGGCCCCAAACCAGGAGAAGCCTAACCGAATGTGTCCAGTGCTCGCACTGGACATATACATCCACAGAACAGAACTGTGGAGGAAGTGGAAGCAGCTGTCTACTATGGATTGTTACTCCCAATGAAAATCTCAGCATCTTCAGCTCTGCTACCTCCAGCTCCACCTCCTGTCTTTTAGTCAATGCCACTGTCTCTAAACCATACAACATTGCAGGTCTCACCACAGTTTTCTAAACTTTCCCTTTGACTATTGCAGACACCCATTTATCAGAAATCAGTCCTGCCACTCTTCTCCATCCACTCCACCCTGCCTGCACTCTTTTCTTCACTTCTCTAACACACTCTTAATTGCTTTGCATTGTTGACCCCAGGTACCTGAACTCCTCCACCTACACCACCTCTTCTCTCTGCAACCGCACCACTCCACTGCCCTCTTTGTCATTCACATGCATTTAATCTGTATTATTCCTACTGACTTTCATTCCCCTTTTCTCCAGCACATACCTCCACCTCTCCAGGCTCTTCTCAACCTGCTCCCTACTCTAACCACAAATGACAATATCACCCGCAAACATTATAGTCCACGAAGACTCCTGTCTGACCTCGTCCATCAACCTGTCCATCACCAGTGCAAACAGGAAAAGGATGCAGACATCCCCAATGCAGTCCAACCTTCACCTTGAACCAGTCTGTCAATCCTACTGCACACTTCACTGCTGTCTCACTGTCCTCATACATGTCCTGCAGCACCCTCACATACTTTTTTGACACACCTGACTTCCTTATACAATACCACAAATCCTGTCTCTCGGCACCCTACGCTTTTTCTAAATCCACAAACACACAATGCAACTCCTTCTGACCGTCTCTATACTTCTCCATAAACATTCTCAAAGTAAATAATGCGTCTGTGGTGCTCTTTCTTGGCATAAAATCACACTGTTGCTCACAGATTGTCACCTCTTCTCTCAGCCTGACTTCCACTACTCTTTCCCATAACTTCATGGTGTCACTGATCAACTTTATTCCCCTGTAGTTACTGCAGGTCTGCACATCTCACTTATTCTTAAAGATTGGTACCAGCACACTCCTTCTCCATTCCGTAGGCATCTTCTCACCTTCAAAAATCTGATTGAACAACCTGGGTAAAAATTCCACTGCCATCTCTCCTAAACATCTCCATGCTTCCACAGGTATTCCATCTGATCCAACTGAATTTCCACTCTTCATCCTCTTAATCGCTGCTCTCATTTCCTCCTTACTAATCCTATCCACTTCCTGCTTCACCATCTCCACTTCATCCAACCTTCTCTCTCTCTCATTTTCCTTGTTCATCAGTTGCTCAAAATACTCCCTCCACATTTCCATATGCATCCTTTATTGCTCTAAATTGCAGCACATCCTTCACAGCTCAGTCCCTCTGCCTGGCCAATCTGTATAAATCATTTTATTTTTTTTTATTTTACATATCTTCCTTAGTGTCCAACTTCACATACTTCACTCCTTATATGCCCTTTCCTCGGCTTTCGCCACATCCCTCTTTACCTGCCGCCGCATCTCCTTGTACTCCTGCCTACTTTTCTCATCACTCTGTTGATCCAATTCTGTTTTGCCAACCCCTTTCTTCTTATGCTCTCCTGCACTTTCTCATTACACCACCACATCTCTTTGTCTTCCTTTCTTTTTCCAGATGACACACCAAGTACCTTTCTAGCTGTCCCTCTTATCACTTCTGCAGTAGTTGCCCAATCATCCAGCATCTCTTCACCACCACCGAGCCCCTGTCTGACCTCTTCCCTGAACACACTACAGTCTTCCTCCTTCAGTTTCCATCATCTTATTCTTCTTTCAGTCCTCACTCTCTTCCTCTTCTTCTTCACCTCTAAATCCATCCAACAGACCACCATCTGATGCTGTCTAGCTACACTGTCCCCTGCCAACACTTTACAGTCTCCAATCTCCTTCAGGTTGCATCTCTTACACAGAACATAGTCCACCTGTGTGCACCTTCCTCCACTCTTATACGTCACCGGATGACCCTCCTTCTTCTTAAAATAAGTCTTTACCACTGCCATTTCCATACTTTTAGCAGAATCTACCACCATCTGCACTTCCACATTCCTCTCCTTAAGGTCATACTTACCCATCACCTCCTCATCACCTCTGTTCCCTTCACCTACATGCCCATTAAAGTCTGCCCCAATCACCAATCTTTCATTCCTAGGTACACCATCTACCACTTCATCTAACTCACTCCAGAATTTTTCCTTCTCCTCCATCTTACATCCACTTGTGGAGCATAAGCACTGATGACATTAATCATGACCCCTTCAAATTCCAGCTTCACGTTCGTCACCCTATCAGAAACTCTCTTCACCTCCACTACACTCTTACTGTACTCTTCTTTCAGAATCACCCCTACACCATTTCTCTTTCCATCCACACCATTAAAGAAGAGTTTAAATCCACCTCCAATGTTCCTGGCCTTACTCCCTTTCCACTTGGTCTCCTAAACACACAACATATCCTCCTCTCCATCATATCAGCTACCTCACTTCTATTACCAGTCATAGTACCAACATTTAAAGTGCCCACCCAAACCTCCACTCTCCTACACTTCTCATTTTCCTGCTGTCTATGTAGATGTTTTCCTTTTCTCCTTCTCCTCTCCAACCCTCCCCATTTATCTGGGATTCTAAGAGTGCACTGGCTTCTGCAATCCTAATGGCTGGGTTATCTTTAATTAACTAACAAACAAACAAATTAACTAACAAACAAAATAAATAATGGGAACCAATGATATGAACTTCCTAAAGTAATTTTTTGTCTATTATTATTATATATTTTTTTCTTTTTTGTTTGTTTTAAAAATGATGATGATATGATATCCGTGAAAGGTTCGGCACACTGTTTTCTTTCTTTTGTAAACGTCCTGACATCATAAATAAATGCATGTTTAAAGGTACACAAAGAATATGCAACGTCTTCTTTTTGCACTTCTTCTCAAACTGCTGTTTTGAAAGCTTAATTTATTTTTGTATCGTCTTTGAACAGACAGAAGAAGAGACACTGAACACTAACATCCTGAATATCAAATAGAAAGAAAAAAACTCAGTGGAAGAGGCAGGATTCAAGAGCGATTTTGGGGCTTATACATACATGACATGATTATTGTTTATTTATTTATTTATTTATTTATTTATTTATTTATTTATTTATTTTTAATTTTTAAAATTATTTTTTATCTCTTTGTGGTTGCCAGCATGAAACCCGATGGCTTGCTGAAACCTGAGTCGCCTCCTACATGGTGAAGCCTGTCATTCCAATGTTAATGGTGAAAGTACTATCACTGCTCTACATCTCCGTCTCAGATGCTCTACATTTTCTCTATGTCTGCTTCCAGTTCAAACACAGCTGGGGGGGGGGGGGGGGGATTGGGACGGAGTGTGGGTGGAGGGTGGCTGGGGGTTTGCGGGATCATGGCAATGTGGAAAAGCTGATCAGTGACTCCAGGGCTGGTTGCCGTTCACTTTGAAGACATGCCCCACCGCTCTCACCACAAGCATGTACAGTCACTATGGAAGTCATTTATAGGAAATAAATAAATGAAGAAATGGATGGATTTAATTATGGAATTTGACACAGATGAAATAAGAAGAAAGGAGCAGTATGAATATGATTGGTCCTATACTGCGGAATAAAAAACAAGGCAATGCTTGAATTTTTTTGGTTTTGCGGTTTTAGCTATTACAATGCGGAAAGCCCTGTTTCTGTGCCATTTCTGCATATGAGGTATTTTCCACTGGATGATTTTTATGGGAGAGGCTTGTCAAGAATAAAGTGCAGGTCAATTAAAGTTGGAGCCTTGCACAAAAGTGGCCAAGGAGTGTTTTTTTTATTGGTTTTCTGCGGACGAAAGGCCTCACTGCATCATTATTAAGCTAGTAATGTGGTTTGGTGTTGAGTAAGCCTTAGCAACAGGTGAAGGAAAGCAAGGAAACTTTGCCTTCATATATGGGGTCTCTTGAAGGTCAGATCGAGCATGCGGAAAGACGAAACGTGAAATATTTAATTTGGTTTCCGTTTTAAAAGCCTTGACTCGGCTCTGAACTCTTTGTTCTGGTTTTGATTTGAATTCTGAAATCGTTCTTTCTTCCTTTGTCCTCGCTGCTCTGATGAATCTGTTGGTGTTTTCAGAGTTTTAAGTGGTACACTGAACAAACCACACTGAAGGAGGAGGAGAAGGAGGAGGGCAGCTCACAAACCCGATCCCCATGATGACAGAAACACATGGAGTGTACGTGAACAGCCCTGACTAACTCAACTCGGCTTCTTCCGTCCAGACATCATCAAACATTCCACGTTGTTGTGAGTCAGAAATGCGAAGGCAATCACGCATCCTTGGAAATCTCCAGTGTCTTGTCTTGTAAGACGGAGTATCTCCAGTGTATGTGTCTGAAAAAAAGATGGAAAAGAGGTGAAAAACAGACAAAGACTCTCTTATTTTATCAAAAAAGAGAAACCAAAAAACGGAATCGTTTAATTGATAATTTCTTGTACATTCTGACTTGGTAAATAAAACATTCAGGCTCAGAATCAAAACCAAAATCAAAACTTTCATTCAGAAAAGTTGATTTAGATGAAACGTATTTTCCGTTATCAGTCTCCAGTGTTTTTTTTTTGTGCTTGATGAATTAGCCGCAGGCTTCGAGAGAAAGTGGAGCTTTGTTTGCTGCATGTTCAGGTTTGTTTGCATTTGTGCTATATGTGCTAGGAGTTCAGTGTGGGAACGCTGTTCTCCAGCGTAAGGGATCGATTGAGGAGAGATAAGAGAAATGCACTGGCCTTGGTCAGGCATAAACGAAAATGTGTTTTGGTGTGAGAACTTCCTGCTCACGTTGTCGTTTTCAACATTCCCCAAGGTTGCCATGAGAACTCGTCTGTTTTGGTTTTCCCGCTACGTTTTCCCCCCTGCACACGGAGGCCACGAGTATTCCGAAACCAAACTGGGGTCCCGATCTGGAAATTTCCCAGCAGGCCTGCCGCTTCAGCGTGGGAACCGAAGGCAGGGACGAGAGGATGTGGGAGACATGAGAGT
Source organism: Silurus glanis (assembly GCA_014706435.1). NCBI lineage: Eukaryota > Metazoa > Chordata > Actinopteri > Siluriformes > Siluridae > Silurus > Silurus glanis. The sequence continues at coordinate 1,146,326 of JAAIIK010000076.1, forward strand.
GTCCTCTGCCACTGATGTACACAAAGCATAAGAACGACGAGGAAGTGAGTAGGAGTGCGAGAAGCACAGTCGGTGAGAATATTCATCTACTACAGACATCTGTACATGAAAACACTGGAATCTAATTACCCCTCCCCCAACGTGCCCCCAATCAAGACCCCTATGTGCTCCTGATCCTGATCGTGAGTGTTTATGCAATCGTTTCAAACAACCTAATGGGAACAGAAATACAGGAGTTCTCAGGATAAGACCTGCCTCTACCTGATCCTGTCAACATCCTGTCTTTTAGCTTATCTTGCTCATCTCATTCTGATTTCACTTTTTCACACATACACACTCACATACACACACGTATACTCTTTCCTCTTTCAGCTGTCATGTTCATGTAAGATTTACCAGAATGTCTCGAGTGGCGATTATAAACAAGCTGCATGCCAGGAAATCTGTACAAATGAAATATGGTTCGTTGTTCGTCTTTTCGCCAGCCTTGCGCTCGCATAGTCTCGTTTTGCTGTGATGTACGGAGGGAGGAAGGATTCCCACAGCCCTGACTGTGCATATATCACCTTAACAAGATTACATTCCTTTCCCAGCAATGAGGTGGAAAAGAATAAGAAAAGAGCAGGGGGGGTGGATTGTGTAAAAGCAGCTCATTGTCATCCTGCTTACCACACACACACACACACACACACACACACACACACACACACACACAC
>JAAIIK010000076.1:1177170-1195726 GCA_014706435.1 Silurus glanis
TATATATATATATATATATATATATACACACACACTCACCGGCCACTTTATTAGGTACACCTGTCCAACTGCTGGTTAACGCAAATTTCTAATCAGCCAATCACATGGCAGCAACTCAATGCCTTTAGGCATGTAGACATGGTCAAGACGATCTGCTGCAATTCAAACCGAGCGTCAGAATGGGGAAGAAAGGTGATTTAAGTGACTTTGAACGTGGCATGGTGTTGGTGCCAGACGGGCTGGTCTGAGTATTTCAGAAACTGCTGATCTACTGGGATTTTCACGCACAACCATCTCTAGGGTTTACAGAGAATGGTTGATGCCAGAGATCAGAGGAGAATGGCCAGACTGGTTCGAGCTGATAGAAAGGCAACAGTAACTCAAATAACCACTCGTTACAACCGAGGTATGCAGAAGAGCATCTCTCAACGCACAACACGTCGAACCTTGAGGCGGATGGGCTACAGCAGCAGAAGACCACACCGGGTGCCACTCCTGACAGCTAAGAACAGGAAACTGAGGCTACAATTCGCACAGGCTCACCAAAATTGGACAATAGAAGATTGGAAAACGTTGCCTGGTCTGATGAGTCTTGATTTCTGCTGCGACATTTGGATGGTAGGGTCAGAATTTGGCGTCAACAACATGAAAGCATGGATCCATCCTGCCTTGTATCAACGGTTCAGGCTGGTGGTGGTGGTGTAATGGTGTGGGGATATTTTCTTGGCACACTTTGGGCCCATTAGTACCAATTGAGCATCGTGTCAACGCCACAGCCTACCTGAGTATTGTTCCTGACCATGTCCATCCCTTTATGACCACAGTGTACCCATCTTCTGATGGCTACTTCCAGCAGGATAACGCACCATGTCATAAAGCGCAAATCATCTCAGACTGGTTTCTTGAACATGACAATGAGTTCACTGTACTCAAATGGCCTCCACAGTCACCAGATCTCAATCCAATAGAGCACCTTTGGGATGTGGTGGAACGGGAGATTCGCATCATGAATGAATGAATGAATGAAAAAAGGATGTGCAGCAGACAAATCTGCAGCAACTGCGTGATGCTATCATGTCAATATGGACCAAAATCTCTGAGGAATGTTTCCAGTACCTTGTTGAATCTATGCCACGAAGGATTAAGGCAGTTCTGAAGGCAAAAGGGGGTCCAACACTAGTAAGGTGTACCTAATAAAGTGGCCGGTGAGTGTATCTATAAAGAGAGAGAGATAGAGAAAGAATGAGAGAGAGAGAGATAGAGAGAGCATTGACTTTACAGTGATGAGTAGTTTGATGAGTAGACTGATCACTGTTAGCTTGGTGAAAGTATCCATGTTTATTTACACACTTTTAAGTTAAATCAAACTTAGCCCTTTGGTCAATCGACATATATGCAAATATTTTCATATGATTTTTATCCTCTATGATTTTGTCTCTTCCTCAGATGAAAATTTTTTTTGTCACAGCTATGATCTCTCTTGATTTGGAAAAATATCCATTTGTGGAATTTTGGATAAACCCAAAATGTACAGTTTGTGCATTTTAAGTGTAATCACAAGCAGTAATTCCACTTTGTTGCCAGTTCCAGACCTTTTAATCCTTTTGTTTGTCATTTTTCCAAAGTCCTCTTGGTGTTCTTTCCCCCCAAATGTAGCCTTCTCTCCTGCTCAGTAAGCATTTTAGTAATGATTTTCTTTAGTTGTTTGATAGAATGGGTTTTGAGACCCAATCAGTCGTTTTTTTTCTTGTGGATGAAGTTTTTTTTGAACATGCTGTCTGTGTGGACAGGATTTCTTAGTTTTTTGTGTAAAGTGTAAAATTCTTTAAAAAAAAAAAAAAAAAAACTGGAATCAGAGATTCTCTGTAGCCTCGGTTTAAATGCAAAGGTAAAGAAAATAAATTAACAAAACACAGACACCAAACTTTCATCAAAATTGTATTTTTGGTAAAAACTTTTCCTTTTAAGGAGGCTGTATAGCGTATTGAGGCTCTGCGATTGAGTTTTTCCGCCAATGCACAATATTCCTGGACACGGAAGGACATATGAGGAGAAATAAGAAGGCTAACAGATGAAAAAAGGTTCTCGTGTCAATGAGTGTGTGGGTGTTCTTAAAGGAGCGCGCGTGTGTGTGTGTGTGTGTGTGTGTGTGTGTGTGTGTGTGTGTGAGAAAATGAGGAGGCAGGCAGCATGCCTGGTCGGTGTTACGAGAGGAAACGTCGTGATGAAAGATGTGTGAGTGTGATGTTTGAATGTGTGCTCAAGGAAGATCAAGGAAGACAAATGTCTAAGTAAAGGTGGTAAATGGAGTCAAAAAGGAAACATAGTGAAATGTGTGTGTGTGTTCTGTGGACAACGTTTGGGTGTGTATGTGTTTGTTCAAGAGTACAAGGAGTAAAAAAGGGGAGGGAAATAGAAGGTGGAAAACAGTCGAGTATTGAGGGGATTTGGTGACGAGATTACGTGCCGTGTGTGTGTGTGTGTGTGTGTGTGTGTGTGTGTGTGTGTGTGTGTGTCGGTGCCAAATCACAGAGGCGTGTTTGTGTTCTGATTGGGAAAGGCCAAGTGGAGGAGGCCTTCATTTTGACGCGACTAACAAAGTGCTCAGTGAAAAAGTATGTCCTCCTCAGACTCTGATAAACAATTCCAGTTGCTTACGATAAACATTCAAATTCAGATCCAGATTCCCGCGAACTCACGTACGTGTCCTTTTTGAAAACACGGCTCACATCTGTATTTGTGCAAAAAATAAAAAAATACCCAGAATAACTCGCTCGTCCCCTTGCCAAGAAGCGATGCTCTCAAGCTGAATAAACAATGATGTGAGCGGCATGGCCTTGGAGCAGGCTGCTGGCACAGCGAGGGGAGGTCACAACCTCTGAAACAGCCTGGTGAAGAGAGTAAAATAGACAGAGAGAACAAGAATCCTGGCTTACTCATGCTCTCGTAAAAAAAAGAAGAAGAAGAAAGAAAAAAAAAAAAGGCTTGGACTGTCGCCCGGCTCTCTGGAGATGTCACAGGACTTCTGAATGAGCTCTAAGTTATACAAACAGAGTTATGAGCTTCCACAGTGCAGTCTGTACGGATACACACTCATAAACATAAATGGAGCCACTTATACAAGAAAGCAAGGAGACTAACAAAATGATGAGTCGTCAAGACTTGACCAATCAAGAAGCGCCGCAGATCCCGAAAAAAACTAAACAAAAAAAACAACAAGGTGATGAATAATTGTCTGAAAGACTACAGTTTACTATGTGTTACAAATGGAACTGAATACAAATGAGAATGTGTTGAATAGGAGACTCCTGGCTTACTGGGTACAAGAATATCCCATACAAAACATCACAAAAAACCAGAAGTAAATCAAATTAAATATGTACTTGGTATATTTTGTTGACTCAGTTGGCTATTGTGAAACCGAAACAACGGTTCCTTGATTTGGAAAAAAATGTTGTTTTAAAAGCTTTCTCAGTCACACTATATGGAAAGCTTTCCAGAAGTTTCTGCAGAGCATCTGGATATTATAAACTCAATGACAATTGAGGAAATGCACACAGTCAGAAGTGCCACTGTATGACCAAAATGTTCTTTTAGACCCCTGGACATCATTCCATATCATTTCTTCTGCCTTTGTGCTACACCTCTTGAAAGGCTTTTGACAAATCTTTGAAGCATGGCTGTGGGGATTTGTTTATTATTCAGATACAAGTGGGATTAGCCACTGATGTTTGGTGATTTTCAGTTCATCCCGAAGGTGTTGAAAGGGGTAGGAAAGGTCAGAAAACCCTGTGTTTTTCCACTTTAACCATAAAACACCATGTCTTAGCTTTGAGATCAGAGGCACTGTAATTATATACAAAATAAAATAAAATAAAATGTTTATGATACATGTGTGTTTTCCATTCTCCAGCCTTCAGACGTCCAATATCTTCTGGTCTAGACCACACAGACTTTTCTGCTTCATGCTGATTTATCATTTTCATTTTCTGCTCTAAACTGATGGCTTTCCTCTTTCTTTATTTCACTACCAGCAGGGGACATACTTGGGCACTTGGAAGACATTTCATCACTAAAATTGTTGTTTGAAACAGAATAAAATACACACTGAGACAACTTTACTCCGTCGACCGCTAGCGAGAGCGGGGCATCTCACAGGGCGAGAGATACGCTCATCCCAGCTGAGAGAGGGCGAGAGATACGCTCATCCCAGCCGGGAGAGGGCGAGAGATACACTCATCCCAGCTGCACGTCCAACATATCGTACATCGTACGCTGCTGCCTGGGCCTGTTGCGCAATTTAAAAAAGAAATATTTTTACAATTGTGTCGTATCGCTCTCGTCATTGTGAGATCGAAAAATCGTAAGTCGAACCATCGTAACTCTGGGACCATCTGTATATGGCTCTAACATGAACGATTAAATAATCAGATAAGATCACATTATTGTTGTGCATGTAAACACATTTTCATGGTACTCATGGGGAAAAAAAAAGTGTGTGTGTGGGGTGAGGATATAAGAAATCAAATGAGTCGTTTAATTGATATTTAAAAGCAGGTTTAAGTCTTGATCCCTGAGTGGGTATGTGTTTAGGAGATTTTAGATTGGGAGAAAAGCATTATTCTGACAAACAGGGTTCAGAGACACAATGCAGCAGGAGCTTTTTCACCCTTTGCTCGGCTCTATTATTCATACACACACATTAAGCCCAGAACATTATGGTAGTTTCGGTTTTCAGACACCTTAATCTTCTCTCCTCCCTCGTGTTTTTATGGTGTGATTGAACAGAACAGCTCCTCTGACGTGCCGGAGCTCCAGGCCTCTCCCCACTCCCTGGCTTTAGTCGAAACAGATCATGTTTCTGTCCAGCCAGGCGAGAAAAGCCTCTCAGGTTCCTCACACGCATTCAGCCGCCAGTCTGAACTCTGAGCAGGTTAATTGCAGGATATAAGATTGAATCTTTTAATCAGTTTAACACTCAGTGGAACAGGTGGAGGACAAGAGCTGGGATCTTGTTCTCTATTTTCACTGTGCAATTTGCGTTTTGCTGTGGAAACAATTCTAGTAGGGAGAAAAAATGGCAAAAGCATCTGTGTGTTCTGTCTGTTTAACAGATGTGTCGTAGCAGGACTTGCTCTCAATCTGTCGACTTATTACTTTAGTTATTTGGTACAATTTTTGGTCACAAGAAACAAATCACTGCAAACATCCAACAGATCACCACAAATCGGCAGAAAAAAAATCCAACAAATCTCCAACAATCTCAATAAACATTCAATAAACATGCAACCGTAAATAATCATGCAACCGTTAATCACAAACATTTGAAAAATGACCATAAATCACCAGAAAACAATCTAACAAATCACCACAAATCACAAAAAACATTCAACAAATCACCAAAAACAGCTAACAAATGATCACAAATATCGAAAAATGACCACAAATCATTAGAAAAAAAATCCAACAAATCACCAAAAACATATAGCAAATCACTACAAACATTATCCAGATTACTGTCACCACAAACATCTGATTAATTACCACAAATCACCAAAAAAATCCAACAAATCACCAAAAAAATCCAACAAATCACCAAAAACAACTAACAAATGAGCACAAATATCGAAAAACGACAACAAATCACTAGAAAAAATCCAACAAATCACCAAAAACATATAACAAATCACTTCAAGAGTAAAAATTACTAAGTCACCACAAACATCTGACAGATTACCAGAAGCCTGGAATAAATTATGAGAAATCGCTACAAACATACGACAAATGATTACAAATCACCACAAACATCTAAAACAATAAATCACAAATCACAAAAAAATCACCGCAAATATCTGACAAATTACCACAAACATTGAAAAAAAAATAGATCTTAAAATCACCATAAACATAATACGCATAAAACGTTCATTTCTGCACCGTGATTCCTTTGGAATCACATAGTAAACATTAATTGCAAAATTGCTCTTTAGATCGGAGCAAATGTTTTTCGCTTTCAGATTTTTCTGTTTACATTTTCAAGCCCAGAAATTAGCCCCACCCCCTTTCCAAGGTTTCATAAAATTGCACATACAGTCACATACAGTAGTGATGGAAGCAGGTGAAGACTTGTGAGTGTTTGTTTTTATTGTAAAGTAATTCAAATGTAATTCATCATACTATCAGCAGAGGGCACTAAAAATGCATACTGCTCCTTTAAAATGATCGAGAAAAGAAATCTTTTGTTTCTCTTACATTTTTTTGCTGTCATAATTAGTTTATCGCACCTGACAATATCTGAAAAATCTTGTTTCAGCAAATAAATACACCTTATTTTCTTTGTGTACAATTGCTTATGTTCATCAAGAACTATCCATTGTGAGTATTATCTCAGAGCAATAATGATCTGTTCTGCTTGGACATTATAACTTGCGTATCTATATTTATAATCAATATATAGTCAATCAATGATAAATAATCAATAAATGTTGTTGAATTGCACACTTTAAATATCTATCTATCGATAAATACATATAGCAGCAGAGATTGTGAGAGGTTACGAAACAATGATTTAACATTATACATGAAAAAACAAGAACTGTTTGAGAAAACTGTACCAATAAACACATCGCTCTTTAATTCTAAACATATTTCTCGAATAGTGACATGCCTGTGTCCAGATGATCTGATCCTATATGTCTTTACTTTTCCCTCACGTTTTAATTTTCTTTGTGCCATTCCCTGCTTTTTCTATCTGCATCTCATTTCTTCCTTATCTCTTGCTGTGTCTCTCTTTCTGTCTGTGTCTCCCTCGGCCCTTTCTCTTACTTCCTGGCTCTGTTTCAGTCTTTGTCCGTGTCCCTTTCTCTTATTCTTTCTCTGTGTGTGTGTGTGTGTATCTGTGTGTGTCTGTGTGTGTGTAACGCAGACTGCAGAGGGGCTGAACCAAAGCTGACCAGACGCTCCAGGAATGTGTCCGAGAAGCAGCATGCCAAAGATAACGCCATAGGCCTGTGCTCTCTCTCTCTCGCCTTCTTTCCACCAGCTTTCATTTTTCCCTAAAAGACCTTACAAGATAATACATTATTCTCTCATTTTTGTGTCATTTGCTGAATCAAAATGGCCACTGCAAAGTTTGTGATGATTACTGTTCATAGAGTGATAAACTTTGAGATACTGCTCATGGGAGAAAGGAAAATAGGTCACCATTTGACATGAAAAAGTGAAATACAATGTACAGACTCTCTATTTCTCTCTCTATTTCTCTCTCTATCTCTTTCTCTGTTTCGCTCTCTGGCACAAAAATTGCCTGACATGTCCAATTGCTCATGCGCTCACCATTTCATGCGCACATTGTAGCACAATGGGTTTGGAGATCTGAAACACACACACACACACACACACACACACACACACACACACACACACAGAGCTTAGATGAACAACCACAGCTATACAAGCCCCCATTGAGTAAACCGTTGTTTCTAGAACCTGCCATTGGATAATGGAAGGCAATACATACAGTATGCCTTTAAAGAGCATTTGATTGGATGCAATTTGGTGGAGTAAATTTAATTAAAAATATATAAGATGAAAAGTTGTTTGTTATTTGAGACTGGTACACCAAACTGTTCAACACCAATTTGCATTTGACTTGAAGTCATCAAATCCTTCTGTTTTTGGGCTAGGACAACGCCACTGGAGACATAATGGTCTTGTTTAATGAGATTTGTAACTCCTGTCTTTGCTCAATTAGCAAAAGGGGTCCCCTATTCAGCGGCGCTGTTTTTCCCAAAGCAGTCACACTCCCGTCGTCTCAAATCAGAACGATGGATGCAGGACATACACAGAAAACTCACCCCCCCACCACCACCACCACCACGAGTCCTCCCACCTCTCTTAAAAAAAAAAAACCTCATCCACACTACCGTCCCTCTTCCTTTTGATTATGACTGACAGACCCTTTGTCCTATTGTCCGAAGCTGTCGCCTCTGATGAAGACACATAGACAGGCTGCAATACACTTGTTGCACTGCAGATTCCTTTACTGCACACAGGGATCGTTTAATATACCCTGTATGAAAAGTAAATCCAGCGCCAGTGAGATTCCTGGTGTGATTTTCTTTGTGTCTTTTTTTGCTTTCGTTTTCGTGTCTGTCCATGACGGCTGAGGATGAGGCAGCTGGTGCTCCGAGTTTGTCTGTGGACCTCGTCATTATTGCAGGGATGAGAACCAGGTCACATTCTCTCACTTGGGACAAAGACAGGGGTGAGAGAGGGACGAGAGGGGGCTGGGCAAAGGGCCTTCGATGGGGACTAGGCCGTGACCTCTTTATATCCATCAACATATCAGTGGCCGGGTGCGCGCTGTCCGAATGCATGCACTTGTGCTAACATTTCATTTTCTCTCTCGCTTTTTGGTTCGTTTTCATCCGTCGATCTAAAGCAGGTCTACGAAACGTCTTATTACATCATAAACAATAATCTATGCGCAATATTGCATTCTTTACTGTTTCGAACACCCAAGAAACTGAAAAGGGCCTGTGACAATGCAGCTACACGATTATAATCCTATTCGAATAAAGCGTTTATGAATTTACACATTTATGTGGAAAAAAAAAATCTTTCAGACATTAAAATTAGCTACCGAGCTAATAAATGCTAAGAAACTAGCAGTTGATTCTTTATTACATGTCTCAGTTTCTTTTGTTATATTCCTAGTGATTTATTACACAGCAGTCAAATCTGTCAAAATATACCATAATAACCTTAGTTTTACATGCTAACATAGTCTAAGGTTAATAACAGGTATGCAAACTGCTAGCAAACATTTTTGACTGCATGATATCAGTATCTGAGGCTCTGAGTTTGTCACCATATACTCTGAGATTTATATTCCAGTAGACAAATCTTTCTTCTTCTTCTTCTTCTGCTTTCGGCTGCTCCCACAGAGGATCATCTATCTCCATACCCCCCTATCCTCTACATCTGCCTCTTTCAACCCAACCACCTGCATGTCTTCCCTCACCACATCCATGAACCTCCTCCTTGGTCTTCCTCTTTTCCTCCCTCCTGGTGGCTCCATCCTCAGCATTATCCTACTGATATACCCCATGTCCCTCCTCTGCACATCTTCAAACCATCTCAATCACACCTCCCTCACCTTGTCACCAAAACGTCCAACATGCGCTGTCCCTCTAATAAACTCATTTCTAATCTTGTCCATCCTCGTCACTCCCAACAAAAACCTCAACATCTTCAGCTCTGCTACCTCCAGCTCCGCCTCCTGTCTTTTACTCAATGCCACTGTCTCTAATCCATACAACATCTCAGGTCTCACCACAGTCCTATAAACTTTCCCTTTCACTCTCACAGATACTCTTCTATCACAAATCACTCCTGCTATCACTCTTCTCCACCCACTCCACCCTGCTTGCACTCTTTTCTTCACTTCTCTAACACACTCTCCATTACTTTGCACTGATGACCCCAGGACCCTGAACTCATCCACCTTCTCCACCTCTTCTCCCTGCAACCGCACCCCTCCACTGCCCTCCCTCTCATTCACACACATGTACTCTGTCTTACTCCTACTGACTTTCATTCCTCTTCTCTCCAGCGTGTACCTCCACCTCTCCAGGCTCTTCTCCACCTGCTCCCTACTCTCACCACAAATTACAATATCATCCACAAACATCACACAGAGAGTCCTGTCTCACCTCGTCCTTCAACCTGTCTATCAGCACTGCAAACAGGAAAGGGCTCAGAGCCGATCCTTGATGCATTCCAACCTCCACCTTGAACCAGTCTGTCGTAATAATCCATAACCACCATAACCACCATAATCAACAAAATTTTACTCAGGAAGTTTTGAGCAATATTTTCATTGTATATGTAACTATTGTTGCTGTGGGATTTCTGTATCTACATCTCTATTTTCAACATCATATCTCTCAGAGCTCAGAGACCAAGTGTCACATAATGAGTGTAAATGTACTTGCTAATGTTTTATTTAACAGGAGGCCAGCATGCACAACTAAACGTCTTTCTTCTCTTACATAGACACAGTAGCTTTGTTGGGACCAAAACTTTTGATTGCTAACTTTAGCTAACTTAGATATCAAACCTTTTTGTTTGAAACAGCATAGGCTTTTTAAATTTGAGACTTTAACACTGAGATTTATTCAAAATGAATAAGACACATATTCAGCAGCTTCTCATCATGCATGGCCATTCTACATGCTTATTTATGGGGAACACTTTTCAATAAAAAATATTCTATAAAAATGAACGAAGCACTTGTGCGACGCAAATCCACCTTAGAGGACGTCTATCCAGTAGTATCCTTGTTTTGAATTTTTTACTTTGAATATATGCACATGCTTACTGTTATTTTTGACATGCTATTTTTGGGATAAAACAGCATAAATCTTACGTGATAAATTACTTTGAAAGTTAGTTCGAAATAAATGCATACAATTTCATGATAAAAAAAAAGGTTTTTAAATATATAGTCATTTTTTTGTTTCAATTACAATTTAATTTATAAGATTTGTAAAATCTGTAAAAGGTGTAATTGTGCAGAGTGGGTGGAGCTTGAGGACTGAGAGGGCAGATAATGTATACAATACAAATATATATTTTTTTTGTGGTATTTGCTAATTGTTTTATGACATTTTAAGAGAAAATATGGTAGAAATTATGATGATTTTCCAGAAATCTAAAAACAGTTGTCAAAAAATTGTCAATTCTACCTGCAGTAATAATAATAATAATCAAATGAATATGATTATTAATAATCAAAATTGTTTTAGTTACTTTAAAAGGTATGTGAAGGAAATCTGATTCACATGAATTCTCTATATTTAGATCACTGGGAATAGAAATAAACATGTTCTTTCTTCATGGTCATGTGCACATTTTCGAAAACACAGCTTTTCCCCCCTTCAAGACCACAACAGAGAGAAATTTAAGATGTCCTCCTTCACCCCTCTTGTATGCTCCAAGACACAACACATCCCAGAACACCCGTCTCTGAGACAGAAGCCTGCTCTGTTGATTCAACTCTTGTCCTGAAGAGTCGGGTTCACATCAGCAGGACGTTTTGTCATTACTGTGAATATCGATCATGTTCTAATACTGCATCCGGTGTGCATCCTACTTCTTGGAGCACTTTGGACTAAGGAATGTTTCTCATGTGGGTAAGTTCAAATTCCTGCACAAAGCAAATATCAAGATGTCTGATTGAGAGCCTTGCCAGAAAAAAAGCTCTGCTGCTCCCTGCTGTTCAACACACAGTACTACACACAAACACGAGTATATATTAGTTTGTATGAACGCATAACCCTCCTCTATTTCAAGAAGTATTACTGATTAAGTTACACATTTATACCAGATCCATTACTGTGTTACACCTCACTATCAGTATCTTTCACTCTAGAATCTTTCCTTCCTGTTGTGCTTAGTATTCCTGGACTTACAACCTATATCATCGGATTCATTTTATAAAAAAAAAAAAATTAAACCGGATTTATTCTACAATATAATCTAAAAATTCACATTTAATACAAAAATATATATCAGGGTGGAGATAAGACTTCAACACCAGACTGAAGCAAATGTGATACAACGACTTTCACAGTAGACTTCACTAAAATCATTAGTGCATAAAAGCAGTTAAATACAAGCACCAAGATTTAGACTAAGTGTTACTAGGATTAGACTTTTCCAATTTCTATGATTATTAAACATTTTTTTTACAATGGTTTTAATCTCGATTTCCAAATATAATATCAGGTCCTTATAAATAACATAATTTACTATGTCTTGCTTTAACATTGTGTCAGTGGGGATGTGATCGAGTGCCAGTTGATGAATGGAGAGCGGATCTGAAAGGAACTGAGCGCTGAGGATCAAACACCTGTGTGTAATTTTCATTAATGAAGATTCTCTGTTGCAGTGAGCAGCAGGGAGGATAAAAGGCGGAGAGAAGAAAGCAGAAAAAGAGAGCGACCTACATCCAGAATCATGTACATGTGTGTGTGTGTGTGTGTGTGTGTGTGTGTGTGTGTGTGTGTGTGTGTGTGAAAAGACTGAACCATGAAAGCAAATGTAAAAATGTGACTGCTGCAACATAAAACCAATTCTTTTGGTGAAACCCGTCGCCGCCTCCCATGACGTTCTTCCTGCACCACGAGCTCTCGAAAAGCATCTTTTACATCTTCTGCTACTGTTAATGACTTTTTTTTTTTTTTTTTTTAGATAAATTAGGTTTGAGTAAGTAGGTAAGTTGAATATGGAGTATCACAACAAAGGAAAGAGAAACACGCAATTGGGTCCTGGACACTGACATCCACTAATGCATCCAAAAGTGTTTTAGATGATATCAGTCTGTTCAGTGTGTGTGTGTGTGTGTGTGTGTGTGTGTGTGTGTGTGTGTGTTCAGTCAGGTGACACGGTGCGTCTGCGCAAGCAGCTGCAGGTCAGGCATTTCAGGATGTTCATGGTGATGTGCATTAAGGAGCCGAAGTTGAACAGCAGGTTGTAGAAGGTGTGTACGGACAGGCCGCCCGTCTCATCGGCGTACTTCATGGCTACGATGGGGGTGTAAAGGCTGTTTGTGAGGTTCCTGAAGCGAGGGTTGCTCGACTCGATCACCTTCTTAGTGCACTATGGGATGTGAGGGGGGGGGACAAGAAACAGTGAAACATGTTCTATTAATTAAATGTGATTATTACAACTACAGCTCCTAGTAGATGATTATTAGGTTTTATTATTTATACATTTTCTTATTCATATGTCACTGTATTACTCCATTTATTAAAAAGCCACTTTTCCACAGTGACTAGCCTGATTATGAATATTAGGAATTTTCCCTATAATAATATTGACGTAAACAGGGCGGTATTTGGTACCCTAGACGAGAATCCAATCCCCATGGCTTCGCCCTCCCACCACAATTTTGCAACCAGTTTACAAAACATTAACTAATTGGTAGCATGTTTATATTTCACCTTATTTTCTCATCTTTTTACAATACTGAGCCCCTGAAAGCTTTCTTCCTAACAGCAGTGGCCACTGTCACCAGAGAGACTACCCAGATAATCGCAAGCAATCCTACTGTCAAAATAGCAAAAAAAAAAAAAAAAAAAGAAATACTACTACTAAGTAATAATAATAATAATAATAATAATAATAATAATAATAATACTCTCAGTGGAGGTGAGGGTGGTGGTGGGGCAGAGGGGGGCAAACTAGCGCAAACTAGGCGACCACCTATGCCTAGAAACAGTGCTGGGTTTAACATTCAGACTCAGAAGTAACTGAATGCAAGTAAAGTACCTGAAAAGTTCAAAAGTAAAAGTAACTGAACACTAACTCTAAATTACAATACAAAGGATCCCTCTAGGGCATGTTTTTATACTAATATAGCACCCTAAAGGACCCAAGTCTCCTACATTGCTATTTGCACTTCTGTTTAGATGATAACTGCATTTCCTGCCTTGTGCACAATGACAATAAAGTTGACTATTCTAATCTAAAAAAAAAAATCATATTCTTGAATGGAGGATCGCCGACACGGCACGTCATCTCACGTGCTAACATTTAGAGATGCCTACAGAGCACTGCTTCTTGTTTTCTCTACTGAAAATATAATCATGTTTAATCACATATAGCGCAACACATCACATGTTCTTCACTGGCAGCAAACCCACAAACTCCAAAAAGCTATTAATGGGTTCTCATATGTAGAGGCACCCGAAGGGGCACGTCATCATGTTGTTTTTACACGAAGGGGCACCCAAGAAGGCAGTGCATCATGATTTTTTTAGACACTAGGCAATCTAGAGGGCATTTTATCATGTTTACTCATGGACATGGGGCATTCAGAGGGCAATTCATCATGTTTTGTCAGATATGGGCAACCTTGAAGACATTTACGATGTCTTGGACATGCAATATCGGGCAGCCTAGTGGGTTAAGGAGTCCTGAAGGGCACTTCACCATGGTTTCTTGGACATAGGGGCACTTTAAATGGAATTCCATCATGTCTACTTATACATGGGGTACTCAGGGGAGTGCTTCAGCATGGTTTCTCAGATGGAGCACCCTACAGGGCACATCATAATTTTTTACCCTACAGGGCACATTTTTTTTTATAGACAGGTGGCACTTTGAAGGGCAGTCTTCATTGCTTTTTGCATATCAAGGTACCCTAGAGGGCACCTCACCATGGTTCCTTAGATGGGGCACCCTAGAGGGCACATTACCATTTTTTTCTCAGACAGGGGGCACTTCAAATAGCATTCGTCATTGTTTCTTGCATATAAGGGTACCTTATAGGGCACTTCATCATGGTTTTAAGACTTAAGGCACCCTAGAGGGCATGTCATCACATTTTGTCTTTACTGTAAGAGCACACTGGAATCATATTTTATGAACAATGCTAGAAATGCAAAGAATTGAAAAGGAACCAAAAAGGAAATCAAAAATAAAAAGAAAAGAAAAGGAACCAAATCGAAATCAGAAGCTAAGTAGAGATCCTTCCCTAACAAGTGTGAAGTAGTGGTTTATGCTTTGACCATGAACAACAAACACACCAGATCACTCAGAAGTCCCAGCTTACTTTAGCGATGTCATCTGGCATCTGTCCCATTGCTTCGAAGATATCGATGGAGGACGGCACGTACACATCTTTGAAGTATCTCACTGTGTCTGCGTCTGCTCCTGGAAACTCCATCTTGGCCACCTCTTCCATCATCTTCACCTCAAACTCAGTGTGCACAGGCCCAGGCTCGATCAGAGACAACCTATAAGAGTAGAGAGGAAAGCAAACAATGGGCTTTCTCACTTTCTATTGATCTGATTGTATGTGGCAGTGTGAAGAGCCAGTGTACAGACTTGACATTAAACTTGAGAAGTTGAACTGCCAAGCTTTCACAGAAACCCTCGATGGCGAACTTTGAGGCCGTGTAGACGTCATTAAACACTACGCCTGAGCAGAGAGACACAAACAAATGGTTTCAGATATTAGACATTCAATGCCCTATCATAGTAAATTTATAAAATCTTTAAAGCTGGTTTGAGACTAGAAATAGCACCAATCTGACGTCTGGTACCAGCAAATAAAATGGTGGATCAGAAACAAAGAATCAGATTTTTTTTTATGTCTACATTTAAGTCAAGTCAAGTCAAGTGAAGTTTATTTCTATAGCGCTTTTCACAACAGACATTGTCTCAAAGCAGCTTTACAGAAATCAACAGTCAAGGTGAATGGTGTGTATTTATCCCTGATGAGCAGCCGTGGCGACTGTGGCAAGGAAAAACTCCCTTAGATGTTATGAGGAAGAAACCTTGAGAGGAACCAGACTCAAAAGGGGAACCCATCCTCATTTGGGTGACATCAAGAGTGTGATCATAAATCTTTCAACAATACAGAACACTGGAGAGTGAGAACTAACATGAGTACTGGAACATTTAATAAAGAGACTTATATACACTATGTGGACAAAAAATGACCATGACCATAAGATTATTGTGTGTTTTTTTTAACATTTCACTCCACATTTATTGTTATAATAACTTCCACTCTTCTGGAAAGATGTTCCACCAGAGATTGGAGTGTGTTTGTAGAGATTTCTGTGAGATTCATTCAGCCACAAGTTTGTTAGTGTAGTCAGGTAGTGATGTAGTTGAGGTGAGGAGGCCTGGGGTGCAGTCAGCATTTACAATCATCCAAAATGTGTTCAATAGGTTCGAGTTCAGATCTCTATAGTAGACCACTCATGATCTTCAACTGAAATCAGTGTAAAGCATATCTTCTTGGAGCTGGCTTTGTGCTCATTTGCATTGTCATGCTGGATCAGGTTTGCTACATGCTACATCCAAAGACATCATACACAATTGTGTGCCTCCAACCCTGTGGTAGGAGTTTGGGGAAGAACCACATATGGGTGGCAAAGTCGTGTGTCCGAATACTTTTGGCGATATCATGTATGTTCAGATTATTTTTTTTATTTTATATATATATATATATATATAAAATTGTATGTATTATTATGTATTATAGAATATTTAATTTATTTTTCATTCATTTATTTTCCAATTATATTTCATTTATATTTATTTTTTCTTGCATTTCATTCTGTATTAATAAAGTTCCATCTTATCGAAAAATATAAAAAAGTTAAAACGACTTTTATTTTCAATATTTCAGTAGCAGTATACCTGAGATTGAGAAAGATTTGTAAACATCACCCACATTACCCTGCATGCCCATGACACTGCTCATGACGATGATGTGCCCCGCTCCGCGTCTCTTCATGTCAGGCATGATCTCTTTTATCATCCGCACCGTACCGAAAAAGTTGGTCTCGAACACCGTCTTCATCTGGTCCAGGCTGATGCTCTCCACAGGGCCGAGCAAACCCACGCCTGCGTTGTTTACTGCAGGGAGACACGCAGAAGACAGATGGCGCTGTGACTGATTAACGATACGGAGTCGAGGTCAGTGTCTGGATGTCAAGTTAATGTTTAAAGGAGAAACAGGCTTCTATTATAGTCGCTGATGTGTTGTCAATATGTCATGCCAGGTGACTTACTGAGGATGTCAATGTGTCGGTCTTTAACCCCGCTGACGCACAGCCTAACAGATTCATCGCTGCACACGTCCAGAGCTTGCAGTGTCAGCGTGTTCCCAAAAGCATCTCCTGCTGCCTGCACCAGCTTATCCTTCTTCTTCAGGTCTCGCATGGTGGCGATCACTTAAAGTCAAAGAGACAGAGATAGGTAGAGAGAGAAAGTCAGAAAGATAGAAGAAGAGAAGTGAATGACCATATAACCTATTGGCATGGACAAAAGTTCGATCAGTATTTACACATGGAAAGTTCCTTGTATTCAGACTCGGGTTACGCACATGAGCTCTGAGCTCTCTGTGCAGAATATGCATGAAGTTCACACCTCTCACGTTTCTCCTGAGTGGAAAAAGTCGTGTCTAGACCAGGGGGTCGGCGACCAGAAAATAAAGTTTTGTTATTTTGTCAATCAAACCATGCGTCACTTACTGTCTACTTCCTGCATCTTTACCTGCGAGTAGCTAATACTGAGGCCCAGACCCCTGCTATTGTAAGCTAATTATGGATAGATAAATAAATAAATATATATATATGGTCTGCCATGCTGTGTTGAGAAACTCGCTAACAACAAAAAAATAACAACATTTCCAAATTAAGCACAGCATTTGTGAAGTATCCAAAGAAATTAATGGAAAAAAAAAAAACAATCCCGAACTGCTGCAGAAATGAAAGAGAAATTGCCAGGCCACACACCCACGTCTCATCAGGGACAAAAAGTATAAATTGCTAACATCCAAATACAATCGCAATCACACTACTGCCACCTAGTGGTACAACTAGGTAACTATCTTACATCTGCATCAAACAACAAATTGTGTTATTTTTATTTAAAGATGAAATATGCTTTGCGTCTCCAGGCAAATTATATTGGGTGGGAGAGTGACCAAAATGGCTCTTTTGGTCGCAAAAGTTAATCCCCTGTTTTAGACCAACACCTATAAACATAAAATTTGCCTTTAAATAAGCGATAAAAAATGCAGACTGAAGACAGGAATAGTGCTTTCCTTTTCACTCTTTGCTATAAAAGACAAGGGAAAAAAAGGATGTTAAAAAAAAAACAGTTGCATACAAAAAATACAAACTAGACAATGCCAAGCATTGTCTAGCATCTCTTCTTGAAACACTTAAATTAGCACTTTCCAAGTTTGCCTTTCAAGAGTTATATTTATATTAAGTTTGTTATCTTGTGTACCAGTGTAGATTTATTCATTGCTAGAGACTCAAAGCACTTATGTACATCGCTCTGGATAAGGGCGTCTGCTAAATGCCGCAAATGTAAATGTAAAATAATCTAAAAAAAAAAAAAATCTAAAAAAAGTCCTGCTAATACATAATGCCAATAGTTTGCTGCATGTACAGCCTGAGCTGTAATTATTACATCAATCACAGCAAAATTTGCCTTCCAGTTTATGAAAAAAAAAAAAAAAACTTGTTCCAGCATATCATATGATTTTAGATTTTATATGTATATATACATTTTTTTCTTATTAAGACAGACTAACTATTACTTTTCTCCACAAGGTAATTACAAAGCTAATACATTTTAAAAAATGAATGAATGAATTAACAAACTGCAGTCCTTTGGTTCATTCAATGCACCTCTGCTGTAAAGAAACCATGCTTGCGATTTGAAGGAGAAGCTGACTGAGCACTCATCTGCCATGTTTACCACTTAATTCATAATCCATAATGCATGTAGTGTACTATATATTCTTTAAATACCCCTCGTCATAAACAATGCCTCTAATTAAAATGCTCATTATGCGCACATAACTCAAATCTGAATACGGCCGTTAGAAGCTACACAGATTGTGTTTATGTGGCAAATTGTTCTCAGTGGGCCCTTTATATCTGTTTACCCATCCCCCCCAACAACCTACACACACACACACACACACACACACACACACACACACACACACACA
>JAAIIK010000076.1:1195736-1211934 GCA_014706435.1 Silurus glanis
ACACACACACACACACACACACACACACACACACACACACACACACACACACACTCTCGCTTTGTTTAATGCACTCCGGTGCTAATTACATTAGGGCTGAAAGATAAACAGTTGCTCTGAGGAGATAAGAACCGAGCTGATCCCCTTCTGAACTTTGAACCTTTAAACATTAACCGAAATCATACCACCGCGGATCCACGAACACGTCTATCTGTGGAAGTCAGAAGGGTCAGTCTAAAATTAGCTGAAATATAACACGAGGGATATTGGATTGATAAAACACATAAGCATGAATTCACCTGGTGTATTGTTTTATGCAAATACAATTACGTGTCACTGTGCAGATCTTTACATCGTAGTAATTGTCAGTGTTTGAGTTGTGACTCTATCTGGGGTCATAAAAAGCCGAATGTGACCAATAGTACAATTAACAAACTAAATACACAAACATGATACAGAGAAATACAGAAAAAAATTTATTTACTTTATTAAATAGATATTTTTGACATGGTGAAAAGTACACAGCGTTGTTGTGTCACAGCTCCAGGACCTTAAATGTGTTTAGTTGATGTGCACAACGTTACCGTGCTTGTTTGGGTTTTAAGAAACAATTGTGTACTTCAGAGTGCGATGTACTATATGGGTAACAATTTGTTGACAGCAGACCATAATGGGGTTCATTTAAAAAGCTTTTTGAACATCCCATTCCACATTTAATCCTCTTTTTGCTATTATAAGACTCTTCAACTCTTCTGGGTAAAGGTTCCACTAGATTTTGGAGGGCTCTTGTGGAGATTCATTCAGCGACAAGGGTGTCAGTAAAGTCAGATACTGATGTAGGTGAGGTGAGGAGGCCTGGGGTGCAGTCAGTGTGAACAATTCATGCCAAAGGTGTTTAATAAGGTTGAGATCAGAGCTCTATAACAGAAGATCTACCACTCCAACCTATGTAAAGCAAATCTTCATGGAGCTGGATTTGTGCATCTCATGCTGGAACAGGTATCCAAAGACATCCTATACAACTGTGTTCCTCCGACTTTGTGGTAACAGTTTGGGGAAGAATCACGTACGGCTGGAAGATTCAGGCGTAGTATATAGTGTATGTGTATAAAAAGGAACTGGAGTACGAACACTGACAGAGATTTAACTTCATTTATGAACATAAATGTGCTCCTTACTTGGAGCAATTTTGGCAGATACCAAAAGTACCTGCATACCAGGAAACCCCAAGACCTGTCATTTTGGAAATGTTCTGGTGCAGTCATCTACCATCACAATTATTTTGCTCCTTGTCCGAGGTGCTCAGATTTTTACTTTCCCCTTTTTTTTTGCATTTCCAACACATCAACTCTAAGAACTGACTGTTCGCTTGCTGTCCAAAGATATATGCCACCCCCTGACAAATGCCACTGTAATGGGTCAATAACAATGTTATTCACTTCTGGGGTTTTAATGTTAGCTGAATACTGTAGCGACCAGACTGTTTTTCTTTTGTTAAGATATTATCATATTCATACTTCGTTATTTATTCATATTTGCAATGAAAGTGAATTGTATGTGAACTTGTTTAATAAAACACATTTTGCAGCTTGCAGTAGTTTTGAAAGAAAAATCATTGGATCATCAGATCGGCTGATATGCAGCTTTTCATTGTATTATATAGTTATAGTGATATAGAAATAATTAGTAAAAATTAAATAGGATAATTATTTAGCTTGTATTTTAGATTTCATATCAACCTTTAAACCTTCCTCTATTAACAGAAGAAGTAGGTTTCTAGCATGCAACATTTGTGGCTAAGGTCTAAATGGTGCTAATAATCCTATGACACACCGGCAGAACCATAACAATGTTGCTCAGGTAGTCCTGGGATTTGAGCTCACAGCCTTGGGGTCATTAGTGCAGAACATTATGTGCTGTGCTACTTCTGTCTTGTTTACACCAGGCGGGATTTAGTGACCTGTCATTAGGCGGCTAAGCAGCTTTTTTCTTCTTCCTCAAGCTGCTGAATCCATTCGGATTTACTTACTGCGCTGCTGCAAGAATCGTAGCTGGGAGATTTTTCGATCAATCGTAAATGAACAAGAGTAGTACGGGTCCAATCGTACTTTCTTCTTCGGAACTACTGTAAATAGAAGTCGGTCAGTACCACGTTCATCGGTGGAGGCATCTGAACAGACGTGGGAGTGCATTAAATGTGGTTTTAACATGCTACAGCTAACAATCGCACCATTATTCGAGCCGTTCTTCATGTGAAATCAGGCTTAAGACTGATTAAATGTTGCTGAATAGGGTCTCACAGGGATTTTTTTTTTTTTTGCTTTGTTTTGTTCTATTTAAATCCATTCAGCCTGCACAGGTCTTCTCATCTCCTGCAGTTTCGCTGAGAAATGGGTGGAAGTGCATTTAGGAGTTATTTTGTCTACATTCAAGGGTACAGTTATACTGCGTGGTTGGTTAAGCTGCTTCACACTGTATGTAATTATCGTCTGCTTGGTTTCCAGAGGTTTTTCAAGGTACAAAATAACAGAAATGAACACTATAGCTAATATTTTACCCTCATGAAAATTATTTAGACATGAAGTAACTACTCAGGATTCGCCAAAGAAGATCTTTCCTTTCCCCTACCCACAATCACAGCAAGTGTTTTGATTCTCACATGCCCAAATATTATATACACTATATAGATAAAAGTATTTGGACACCTGACTTCCCCAGCCATATGCGATTCTTCCCCAAACTGTCACCACAAAGTTGGAGGCACACAATTGTATAGAATGACTTTGGATGCGGTGGAATTACATTTTCCCTTCACTTGGACTACGAGACCCAAACCCCGTTCCAGCAGGCTTCTATATTAATATGCTTTACATGATTTGGAGTGAAAAATCTCCTGCTATAGAGCTCTGACATCAGCCCTCCTGAACACCTTTGGGATAAATGTGAACGCTGACTGCACCTCAGGTTTTCTCACCTCACCTACATCAATAACTGACTTCCACAATGTTCTTGTGACTGAATGAATCTCACACAAATCTCCTCAAGCACACTCCAAAATCTAGTGAAACATCTTCCCACAAGAGTGGAGGTTATTGTAATGGAAAATGGTGATTAAATGTGGAATGAGATGTTCAAAAAGCACATACCAATCTAATGGCCAGGTGCTCACAAACTTTTTCCCATGTAGGGTGGAATTATTTTTTCCCTTCACTTAAAC
Source organism: Silurus glanis (assembly GCA_014706435.1). Classification (NCBI taxonomy): domain Eukaryota; kingdom Metazoa; phylum Chordata; class Actinopteri; order Siluriformes; family Siluridae; genus Silurus; species Silurus glanis. Next base: position 1,198,954 of record JAAIIK010000076.1, read on the forward strand.
TACAAGACAAATCTTCACACACACACACACACACACACACTCCTTCATCTCTGTGAGATGAAGGAAACAGTTTATACACAAACACTATAAACTGTCACTAACGACAAGCATTTATTCAGTCCTCAAAGTGTTACTTCAATCTGTCCATTAATTCAGATGAATAATGCTCAACCCCTCTCAATTTACTTCATCTATTTACATGCTAATTAAACACTCAAGGGGTTAATTAAGCCTTTTACATGCTAATTTAACGTGTTAATATTTAATCCAATCAATCCTGTAGCTTTTTAGATAAATTGTGGGTGTTAATTTAATACCAGTACCTAACCCTAACCTTTATTTGACCTCTTAGCTGTTACTGCATTTATTTACTCAATACTCTAATATTCACTGAGTAACAAGTAACTGTAATTCTGGTACTCAAAGCTGTAATACTTTGCTCTGTATTTACATCATTCCGCAGACACCAGAGTCTCATTTATACCCCTGAGGGTTGACATTTGAGGGTTCAAAGTCCTTGCTCAAGGGCCCAGCAGTGGCAGCTTGGTGGTGGTGGGATTTGAACTCACAACCTTCTGATCAGAAGTCCGACATCTTAACCACCGAGCTACCTCATGATCGATTTTACACCTCCACTGCAAATTCAACACTGTAAACGTTAATCCCGTCAGTATGTGCTGAATCACCATCTCAGAGATAATCTAGTCCTGCAGATGGTAATTTGATTATACAGTATGTGTTCCCACAAACTGTGTCATTAATTGTGACTTCATTGAACCCTTTATGAATCTATTTTGTCATCCATCACTAAAGTTGTTCATTTCGATTGGCAGCTATCAGTGGTGGACAGTAATGAAGTAAATGTTAATCGTTACTGTGCTGTTTTTTTTCTCGTGTCTGTACTTTATCAGAATCAGAATCAGGTTTATTGGCCTAATGTGTTGATACACACAAGGAATTTGGTTCTAGCTGTTAGTGACTCTCAAAGTACAGACATAAATAAAAACTATACATGACAAAACAGACACGACAAGACAAAAACAGACTATACAAGACAATACAGACAATATGAGACAGTATAGACAGTGTGAGTATTAAATAGGGATACAGATCAGTACATAAAGTGTGAGAGTGCATGGTAGTGCAAATGACAGTATTGTGTGTCAGGTATGTGTCAAGAGTTTACTATAGAACTTTGTACAATATATAGCAGCCATAGTGTGTGTAACATATACAGATAATGTGATGACTGACAGTTCTGTGCGGTACTTAGATAGATATGAAGCAGGGAATATAATTATGGTCAGTTGTTAATGAGGCTGATTGCTTAGGGAAAGAAACTGTTCCTGTGTCTGGCAGTTTTGTTGAACAAAGTTCTGTAGCACCTGCCAGAAGGGAGGATCTGAAAGATGTTCAGTAGTGATTTTTTTCTGCCCGGTTTCTGGTTCTTGTATGGTACAAGTCCTGGAGAGTGGGCAGGGGAGCACCAATGATTTTTTTACTGAAGTATTTTCACTTGTGGAGACTTTTACTTTAACTTCACTACATTTCAAGATTAAATATATTACTTTTTTACTCAACCACGTTTGGTGAAATCAGTCATAACTTTTTATTTATGAGCGGATAAAAACTTAACTGGTCAAACACGCAGCAATCCACCAATCAGAGTCAAACTAGTTTTAAACTTGTTTTGATTGCCACTTGGCGTATCTACTTATCACCACCATACAGTTCAGCATCAGTTCAACAGCAGACGGAACATTTTGAGAGGAATAAATGATGGAAGAAACTGGTATCAATCAGTGTTTGACTAATTCATATCATTCTATTAATAGATTGCTTAATAAACTCAGTTTAATCAAAGAGTCTTGTGACAAAAACGATAAAAGGAACATTACAGCTGTAATAAATCATAGTACTTTGGATACTTAAGTACATTTCGAGGCAAATACTTTTTACTCGAGTGAAAGTTTAAAAGGAGCACTTTTACTTTTACTGGAGCAATAATTTGACTGTGTGTATCTCTACTTTAAATCAACTACATAGTTTGTGTACTTCGTCCACCCCGGGCAGATATTATTTTGTGCAATTATGCAGACGCTAATTTAAGACTTTAAGTGATATTATTGCTCTCGAGGTGTTAATTAAACTAGACAGGTGTCAAAAGTGGTAACCTTTACTTATAATTTGAGTATAATTTGACCTCTCGGGTGGTCATTTAGTTAAGCATGGATAGCCATGAGTTCATTCAGGTCTGTCAGGGTTTATTTATTTTTTTAAAATGCATTCCAGTGTTAAAATGGACTGCGTGGGTGTTACCAGGTGGTTTAAGAGCTTATGTGCATATGGAGGCGTTGATTTAATGCCTTAGGAGTTCATTCAACCATGTACTTGATTTAACAAAGGTGTTCATTTAATAGTGTGCATTAAGCCATAAGATTGGTAGGTGCTTCTGAACACCCCATTCCACATTTCGCATATGCTGTCATAATAACCTCCGCTCTTGTGGGAAGATGTTCCACTTGCTGGCGTTAGATTTTGGTGTGCGATTTGTGTGAGATTCATTCAGCAACGAGGGTCCTAGTAGAGTCAGATACTGATGTGGATGAGGTGAGGATGCCTGGGGGTGCAGTCAGCATGAGAAATTCATCCTAATGGTGTTCAACAGGTTTGAAGTCAGAAATCTATAGACGGCCACTCGAGATCTTCCACTTCAAACCATAAAAAGCATATCTTCATAAAGCTAGCTTTGTGAACACGGGCATTTTCATGCTGGAACAGGTTTCAGTCTCCTAGTTCTAGTGAAGGAAAAATGTCATGCCACCACATCCAAAGACAACTGTGTCCCTCCCACAATGTGCTAATAGTTTGGGGGGAACCACATATGGCTGGAAAAATCAGGTCCTAATACATTTGTCCATATAATGTATATGTGTATGTTCAGTTAACCCATTAATTTGACATGTCAGGTATTAATTTAACTATGAAATTAATTAGATGTGATCTGTGTGTTAAATTAGCCCTGCAAATCCGAATTCAACCTCCTGGGATTTAAATCCGCCCTACCCATGCTTCATTAGACCATGTATCTGTTCATTAGCCATGTACAGTCTTTTTTTCTTCTTTTATCTGATCCCGTTATGGATCACCACACTGGATCATCCGTCTCCATACCATTCTGTGCTCTCAATCTGCCTCTTCCAAACAACCACCTGCATTTCTTCCTTCACCACATTCATAAACCTCCTCCTTGGGCTTCATCTTTTTCTCCTGCCTGATGCCTCCATCCTTAGCATTCGTCTCCTGATATACTCCATGCCCCTTCCATGCACATGGCCAAACCATCTCTCTCATCTTGTCTCCAAAAACGTCCTGCCTGCGTGGTCCATCTAATAAACTCGTTTACAATCCTGTCCATCCTCATCACTCCAGATAAAAATCACAGCATCCTCAACTCCTCCATCTTCCGCTACCTCCAGCTCCACCTCCTGTCTTTTACTAAATGCCACTGTCTCTAAACCATACAACATCGCAGGTCTCACCACAGTCCCATAAACTTTCCCTTTCACTCTCACAGATACTCTTCTATCACAAATCACTCCTGCTATCACCCTTCTGCACCAACCCTGTCCCCCTTTCTCAGTCGTAAACCCCTTGAGCATCAGCAGCATTAACTTCTTCAGCAGTTTGAGCTACAGGAGCTCGTCTGTTGGATCGGACCACACGGACCGGCCTTCGCTCCCCACGTGCATTAATGAGCCTCGGCCGCCCACGACCCTGTCGCCGGTTCACCTTCATTGGAGCACTTTTGATAGATACTGACCACTTCAGACCAGGAACATCCCACAAGAACTGCAGTTTTGGAGAAGCTCTGACCCAGACGTCCAGAAATCGCAATCTGCCCTTTGTGCAAACTCGCTCAATCCTTACACTCGCTCATTTTTCCTGCTACCAACACGTCAACTTTGAGGACAAATTGCTCACTTGCTGCCTTATAAATATCTCCACCCACTAACAGGTGCCATGATGAGGAGATAATCAGTGTTATTCACTTCACCACTCATAATGTTATAATGTTATGTCAAGTCAAGTTTATTTCTTTAGCTCTTTTCACAACGAACATTGTCTCAAGGAAGCTTTACAGAATTTATGAGTTAAGAACGATGTGTATTTATCCCTGATGAGCAGCCGTGGCGACTGTGGCAAGGAAAAACTCCCTTAGATGTTATGAGGAAGAAACCTTGAGAGGAACCCGACTCAAAAGGGGAACCCATCCTCATTTGGGTGACATCAAGAGTGTGATTATAGTCTTTAAACAATACAGAACACTGGAGAGTGAGAACTAACATGAGCACTGGAGTGTGTGATTATGAGTAATGTTCTTTCTACAGTCTTTTACAGTCATTTGAGGTTATAGAACCAGGAGCTACTGAGCAACTCATAAAATAGCTCAACATTTGCGATCATCACAGATCCAACACCAGCTTCTCCATGCCAGAGCCTTTAAACATTTAAAGAGGTCCAGTGTTCAAACTCTACATGAAGTGGGATCCAAAGGGTGCTAGATGGTTCTGGATGTTTGCATCATGTCTGATCGGTGTATACGTGTTATTTTTTAAACCCTATGAGTGTTGAATAAAAGGTAAGAAATGCACTGTGTGAGGTAGTTGAATTTACACTGCACACACACGCCAGTGGTGTACAGTAAGGAAGTAAATGTATTTAGTTACTGTACAGTATTATTTTTTTCGTGTATCTGTACTTTACTTAGGCATTTCTGTTTGGGGAGTTTTTCACTACCTTTTACTCAACTACATTTCGCAAAATCAGTTGTTCCTTTTTATTTATGAGCGGATACAAAATTAACGGGTCAATCCCACAGTAAGCCACCAATCAGAGTAGAGTGCGGGCTCTGTTTTAAACTTGTTTTATATGCAGCTTGGCAGTAGCGGATTTAGGCTTTTCAAATGTAAAATTAAAAAAAAAAAACCATATATTATAAGAATATGATATATTAATATTATGGCTACAATCAGAGTTTTATGGTTCTTGTTTTGTTTGTATAATGTTTATGAATTGTGCACAATGACGTGTATTTAATTGTGCAGTAAATGCATTTAGGGTGATATCTATACATAAAAGTAAGCTCTCAGAAATGTCTCCATTGTGGACTGCTCTGAAAAAGTCTTACTCATCCAGTGACGGTAGCTGAAGCAGAGAGGAGCTTTTCAAAGCTAAGATGACTCGGGGAGATGTTGGGTCATGGTGTGGTTCACCCAGAGCATCATTCAAGCTAGAACCAAAATGATGGAAGTCCTGACTTTCTTTTAACACGCTTCTTTTAACACGCTACAATCCGTCACGCTCCTGGAGATCTCAAAACTCGGGACTTCTAGTAGTTCCTAGAATAGCAAAGTCCACTAAAGGTGGTAGATCATTCTCACATTTAGCTCCTAAACTCTGGAATAGTCTTCCTGACAGTGTTCGGGGCTCAGACACACTCACCCAGTTTAAGTGCAGATTAAAAACGTATCGTTTCAGCAAAGCCTACACATAACACGTCTCACATCATAACCTTGTGCTCCAGAACATCTGATCACATGCACATTATCAACTTGTGCTATTAATATCATGAACAGCAGATACGCTAATTCCTCTCCACTGCTTCTCTTTCTCTCCCCATCCCGAGGCATCCTGAGGTTGCTCCAGCTCCAGTCACGTCCCACCTCGTGAAGATTATGGAACTTTAAAGAAGTAGATGCCGAACTCGCAAACATCCCGAACCATCTAGAGACGTACCAGTGCCAATTAAATCCCACTACATGTGTGGAGTTTTGACATTGGACCTCCTGGAGTGTTTAAAGGCTCTGGCATGGAGAAGCTGTTGCTGGATCTGTGATGATCACAAATGTTGAGCTCAGTAGCTCCTACTTTTATACCAAAGACTGTAGAAAGAACATTTACTTATAATCTTATACTCCAGTGCTCATGTTAGTTCTCACTCTCCAGTGTTCTGTATTGTTGAAAGATTTATGATCACAACTCTTGATGTCACCCAAATGAGGATGGGTTCCCCTTTTGAGTCTGGTTCCTCTCAAGGTTTCTTCCTCATAACATCTAAGGGAGTTTTTCCTTGCCACAGTCGCCACGGCTGCTCATCAGGGATAAATACACACTGTTCACCTTCACTGTTGATTTCTGTAAAGCTGCTTTAAAACAATGTCTGTTGTGAAAAGCGCTATAGAAATAAAAATAAACTTGACTGACTCTAACCCACAGCACCCGTGACCTTGTGTGATTTTTTTATTTTTTTTTTAAGATGTTGAAAAGAAGGTTTTGGGCTCATGCTAATGTATTAGATATCAGTGTTTAACTCATTAATATTCTATTAATAAATCGGTGTGCTAAAAGTAACATTAGAGTCTTTTCACAAAAACTGAGTTGATTAAGCAAAGAGTCTTGTAATAAAAATGATAATAGGAACATTATAGCCATAATAAATTAGAGTACATTTGATACTTAAGTACATTTGATAGCAAATACTTTTGTACTTTTACTCAAGTGAAAGTTTAATGGGACACGTTTATTTTTACTGGAGTCACATTTTAACTACTGTATCTCTACTTTTACTCAACTACATGCTTTGTGTACTTCGTCCACCACACACACACACACACACACACACACACACGCTCTCTCTCATCATGTCCAGGTCTCCAACTTTGTCCTTTCCCCCCTCAGGAACACCCTCGGGCGCATTCGACACGCCACAGAAGTGCACCACTGGCTGCCATAAAAGGGCGCTTTGTGCTGGGGAAGAGACTCGTTAAAGAGCCGCCAGTGTCTTTATGAACTCCGCCGCATCGCCGTCCCCTGGAAACCGACCTTTCACATGCTAATCACCGCCCGGGATCCGCGAATGCACGCGGTAGAAAGATCGCAGCTCGGTACACCAGCGAACTCTGCGCGCGAGGACATGCCCGGTGCCGACCTCTGGCGTGGAAACCGAACCTGAACGTTCAGCTCGTGCACCAACTCAGAATGATTGCAAATCCTAAAGTGTGTGCAATTTAGTTTATATATGTATATATATATATATATATATATATATATATATATATATATATATAAAAAAAGATTTTTTTTTTTTTTTTCTTTTTTTTTTTTTTTTTTTTTTTTTTATTGTTAATAAAAAATCAATAATAAAGTGGTTTTATACGGTTTTTGAAATGCTACAGAAGAGAGGAAGAGTTTACCATAATAGCGCTTCTGCTCGTCTTTGGCCAATAGGACGGCGATCCGCAGCCCGATCCCGGAAGAACAGCCGGTAATGAGGACCACTCTCTGGCTCGCGCTCGCCATGACCACTGCGCACGCTGCTGACTCTCAGCTCCGATCTCTCTCTCTCTCTCTCTCTCTCTCTCTCTCTCTCTATCATGCACACGCACGCGTGCACACGCCGAGCGCAGAAACTAAAGCGGATTACAGCTCGAAGGGGCCCCGCGGGAGCGCGCGACACGGTCACATGGCCGCGGAAAATGCACGAGCTATGATTAATGTCGGTGCACGAGTTCCTGATTGACTGTGCGCAGCGCTCAGTGCACCGGTGGAAGTGTGTGTTGTAATGGGATGAGTTACTCCTACTCCACTACTTCAGCTGTACACTTGCCATTAAAGATCTAGTGTGCGCGTGCGTGTGTGTGTAACTGCAGATACACTTTTTAAACTTGTTTGTTCATGAGCTCTTGGGTTCATCTCAGAGTGTCTTCCATGCTCTTCTCGTGTCTGCGTGGGTTTCCTCTGTGTGCTCCAGTTGCCTCATGTTGTGCACTCCTAAAACAGCTGTTAATGTGTGTGTGTATGTGTGTAAGCGAGAGAGAGAGAGAGAGAGAGAGAGAGAGAGAGAGAGAGAGAGACTCATCCACTAATAAACCTACATCAATTATGCTTTCTGACTGATTTGATCCTGATCTTGGGTTAATCTCATGTGGGTTTCCTCTGTCTACTCCAGTTTCTTGCTGTTGTACACCCCTAAAACAGGTGTGATTTTTCTTGTGTGTGTGTGTGTGTGTGTGTGTGTGTGTGTGTGTGTGTGTGTGTTTGTGTGTGACTGTGGCAAGGAAATACTCCCTGAGATGGCATGAGAAAGAAATTTTGGGAGGAACCCAACTCAAGAGGGAACCCATCCTCATCTGGGTGGCATTGAATGTCTATTTATTACAGCTAAACGATGTTGAGGTGTTCAGTGATGCTGATCAGATGCTCACTGTAGACCTGAGTCAGTGTAGCAGACTGTTGACATTAACTACAGTCCAAAACCATCCTCAAAGCTCCTGTTCTTACTCCATGATTTCATGGATCTCCAGGCCGTTAATGAGAAACCATCCCCAGCTGCACAGAGTGGCCTCCAATCAAAGAGAAAAAGATCTGAGTAGAGAAGAGGGGCAGGAACATTGGTCACTGGTACCTCAGGAGCAGGGGTGGAGGAGGGGTGACAGGGAGAGGAAGATATGGATTATTAAGTATCCTTATTGTTGTATTAAAGTTAAGGACACTGTGCAGTTGGGGACTTCAGCAAGACTCGCAATGGCAGCATAAATAAAGGGAGAACCAGAAGGTAACATAGACATGAGGGATCTCTGGGATGTGTGAGGGGTCGACAGCATACAAATATCCCAGAATAGAACACTCTATATACACGATCCCTACAGATCTGCTCCTTTACATAAGAAAAATCTGCTTGTAAAAGGTTTAACTAAATAAATATGTTTTCAGACTCGACCTGAACACCGAGACTGTGTCTGAGTCCTGAACACTAACTGGAAGGCTGTTACATAACTGAGGGGCTTTATAAGAGAAAAATCTGCCCCCTGCTGTAGTCTTCATTATTTGAAGTACCACCAAATAGCCTGCACCTTTTGATCTAAGTAGGCGTGGGGGATCATAATGGTAAAGACGTTCACTCAGATACTGCGGCGCGAGACCGTTAAGTGCTTTATACTTCAGTATAATAGTTAGTTGATAATCAACGCAAGATTTAAATGGGAGTAGTGTAGACTAATTAAAACAGGGGTGATGTGGTCATATTTTCTAGCCCTATTAAGGACTCTTGCTGCTGCATTCTGAACTTACTGAAGCTTATTTATGCATTTACTCTAACACCCAGACATTTAGGCATTACAGTAGTCTAATCTAGATGTAGAAGCATGAACTAGTTTTTCTGCATCCTATAACGTCATCAAATTTCTAATTTTAGCAATATTTCTAAGGTGAAAGAAGGCGATCCTGGTAATGTAATTCACATGAGCCTCAAAGGAAAAACTAGGGTCAACAATTACAAGGTCTTTGACTGCTGTGCTCTGACCATCCAGAGATGCTATATACTACGGAAAATTTACTTCTAGCTGCATGTGGTCCTAGTAAAAGTACTTCCGTCTTATCCGAGTTGAGCAAAAGGAAGTTATCTAACATCCACTGTCTAATGTCCTTTACACACTCCCCAACATTGTTAAGCTGATCTCTCTCATCTAGCTTTTTCTGAAATATACAACTGTGTATAATTAGCAATGGAAGGCAAATTCCATGTTTATGTATCATTTCACCCAGAGGCAGCACACATAAAGAGAAAAGCAGTGGGCCTAACACAGATCCTTGTGGAACACCAAACTGTACCTCAGAGAGTGAGAGGAGAGAGCTGTTCCCTTTATTCCAACAACATTCTCTAGTCAAGCAAGCAGGATAGTATGATCAATGGTGTCAAAAGCTGCAATAAGGACGAGCAAAACAAGTAAGAAAACAAAACCCTGATTAGAGGCCTATAACAGGTGTCTCTGTGCTATGATGAGGCCCAACTCCTGACTGATATATTTCCAAAATGTTATTCCTAAGTAGATGTGAGCAGAACTGCTGTGCTACAACTTTTTCTAAAATCTTGGAGATAAAGGAGAGGTTTGATATTGGCCTATAGTTGGAGAGCTGACAAGGGTTAAGGTCAGTTTTCTTAATTAAGAGGTTGATAACTGCCAGTTTGAAGGCTTTAAGTGCATAACCAGTGCTGATGGAAGAGTTTATCAATTTTAAAACAGGTTCAATTACCTCTGGAATTATCTGTTTGAAGAAACTTGTAGGCAAGGGATCAAGAATACAAGTTGATGATTTTGATGAGGAAATAAATGCAATTAAGTCATTCTCTTGAATAGGAAAAAAACGTTGTAATTGATTGTCTGTTATAATTATAGTTCTATCTACAGGGTTATTTATAATTAGTTTGGAATTATATTCATCGTCTGGATGTTTTCATCTGTATTATTAAAAAAGTTCATGAAATCATTACTACGTATTGATGGTGTGCATATTAGTGCAGTGCTATTATTTCCTGTTAATGTTGCTACCGTGCTGAATAAAAATCTAGGATTTTGCTTGTTATTTTCTATGAGGGTGGAGAACTATGCTGATCTGGCAGCACTAAAAGCTTTTCTATAACTCAGGAGACTCTCCTTCAATGCTATTTGAGATACTTTACATTTTGTTTGACGCCATTTACGTTTTCTAATTTCCGAGTGGTCTATTTTAAGATGCGCGAATGATCATTTTCCATGGTGCTAATTTTTTTCTCCCTGATCATTTTGGTTTTAAGTGGAGCGCCATCATCTAGAGTGTAACAGAACTTTGATTCTAAACATTCAGTGACCCCGTCGAGCTTTGTGGGGTCAGACGGCGATCTAATTAATATCGATAACTCCGGAAGATTGTTGATAAAAGTCACTGCTGTAGTTGATGTGAATGTGCGCTTAACACTGTAACGTGGTGATGTACTATTGCAATGACTGAGGCAAATTTTAAAAGAGATAAGGTAATGATCTGAAATAGCTTCAGACTGTGGAATTATGACTATATTTTTTATATTGAATGCAAATGTTAATATTATATAAATTATGTGTCCACCGCTATGAGTGGGTCCTATAACATTCTGACTAATTTTCTACTGAATCTAGAATGGACGCAACTGCTGTTCTTTAGTAGTCTTTCTGATGATCAAAATTAATATTAAAGTCACCAACAAAATTTGTCTAAAAAAGGAGCTGGATTTTTGATGAAATCTGCAAATTCTATAATAATAGCAGAGTAGGGCCCTGGGGGTCTATAAATAATAATTACTGCTTTTGGACGCTTAATATTTTATGTTGGTGAAAAAACTTCGAATGTGTGACATTCGTGTTTAGTTTTTGTGTGACGCTTAGATTATTATTATAAATAGCTGCAACTCCGCCTCCTCTGCCATTTAGACGGGGCTGGTGTATGTAACTGTACCCAGGAGGACTCGCTTTATTTTATGCTAGATATTCGTTCGGTTTAATCCATGTTTTTGTCAAACACATTACATTAAACTTCTGGTCGGTAATAATTTCGTTTATAGTGAGACTTTTGACATGAGAGAGCTAATATTGAACAATCCAACAATCCAATCTTTAGATCAGAGGTGCTGGCTGTGCACTTATTCTTATTTATTTTAATGTTAATCAGGTTACTTAAACAGACTTTCTGAGAATTCCTACATTTTGGTTTCTCTCAGGAGACAGACACAGTTTTAATTTGGTGGACCCTGAGTGACGACCCCATGCAGACGGATGGTTTAGCCTGTTTGTCTGCTCCCTGGCCTTGGCTCTGGACAGTCACTGGTTAACTAGTGCTGTGAGACTATGACCCATACTACAAGAAATGAGAGCAGTACCTTTCCGAGTGGGATGGATACCGCACCGCCCTAACAGGCCAGCCTTGCCCATAAAATTGCTCAGATTATATATGAAGCCCACATTATATTTTGAGCACCACTCGGACATCCAGCCATTCAGTGACCATAATCTGCTGTAAACTACATCGCCACGCCACATTGGGATAGGGCCAGAGCATATTACAGCATCAGACATTGCCTTCACTAATTTACACACCTCAATAATGTTACTCTTAGTAACCTCTCACTGTCAAAGGTGTATATCATTAGCTCCTGTGTAAAAAACTATCTTAGAGAAGCTATGCGTTCTTAAAAACCTAAACTGACCTGCTATGTCCAGCACCCTGGCTCCTGGTATACACCTTTACCGTGCTGCTGGTGCCCCTAAAGGTCTAGTTAATTTCATGTGCCTCAGAATAGAGTCTCCAATAACTAAAGCTCTTTCAGGTTTCAGCAGGTGCTTTACTTAGTAGAGCAAACCTGAACACTTTCCTGCGTTTAAAAGCACTGACACTGGAGACTCCTTTCATTAATTTGAATATAGAAAATGTCACCATGTCTATGATTATATGCTTCTCTTTCTTGCATAATTCATTTCGAGCTGTTCATTATTAGGCTTCATTTATACAGAGGCATCTGCTATATGATCCAAGAAGTCATTATCACTAATCCAGATGTTCTCAGATCAGCTTTGTAATGCATAAAATGTTTCGAAAGCAGCTATTGTGTAAAATAAAGCCCTTACACAGACACAAGTTGAACTGATCCATGAGGGTTAGAGAGAGAGAGAAAGAGAGAGGGAGAGAATAAGAGAGAGATAGAAAGGGAGAGGTGAAAAACGCACAGTCACATGCAATCCTGTGTGAAATTGAGATTAATTAAGCAGACTCGAGTCCGAGCACAGACTGACAGAAGCTATTGTCCTCCTCAAGCAGCTCATTTACGCCCCGAAACCTTTCAGCATTCTTCTCTTTCATTCGCAACACAGAAGGCCACTGTCAAATCACACACCCACCTCTGAGTCAAGGAGAAGCGAGAGCTAATGAGAGCCTGCAGCGCCCCCTGCTGCCACAACAATGCAGGAGGATCAGATCATGTATAGCTTCATTGTATTTACTTCATGCATTTATGTTCAGGTCATGCACTCAAGCTGGGACTTGTCATGTGTGTGTGTGTGTGTGTGTGTGTGTGTGTGTGTGTGTATGTGTGTGTGTGTGTGTGTGTGTGTGTGTGTGTGTGTGTGTGTGTGT
>JAAIIK010000076.1:1224278-1246623 GCA_014706435.1 Silurus glanis
GATAGATAGATAGATAGATAGATAGATAGATAGATAGATAGATAGATAGATAGATAGATAGATAGATAGATAGAGTATTCAGTTGTATAAGATCTAGGACAATAAAGCTGATTATCATCATCCTCTTCATCATGACACGGCATGTCTGATGGATGTGCAGTGACTAAGTGATTGTTATAAAGGCAAAATGCAATATGAGCCTCTTCTCAACCCCAGTGTCCGTGGGAGGGGTGATGAGAGAGAGAGAGAGAGAGAGAGAGAGAGAGAGAGAGAGAGAGAGAGAGGGAGAGAGAGGGGGAGGGAGGGCACAAGTGCGCATGAGAGAGAGAGAGATAGAAAGAGAGAGAGAGAGAGAGAGAGAGAGAGAGACAGAAAGAGAGAGAGAGAGAGAGAGAGAGAGAGAGAGAGAGAGGGAGAGAGACCGAGGGAGGAAACTGGATGCAGGGAGGTAGTGCAGCTGGGACACTTCGGGAACGAGGGCACTTCTAACCTGGACCTTCTGTCTTCACCTCTGCGCCGGGCTTCACTGTAACTTCGCCCTGTCTCCTTTTTCTCCTCCTTTTCTTGTCTCCCACCGCCGCATGGCTTCAGTGTAACCAGCGCGTCTCCTGGCTGGAACTGCGCACTGTCCAACATGAACCGAGGGACGGGGGGACAGGAGAGAGCGCTCCTGGCTCTCCTCATCATCTTACACACCACCACAACACACGCGGGTAAAGTATCACAGGGGGACAAACAAATCCTAGCGCTTTGTAAAGTGTGTTTTTTTTTTAAGTGGGGAAATTCTTAGGGGTGGCAAGGTGGGGTAAAGAGTTTTGACGGATTGAATAGTTATCTCCATGGGGTAACATTTCCAAAGGTTTATTTATTTATTTAAAAATTGAGAGGCTCTAAGATGCCCCAGTGGGTAAATGTCGGGGTAATTAGAATATCGGTATTATTTGTACTGTATAGTAGGAAATAATACCTTATAGGCTCATTTAGCTCCTGACACCTTACTTAAGTATATAAACTAATCTTTACACACACACACACACACACACACACACACACACACACACACACACAGTTTTCATTATCTAGTTTGAATGATAAATATAAATATTATGTATAAGAAGCAATAGAATTGCCATCTATACTATCATACTCATCTGTCATTTCAATTCTCTATTTTATTGCATTGAATATCTTATTAGACAATCAGACCTTTCATATTTCTTAAAATAAATTCTAAAGTAAAAATGGAAGCACGTGTTGTGGTTCTATTTTGCATGTCTGTCCATTACTCATTACTAAATGCATGCAATTTGGGATGAAGAATGAGTTGACACCAGTTTATTCTTTTCCCAAGGACTTCATTCGTAAAAAGAGTAATTAGGACTCTTTATAATTGTCTCTAAAATAAGACTCTGGGGTCTTAAATCTCAAGGCTCTATAAGTTTTAGCTATAAAGAATGGACATGTAATACAGTCAGATGTGTGTAAGTCAGCATAGGAAATCTGCAGCCTACACAGATTTGTTCTGAACCGTGAGTCATTCTATTTGAGACACTCAAGTGAGTTGGTTGGAATGAGTGAAAGTTCTGTTGAACATCTGCACGTGGGATTTAAATCGCTTATCAGTCACTTATTGTTTGGACTGCCATTTTCTTGACTACAGCACAAAAATTCGACAGATCTTGGGTGTTTCTTTTGTGATGTCGGTTTCAAGGGAATGTAATGGTTCAGTTAACAACTAATGTTAGCGAGCTAATTAGTTTGTTTCTTCACAACTATGTGACAATCTATCTATCTATATGTACTTTGGGTTCCATGCTAGCTGCATTTCATTGAGTTTTGTACTTGTACTTTGCACAGTGTCTAAAAGAAAGAAAGACTCTAATCAAATCTATGTAATTAAGAGAGCTGAGAGACACAATGAAGCTGCTGCTTCACAATTACCAGTTCCCAAACTGCTTTTTCTCATCTGTTGGCAAACATTCCCAAAATTTGCTAATTTGCATTGAAACCTGACACTAGTAGACTCTTTTCCTTCCAGATCATCTGGAATCATTTTCCATGAAAACCATGATAGCACAGGTATCATTCTAATTATCAAGCATTCCATCTATGATCAGTTTGATCTCTTTATGCAGTAGGCTGCAAATTTAAATTTATCATCAGTTAACTGCTTTATCAGTTAACTGCTTTATTGTTTCGTATTTTCGATCAATGAGATTAATCGTTTCTTTTTCTTTACATAAATATTATATAAGGTGGCTTTGTGTGTTCCTCCTGTTTCTATGAGCGCCCTCTGGATTCCCTGCTTTCCTCTAATGGCCAAAAACATGAGAGTAGGTGAATTAGATACTCTAATTGTTCCTAGATGTGAAAGTATGTCTTGACCTCCGATCCGCTGCGACTCTGGAGCGCTTATGGAAGACGAACGAATGCGAGAGAACATGGAACGGGGTGCCAAGACTTTTGCACAGCATTGCCTAGTGTTTTAGAAACGCACAGTGAGATAGCATGTAGGCCTAAAGTTAAACCATTAGCAGATAATTAAATGAGAACATGGGCTGCTGGCATGTAATCAGAGATTTATGACTAACACACATGGTTAAATGTGTGAATGGTGCAGCAACTCATGCAAGCACAAAAAAACGAAACAAAACAAGTTCTTCGCTGCTTATGTGTAACCGCACATTGATGACAATAAATAAAACGGCTGGAGAAAAAGGCAATCTTGCAAACATCCTAAAAATGTCATGTTTTCTTCTTTCGGCCCACATTTGGAGAGGTGCCATTTTTTTCCTCTTCGTTTCACATGCTCTTTTCTGTCGGCGTTTAGCGTGCGTTCCCACCCTGGCAAACAAAAAAACTCAACCGAGGGGAGTTCAGGCGTGTATCTCCACCCCTTCATGGGATCCTGTTGCTTCACCAGAGAACATGTTCTCTCTTTGATCCCGCTATGTATATAAAAAGGGCGGATCGACTAAAGGCTACTGGTTAGACCTTGCGGAGATGCTTTTGAATGGATCACCTGAACATTTCCTTCTCATCAAGCCGGACCTCCCTGCTGCGCTGGAACTCAGCGCTCGGTATTCGTTTCTCTTTTTTCTTTTTTTGATGAACTGTAAGCCTTTTATCATATCTCCTATGCATAGATAACATCCAGCAACTTTGAGCAGGCGCCCCTCTTCAGTCTACAAGCAGTTGTGTAAACATCTGGTCTGCAGAGATGAAATCGCCTCTTCCTAAACACACAGTCTGTGTATTTTTGGAGGCTTGAATTTTTCTTGCAGCTATCCAACATCTCAGGTTGTGCAAACACGGACAGCGTCTTGCCTTGGACGATGTTGCACATATCAATGGGGATTCCCTTTTTGGCAGCTTTCTGTAACTTGGGGGAGCGCTTGAATGACAGAGTTGTTTGTGGACAAACTGCTCCTTAGTCCGTGTCTCATGCAAGAAGGGGAAAGGAACTCACAATCTTGCATCAGTGGATCTTCCTGAAGGTTCCAGTCCTCGTTCTGCGCTCCAGGAGCGGATTCAGAGACGGGTTAAAGCGCACAGGGCGATGCAGCGCTGTTCTCGGTATAACATGCAACATGCACCAGCCACCCACAATGTTCAAGCACATCAAAGGCAGGAAGTCATATGGAACAGCCAGCAATGAGGATGTTTGCTGAGGATGCTTCATGCTTGCAGTCATGCAGCCTCGATGCTTCAGATCCATCTGTCCCGAGGTCCACGATGATGCCAGTATCCAGGAAAGTTTTCTGCATGATGAAAGCAGTAAATCATTATCATATCCGAGGGCTTTAAGGCAACTAGGGCCTGGTCCAGACTTTCAGCTTCAGTTAAATACTGTGATATATCTAGCTGTAGCGGTTATGGTTTTTGACGTTCCGGTAGAATGATGCTAAAGACGCAGTAGGAAGTACAGATGAAATGCCAATTAACCAAAAGAAGAGGTTGTGACCAAAACTTGTTTGCTTCTAGTAGCAGTTATTTAGTTGCGAATCCACAAGCCTTCTTCAAGAAAATGCTTAAAAAGAGGCACATGTACATTATAGGACAGGGAAATTTGTTCTTCACATATCCCAGCAATGTAAGGAAGCTGTGTAGGTTTAGCTGTGATGCAGCACACCTGGACCGCAGTGGGTCCAAGAGTGGCAGCTTGGCAAGACTGGGGCTGGAATTCCCAATCTTCTAATCAGGAACCCTGAGCCTTAACCACTGAGCTTCCATTTCCACACATATATCAGTGTTGTTTTTGTTCAGAAGTAGTTTCTCTATTCCAAATGAAACCAGTACAAGTACATGTGCACGTGAGTAGATTACTAAGTTTGCATAAAGCAGTGTGTTTGTGTGAAGGTCAAATGATGGCATATGACACAAAAATGGACAAAAGCTACTATAAAAGTTTGAGGTTGAGCTTAAAGTTAAAGATCAGCAAAGTAAAAACAAAAGCAAGGCTGTAGTAGGGCTAGCATAGAGCGAAGAATGGACAAGGTAGAAAACTAGCATAAAATGGTGTTGAGTGTTATGTGGATCTGATGTAGTGGGTGCCTCCTCTGTCTTCATCCTCCTCCTCTTTATATTCTTCTTATGAGATGGTAAAGGCTGAACTGCTTTTTACTAGGATGGATTTAATTCAAACAACTTTTTTATTTGAAAGTGAGACCCTCAGTTGTAGGGTTTTACACAGAAATCTAGAAACCAGAAAGAATGGAAGTTGACGTGTGGGTTTGTGAGAGTTGATTTCTTAAAATATACAGCATTTGGCAAATGACCTTATCCACAGTTACTTATACAATGGTGCATTCAAGAATGAAGCTTCTTGCTCAAGGGCCACAGTGAAAGCTTTTTGGTTGTGGGATTTGAGCTCACAACAGTCCGATCAGAAGTCCAGTATTGTAACCACTGAGCTACTAGTTTCTGATGAGAAAACTCTTTCTCCAGTCAGCATCTGACTGATTTTCTCAACCCTGAATGTCTAAATCAGTACACAGCCAGTGCTAAACAGGTCCCACAATATTAGATAATATTAGATTAGATTTAACTTTGAATCTTATCGAATCAATCTTGAATCTAATCCAATAGAATGCAGTTAGCAATTAACCAGAAGTGCAAATATCAATGTATATACACTGATCAGGCATAACTTAATGACCACTGACAGGTGAAGTAAATAACACTGATGATCTCTTCATCATGGCACCTGTTAGTGGGTGGATTTATTTATTAGGCAGCAAGTGAACATTTTGTTCTCAAAGTTGACGTGTTAGAAGCAGGAAAAATGGGTGAGCGTAAGGATTTGAGCGAGTTTGACAAATTGTGATGGCTAGGCGACTGGATCAGAGAATCTCCAAAACTGCATCTTTTGTGGGCCATTAGTTTTGTGGTGGAACAGTGGTGAACCGGCGACAGGGTCGTGAGCGGCCGAGGCTCATTGATGCACTTGAGGAGCAAAGGCTGGCCAGTGTGGTCCGATCCAACAGACGAGCTCCTGTAGCTCAACCTGCTGAAGAAATTGATGCTGTTGATGCTCGATGGGACAGAACTGTTTTGGCAGCAAATTGGGGACCAACACAATTTTAGGCAGGTGGTCATAATGTTATGCCTGATCAGTGTATATAAATATACAAATATTCACATGTATATACAATAACAGCTGAAATTAAATAAGTAAATAATAAGTAATTTGCAAAAGCAGGAGAGACGCTGAGCCTTGCATTGTGCATGTGCCACCATCTTGGTCTTTGTCTTTGGTGTTTGTCCAATATAAGACCTCTAGTGCCATGTGATACCTGACAATCAGCTTGGTGTTTCAGGGTCCTACTCCAGCATGATTCTCCAAATAACAGGACCATTCTTTTTTTGTGAGGCGTTCCAGTCTCCTGGGTGAAATCTGTGTTTGTGCTGCATGCATGGTGGGAGCAACAGTGTGTGAGTGGAGATAATCTGGCACTGAGGGCTGCAGGTGCTTCCGCTGTGGATGCAGGAGCTTTGGCTTCTCACTGAGAGCAAACAGCAACAGAGCAAACTGCAGCAAGAGTAAAAGAATCATGTAACCATGTCCTGGGTTCCCATCCATGCACCCATGCTCACACACACATACACACTTACACATTCCACCATACACACTCTCAAGCTTCATAGGTCCATTGCTCAAGATCATCTTGACCTAGTGTTAAGAATCGAATTCTCTGGAAATGTACTTGAAATGTATGAGGTACATTTAAGGACGGCTCATTTGTACAGTTTAGGTTTATGAATGCCTTGTACTGTATCTGACAATCGGAGAAAAAGCAGCTCCAGCCTTCATGATGACTTCGTAGACAACAGATTTTTTGTATTTACTGCAAGTGCAGATTGAAAACTGATGGTTTGGTGTGGTTTAAACCACTAGAAATGTCCGTTGGGGACGTCTGACTTTACTTTCCTTTTTTTTGTGCACGTCAATGAATATAAAGGCAAATTGTCTACGCAGCTTCTTTAGTAGTATTTTTCTTTTCATCAAGATTCACTCATTGGAAGAGATGGAAAAATATAGAAATAAAAAGAAAGATGCCAAAGACCTGTTTTGGGACACTGAATTACATTGTTGCTGAATTCTTAAATCTGATTGGTCAGAAGTTTCTGTAAGTTTTTTGTTAATGTGCTTATTATTGTAAGTAACAACTTATTTATAGGGACTGGTTTAGTGGATAATCAAAAAGTCATGATAGACTCTCGAGTGGTGCAAAAGAAAATCATCTTGCAAACACATCGAATCCCAATGAAAGACCAAGAGAGCAAATATGACCATGCTCTCTGGGAAGGCTGCTTCTCTCTGGTCAGTCACAGGAACACTAGACAATCGTGGGTATCTGTGAGTTCAAGTATGCAAAAGGGGGCAGATAGGACTGAGTGTGTTACTCTGCCCTGTGATGAGCAGCAGTTCGGGATGATGGTGTTGGTCGGGTTTATGTGTCTCGGAAGTGTGTTAACCCCTAACCCTCTCTGATTGGTAGATACTGGTAGATTGAACAACAATATACAGTAATAAATTTGTACTTGTCGGCTGCGGAGCTTGTCAAATTCGGTACTCGTGACAACTGAAAAAACGCGACAAGAAAAAAAATGTTTCGGCACTCGTTGCATGGTCGTGCTCGAATTGTGTCAACGCTCTTGGGGGGTGTCCTCCTTAATGAATTATACAATTTCTATTAATGTAAAGTTACAAAACCAATCCTTCAACACTTTCCTTTTAGAACTAATATTGGCATATTGCCACAAAGAGATTATTGCCACAAAGAGTCCATTTTTTTGGCCCAATTTCATAATAAACTAATACAAATTAGATTTTTATCTGAAAAAATCTAATTTGTTATGTGTTATGTGGCAGCGGCAGCACGATAATGTGAATGCATCTAGTATCCCAAAGTAAATTTTTTGCACTTTATGGCGGGTCTCTTAATGCTTTTAGGGAGTCTGGGACCCCCTGTCCCCCAGCCCCCACCTCAATTGGAACACTGGGTAAAATAGAAGCATGAAGAGTTTGTTATCTTGAGAACAGTGCCATAGAGTGCCCTCTTTATGCACTTTCTTTATTCCTTATACAGTACAGTACTGCATTAAAAAAATGATTGTTCGGTACTTGTCAGTTCCAGCACTGAATGCTAAAATGTTCCTAAGTGAGTGTTACCAGGAGCTTACTTGTCCTGCAGTCATTATGCAATATAAATGTAACTATACACGGATAAAAACTACATATTGTTCTTCGTTTTAACACTTACAATTGTGCGCCTACAACTTTTTGGTAACAGTTTGGAGAGGAACCACATACAGTATAGCCAGGTGTCCCAATACTTTTGTTCATATAATATATGTAAAGGGAAAATCATCAACTTTGCTGTTGTAGCACTGCTCTTCCATTAGTACAGCATGTTCAAGTGTTTTATTCCTTATGAAAGACATATATATATATATAGTCTATGAGGTTTCTGCTGCTTGGTTGCCTGCTGCTCAAGGTGGAAAGCAGTCCTGTTGTTCTTCAGTCCTCCTTTCACTGTGTCTGTTCACAGATCTTTCTCTTCGCCAGGACTCTAGAGGACAAAGGTCACAACCAGGCTAATTCCATTAAAGCTAGCCTTGTAAAAAAAAGGTACATACTGTAAATGCTCCAGCTGGTGCTGCTTCTCAAACATTAATCCTGAAAAGCTGCATCCATTACAGATGTTTGGTTTAATTCCGCTCTTTTGAGTAGGAGTAGCCTTGTTTGGAAAATAGCCTCGAAACCCTCATAAGGTTGCGGTTGAAATTTACGACAGGTCATGTGTAGACAGTGTGCTGTTGTGTGTAAATCAGGGTGTGGAGTACAGAAAGGAGATGGCTAGCTGTGGGAGAAGAGCTTGTTAAGCCTCTCTCTTTAGCTGGGAGGGATTTTGTTCCTGCGGCTGGCGTGGTTTCGTTGTTGGAGGCCATGCGGCGAGCTGTGTGAAGAGCATGAGGAGAGAATAAAACGAAAGATCAAGTTTGCTGAGTTTAAGAAGCAGAAACTTCAGACTTGGGCCATATGAGGCTTGGATTTGCTTGGTCTGTTTTGTAGGTGTGTTTAACAAATTTGTGATGTCACTCCCCAGTCTTTCTTAATGGATCCTAAGGAAGTAGGGAAGTCTTTCCTTCCTTTCTTCCTTCCTTCCTTTCTTAATTCCTTCCTTCATTGTCACCTAGATTTACAGTTTGCCCGTTTTAATGTGGAGAGATGTGAATTGTTCCCTCATCAAATAGCTCACACCTCTCTAATTTCCCATCGCCCTGCTCACAAGCAGCTAAACACAGATTTGTGATATTCCACATACAGAAACCCAACACTGTCCTTACAAATCTAATAAAAACGCCACAACAGATTGTCCCAGAGTTACGATGGTCTGACTTACAATTTTTCAACCTAACGATGTGATAAAATAAAAAAATATATATATTACATTTGACATGGCAGGCAAACGTAGCAGCATACGCTCCAACCTCTACACATGAAACGATGCGCCCGCTGCCACATACATATGTACTGTATATTTTATATATTATGGTACTGAAAATTGCTCTGTTTTGCTAAATTATGTACTGTCATTTGTTAAATATTAACATACTGATTCTGCATTCTTTAAGGTTGCTGGGTAGGCTAGGCTATGCCTCGACTTACAATATTTTCATATTATGATAGGGTCATCGGAACGCATCTCATCTTTTAGATAAAGGAAAGTGTTCAGGAGAGAAGGCTCTGTGGTGTCTCTATAACAAAGTGTCTTATTAATATCACAAGCGAGAGGTGGAGAAAACAGAGGATGGTAAATTTGGTGAGAGAATTCCTCTTTTTGGTAGCAAAAAAGCCAAATCAGAAAATTCCAGGAATATGTTTATTGTAAAAAAACAAAAAAACAAAAAAGGGACGGTTGGAAATTGCATGTATTGTTGTCTAACTTCTTGTCCCTGTTTATGGGCTGCAAATGCCCTTTTTTGTGTCTTCAGGCAATGAAATGGACAAAACCTCACAGAACCCTGGAGCCATTGAGCGATGACCTCTTGAAGGTTTTCAAGGGGGTGGGGATCCAATTTGGGATTCAGTGCACGTTTGAATTCATGTTTTATGCATTCGGAATAAATCTGTACAAGTCGAGGACCGGAATGTTGGGATCAAGCCACGACAATCTTCGATCTGAGATATCGGTTATCTGAGGTGAGACCCAAAAAGCGGTCCTGCAGGGAGGGACACATCCAGGCAGGTGTGGTGTCAGAGCAGTAGATCGTATCTCATCATCTCTGGTGCATGGAAGGCTTGATTTAAATGCAAACTGCATGTGGTGTTTGTTGCCAGAGTGTTGTGCATGAATGACAGGAAATGAAACGCACAGGTAGAGCCGCCCCAGGCTGATATGTCTTGGCTGGATGTGCGGTGTAAAGCAGACGTTGCTCAGGTGTGCGACTTGTTGGCAGGAGGGGGAAAAGCGAGCGGCGTGTTGGGATTAGGTTTGAATCAGAGCCTCGGCCTGGCATCGCGCCACCTGCCTGTGGGGTTTCTTTATAAAAGTGAGGGAGGAGGAGGGGCATTCCTCAAGCCTGTGCAAATGCCCATTAAAGTAAAACGAGACATGGGAAGTGGAAGAGACTGTTTGATTTTTAATACTGGTTTTCACAATGTTCATTGTTCCTTTCTCTCGGGCCTGTGATGAAGATAACATTGGAATGAACTTCCAATAATGCTGACGTGACTATTTATATTTCTGCAGCCTCTTTAATTGTAAATTACAGCTCACATCACATTGCAGGATATATGAAATATGAACCATCGTGCATTTCTGAATGTTCCACCAACAAAACACATTAACTTGGACTTGACGTTATGTAAAAGCTAGCAGATTATGAGTTATTAAGGTTTGGATTAAATCTAGTCCAGTTTCATAGCGCGCTAAAGATTTATAATAATGTTCAGCTTGCAGAGACACAAAATGCCACGGCATTTACTTAAGAAACATCGTTGTAAATGTGTAAAAAATTTCCCTCTCCCACGAGGCATTTCCATTTTTCGTCTTACTTTCCCAGTCCTTTTTAGCTTTTTTAGCCAAGGTGAAAGGTCAGAGATTTTGGCAGGGCAATGTTATTCGGAGTCTGCTGGAGCACTTTGGTGTATAGCATTCGACTCACTGAGATGTGATTGTCACATAAACATGTTTGTGTATGGTTTGATGGCTGATGATTTCATCTCTCAGGTGCTCCAAAAGGAACATTGTATAACAGAGATTTCAATACAAGTGCTAATGAAGGGTGACAAGTACCAGGTGGGGATGATCAGTTACATTGATTAGATCAAATTGGTATTTATAGGATCCAAATGTCCACACATGAATAGTAATATCTCGTAGTTTGGATTTCGGGGACAATTGACAGGTCCTTTGAAAAGAAAAGCTTGTTTTAATGAAACAGAAACAGCTTATAAAATATAAAAGAGCCAAAATGATTTATTTTGCTTCGTGAGGCGAGTGCTAGATTTACGTCTAGACATTGCATTAATCAGCTGTATTAATATAATTATAATTTAAGTGCAAAGTCCTTACTAGGAGAGGAAGACAAAAAAGACATAAAGCATGCATTGCACATACACTATATAGACAGTAGTTTGTGGACACCTGACATTTCTATTCATATGTTTTTTAACATCTCATTCCACATTTAGTTTCCATTTGCTAATATAATAACCTTCACTTTTCCAGAAAGGTGTTCCACTAGATTCAGCCACAAGGGTCTTAGTGTATTCAGGTACTGATGTTGGTGAAGTGTGGAGGCCTGAGGTGCAGTCAGTGTTCACATTCATCACCGAGGTGCTCAGTAGATTTGAGGGTCAGAGATTTGTAGAAGGAGATCTTCCAACTTCCTGTTAAACATTTGATGTGTAAGGTATAGAAAAATATAATGAAAGGACAAATATATAAATAAATACAAACAATATTAATATTCACTGTGTGGAGAATTCAGGAACTCTATTCAATAAATTGCTTAATTTTTATTGCATTCCTTTACAGAATGCAGCTAATATTCAGTTTTAAATTCTCTTTATATGGATTGTGTTTGTACACGTGTCTTGATGGAGTCGTGTGTTTTTATAGTCAAATCCAGAATTCTTGGTCTTCAGCAAAGGTTTTGCCGTATACAGCTGACAAACATGTCCCTGCATAATTAATGGAAATTACAACAATAATTCTAAACCTAACCAGGGGCGTGTTGGCAAATATGTTTGAGAACAAGGCTGATTGAAAGCAGCTCTGCATATGTATGCATTTATATTCGCTGTTTTTTTTTTCCCTACCCGATGTCTGGAAACCTTTAAATCCACACCCGATGTTCTCGGCAGTGCCATAACTTGGCCGTTTTCTCACTTGTCTCCCTGTTTAGTCTGTTGCCATGCCTTGAGTCGCTCTGCGCTCGGCCTCTGAATAAAAGGCATCTGCTAAGCAAATAAATAACACCATAAAAAATTCAACAATGTTTTGTGGGCAGCAGCGAGCAAACTCTTCCCACATGTTTAATTTATGCAGAGAAGGAAAAGACAGCGTGAAAAGAAAGACAGGCAGGGGGCAGCTCGGAATTACGGGTCCACTTCAGCCGTAAAATGCTCTAGATGCTAAAACCTGTGTAGAAATGAAGCAAATGTTACCTCGGTTAGCTACATAGAGCAAAAACTCAAAGCTTAATTGTAGTACATTTAGATGTTTTAAAACAGTAAATGTTTTACTTAATTAATAATGGTACATTGTGTATGATTCAGGTTAGCAAGTGCTAATTCATACGCAAGACAGTGAGGTGAAAGAACCTGTAGGAGAAAAAAAGGGAAATCTCTGAAACAGAGACAGTGTTTCGAAACAGTGTTTAGTCAACAGCTAGTAAACTGTTTTGTAGTTGCTGCAGCTTAACACAAGTGGCAGAAGTTTAGTATAAGACAGCCAGCTAAAGTTTGATGTAAATCGAATCTCTAAAACTGAAATCTCACTTCAAGTCAAGTCAAGTCAAGTCAAGATGCTTTAATTATCATTTCTACCATACACAGTGGTACACAGTACACAGTGAAAATGAGACGACGTTCCTCCAGAACCCTAGAGCTACACTAAACAACATAGAGCTACAACACACAACATAAAGCTACAAAAAGTGCATCGAGTGCAAACAGTGCAGACAAAAAACAGTACAGACAGACAAAACAAGACAGTGTGGGAAAAATACACATAACACAAAATAGCACCGAACAGTAAACCGACTGTATACTCTGAATATACAATACTGTGCAAAGAGGACTATGAACAAGAGTATATGTAAACAAACAGAATCAGTGCAAAAACAGCAGTAGCAGCAGTCGAGAGGTGCAAAAAAACAGCATGTAAACGGTATAATATGGTTATGTATAAATAATAATAAATTGTGTGTGTGTGAGTTTCAGTTTAGTTCTGTGTATTGAGGAGCCTGATGGCTTGCAGGAAAAAGCTGTTACACAGTCTGGATGTGAGGCCCGAATGCTTCGGAACCGCGTTCCTGATGGCAGGAGGGTGAAGAGTGTGTGTGATGGGTGTGTGGGGTCATCCACAATGTTGTTGGCTTTGTGGATGCAGTGCGTGGTGTAAATGGAAAAGAGGCTCAGTGTCCTGTCCTCAGCTGTCCTCACTACCCTCTGTAGGGTCTTGCGATCCGAGAGGGTACAGTTCCTGAACCAGGCAGTGATGCACCTGCTCAAGATGCTCTCGATGTTCTCTCTGTAGAATATGGTCAGGATGGGGGGAGGGAGATGAGCTTTCGTCAGCCTTCTCAGGAAGTAGAGACGCTGCTGGGCTTCCTTGGTGATGGAGCTGGTGTTGAGTGACCATGTGAGGTTATCCGCCAGATGAACATCAAGGAATTTGGTGCTCTTGATGAAGGATCCATCGATGAGCAGTGGAGAATAGCCGCTCTGTGCTCTACTGAAGTCCACAACCATCTCTTTGGTTTTGTCAACATTCAGAGACAGGTTGTTCGCTCCACACCAGGCTGGTAACTGTTCTACCTCCTCTCTGTATGCTGACTCATCATTTTTGCTGATGAGACCCACCACAGTCGTGAGTCAGCAGAGTGAACAGCAGTGGGCTGAGCACATAGCCCTGAGGGGCCCCAGTGCTCAGTGTTCTTAGCTGGCTTATTAAATGTTTACAACCTAGTGAACAAATAGTGTTTGCTGTGCTTTGACAGGCTTTGGCAACTGTTCCATTAGTCACTATAAAAAAAGTAAAGATTCAAACAAAATAATAAAAGTCCACTTGGGTAAAATGTGACTGTGACAATAAATTGGCTGCCTGATAATAGTCAGGAACAAGTCACAACTGTTATGCTATAGCATAACAGTTGTGACTTGTTCCTGACTATTATCAGGCAGCCAATTTATCTCTTAAGATTATTTTGTTTAATAATAATTACAAACAAATCAGTAGGAGAATAAAGAGTATTAGAGTTAAAACAGTGAAAACCCTCTATATTAACATTAACTAGCATTAACCTCTTGTTAGTTTACAAAAAAATGTCTTAGTTAAATCTCATACGTATTAACCTGCTGCAAGTTCATGCTAGATTATTAGCAGTTGACTACCTAATTATCTATTTAGAATGTCATGACTACTCATTGGTTTTTCTGTTCTGTCTATGTTTTTTTTTTTAGAAGTTCAATATATTTATAACAATGAAGAGGTCTATATAATTTTTTGGGGCGACATTTTCAGATCAAGAATAGAAAGCAATCATATCCAGAGAAGCAGTTGAGGTTTCATGGCACAAAGAGCATTAACGAACCGTAACAAATACCTGGTATCTTCTGCATGAACAGGCTTTTAGACAAGAGCAAACATTAAAAGAGTCAGGGAGGATGCTAGCCGGGGCGGAGCGCAGCAGATGAGTCTCTCATTTAGAATAGCGACAGACAGGTACCAGGTGCAGCTTAAATATCATCAGGCTAGACCGTGCCATAAGTCTATCCCATAATGACAGCTGTGCCTCGCCACCTGCACGACCGATTTCAACACAGCTGCGATTTTTGAGCTTCCAAAGAATGACAGGTACATGCAATACTTCGACAAAGCCCCCACTTCGAACCGTCATGCTGTTCCAGGTTTATTGCAATCCACCACCACGTGAAGGAAACAACTAATCCGGGCTAGTTTGTATTCTATCTAAGTGGTGTAACTAAATATGAATACATTATTCATAAACAAATACGGACATGATTAGAATTTTGTGTTTGCCAAAAAAAGGATCACAGAGGCTGGGAATGGAAGTGTGTATAAGTCACACAATCGGGAAATCCATGTATACGTGCAGCCAGATATGAAGCTCACAGGATAAAGAAAGACCACACTGATTAGCATACAAATTCATTTATTCATTCATCTTTAGTAACTGCCTGGTCAGGGTTCTTGTTATTTAAATTAGGCTATTATTTTGCTTATATTTGGGGAAATAGCACCAACTAGGATTGCGGGTAGAAACAAACAATAATTGTGAAATAAAACAAGCTTTGCTCACATGTCTAGACACCAATAATGAACCACAGTCATGTACAGTACCTGAGCTGGAGGAACTGTAATTGCCAGACATTTTAGCCTATAGTTTTTCCCCCCAATGTTTTCCATGGACCTAGTGATAGGGTTCCTACAAATATATATAAAAAATAAATCCTCTTGGCTAGCCCACACCTAGTTTTTATTTCTAGATCTAAATACATATTTATATTTGGAGCACTCAGATGAGAAACAGTATTATCATTCAGCTCTAGACTCAAATCATTTTTGGTCTGAGGGCCTCCAGGGGTCCATAAAGCATAGTATGATGGTCCTTGTTTTTTAAATTACAGTGGTAGAAATTAAAAGACACCATGATCGAAGTATTATTGTCTATTTTGAAAGAACTTTCCAATGTTTGTAATAGTTTGTTAAATAAATCTGTACTGACAGGTGCTTCATTTTTTTTTTATCTCCTAAACAGTATGAGAAACTACATTATGTTCTAGCAAGTGTATAAAAATCTTTACTATTCTTGTTTCAGGTAAACTGATCGATGTCTTACGTGTGCTGGAGCTGTCCGATCAAATGGAGGGCGTGTCCTTGGAAGCAGGTCTATGTACAGACAGAGTTGACAAAGAGGAACTGGACATGGCGTTCAGGATAGACAAAAAGATCCAGCTCAGTGCTCCATCTCGGCAGCTCTTCCCAGGTACACGCATGTGTACTCTTCCTAGTAAATGTGTACGCAATCTGTAAACGTATTATTAATATATGAAGGTGTGTATCATAAGTGCGGCTGTAAAGCGTCGTAAAGTTTGTGGCACAATATTTCGAAAAGGAAATTATGAACAAAAGATTTTCAAATAATTTAAATAATTAAAAAAATTCAACGATTCATAAGTTATCCAAGCTCTTAAATTGTTAAACAATTTTTTTTAAATTGTGACTCCACAGGCTTACAAACTATTTAAATATCAATTGCTACTTAACTGTTAGCTAATTTCAGTATTTCTGTTAAATCGATAAACTACTGCTCTCGTACAACAAAAAAAATAATAGCTAACAGCATATCAGACTAACGTTTACATTAACAGGCTAGAGTTCTAATGATTCAAATTATGCTGAGCAGGTTTTAAAATTTAGATATGAAACTATACCAATAAATCAAATCATGCTTTAAAACTATGGTTTTTCACTAGCAATACCATTGCAAACATAATCTGTGAGGCATTACAACCAAATGGCTTCCATAACATTGTGTGTTTGTTCATCATTAAATCAGTGTCATCAAACTAAAGAAACCACTGTACAAATCTACTGTGGAACACATAATGTCCTAATGGTCCCTATTGGTGTAGAGTAGCTACCAACCTGTAATCTACAATGACAATGATATCGAATCATGCTAACCAGAAAACATGCCACCAGTAGAAGGCAACACGTTCTAAGTAGAGATCCACAGGGTTACACCATTTCCAATATTTAAATCCCATTCATTAATAATAATAATAATAATAATAATGATAATTAATAACTCCCATTATTAAACTATTGCTAAATGTTTACCTTTACATAGTATATTTGTGTAAATTATGAAATTATCATTAAACCAGAGAAACAATGGGAGAAACTGGAATCTGGACACATTATTGTGTCCTAATATTTATTAGGTAGGTGCATCTCTGGTAATGAGGCTGATGTGATTCGCATCTTGATGCATAGCCAA
Organism: Silurus glanis; assembly: GCA_014706435.1. NCBI lineage: Eukaryota > Metazoa > Chordata > Actinopteri > Siluriformes > Siluridae > Silurus > Silurus glanis. Next base: position 1,241,043 of record JAAIIK010000076.1, read on the forward strand.
CGATACGGTTGAAATTTGATTCAACACAATACGATTCAATGCAATATGATGCGATAGAACAAATATGATGCGCTGCAATTTAATATGTACAGATAGTTCATTTATTTTTTTGGGTTTAGACAAACAGCAAATCATCAATTTACTTAAGCGCTTACTGACTTCTAACACATGGCCCCTTCACAAACACGCCTTTATAGGGTAAAAAAAATTATGTCTCCAGGAAGATGCAGCTCTACCTCTGCCATGTTAATCTGTATTCTATTCCACACGCCTCGGCCTCCATAGTGTTGTGATACCATATATTCTTGTAGCAGGAGCGGTGCAGTTGTCAGTTTGGCGAGCAGGAATCAATATACATATCAAATTTTGGTCAAAAAATATTGGTCACTTTCTAAATGATAAAAGTATATTGCATCTACTAATAATTATATATAAATCAATCGTTTTTTTTTTTTACGATGCAGATATGTTAAAAACGATACATTGCGATGCAAATGCCAACTTGTATCTGATGCACACTTTTTTCAATCGAATGCGAATACCATCCCCAGTCCTTAGTGGTTTCCATTTGATCACTGGACAATGTGTGAAGCTGGCAAATGCATACAGTCTTTAATGGTATCCGCTAGACACAACATGCCACCACCAGAAGGCAGTAAAATTCCCTGACCCACAGGGGTCATACAATTAAAATACAAACACCCCTAATCTTCTTATTCCATGACCTCATTACACTTGGTGCCATGCTAACGTTACCTTAACTACCCAAAAACATAATTATATTTCCCGATTTTACAGTGAATTACATGACAAAGGAAGTATTATCGTTGTCACACGTTGTGAAATGCAACGTCTCTTAAGAATCTCTTCATTTTGATCTAGTACACCGTGCTTACCGTGTGATCGTGACTCAGAGTGCCTTTATACCATGTCCTGATAGACTCCGCTTTTCCTGAAAACTTCTCCCTGATGACGACGGTACGGGCGAAGAAGAACGCCCAGTTTTTCTTGCTGTCCATGTATGATGAACAAGGTGTACAGCAGCTGGGTCTGGAGCTGGGCAGATCACCAGTCTTCCTGTACGAGGACCACATGGGGCATCCGACCCCTGAACTGTACCCCACCTTCAAGAAGATCAACCTGGCTGATGGAAAGTGAGTATGTGTGTAACTAACAGGATCACACCAATTCACCAGGGTATTCTGCAGCCTAGTACTGTTTCCAACTATATTTCAACTCAAAAATGTAGATATTTTTAACTCTGATTTTGTTTCATTAGGTGGCACCGGATTGCCTACAGCGTAGATGGAAAGACAGTCACGCTGTATTTGGATTGTAAGAAGGTGGAGACTCTCGATCTGCATCGAGGAGATGACCCTGTGGTCCGCACAGATGGCGTTACCGTGTTTGGGACGAGGCTCCTGGACAAGGACGTGTTTGAGGTAAAATATGTGAGACAATAACAAGCAAGGACATAGTAGATGATTTAAATAAAAGGGGTGTAAATCTTCACTGGTTTCATGATTTGATTCGATTCGATTACGATTACGATCATCACGACAACGATGAAGCCTCGATTTTTTATATTATTGCACATGGCAAAATTTTCATCAATAAATACTAGCATATATGAACTCCCTTTTTATTTTGTCTTCTCTAAGAAAGAGTGCATTCATGAATGTAGCAAACTTCAAACGGAACTACATAACACAAGCAGACAGCAGGTGCATTTAGAGCTACCGTATTTTTCGGACTATAAGCCGCTACTTTTTTCCCACGTTTTGAACCCCGCGGCTTAAACAACGAAGCGGCTTATTTATGAATTTTTCCTGGGTTTTTCCCGGTTTCACAAACTTCAAGCCAAAAAACTGAGACCCATAACATTAGACCAATGAAATTTCCGAACGGAAACGAAAAAACGCACCTCACCTGTGTTCTGAGCTGCACGGCATCGGGAGAAAAAACGTTTTTTTAAACGCACGACGATGCCAAAAGAAAAACTCTCGAGAGAAATAGTTGTGAAAGGAAGGAGGAAGACAGTGAACAATGACTTTCTTGGTAGGCTACTGTTTAGATACAAGCCGTTGTAATGCGTTGAGTCTGGGTCATGGGATAGCTCGCTAACTCCAGTTACAACAGAAATCATATAAGCACAGACAGCTTTCCAAAACTCGTGCTTTTTTATTTTTCTTGGCAACAGCGTTAAGGGTTAGTCAAAGAAACTTAGAAATCAGCATCAGAAAATAATAAGGACATAATCCTCGGTCTTGCACACATGCAGTAATAGCGGAAAGATGCGGCGGCAGGCTATTCCCAAAATGCCGCTCTGCTCTTAATGGAGCCACAACATATTTCACCCGTGTAACAGACACTGTCGGGAAAGCCTGTGTAAAGTTCATTAGTTTCAGTGTAGACACCTTATAGACAGGTGCGGCTTATTTATGTTTAAAATAAAAATCTTCGTCAAATTCAGTGGGTGCGGCTTATATATGGGTGCGCTTAATAGTCTGGAAATTACGGTAATAAACACTAGCAAATACTAAAAGCACATGAAACTCTTAAAAACGTAAACAGGAAGTAGCAATACAAAAAAAGTTGTAGAAATATTGTCATTTTCGTATGATACGTTGGCACCCTGCCGGGCGCATCCCCTAGCTTGTGAGATGCCTTACTCTCGCCAGCGTTCAGTTGTCTTGGTGTTAGAGCACATGTTTTTTCCAATTTTTTGTTTTTTTAGAGCCCAAATGTAGCCCTTGTCCTTTTTATTGATGCTGGAACACAGATCGCATCCGGCTTCGCCCTGCACTCGTGAACTCGTATACTATAAAGTTTTAGAACGGTACTGTAAATTGCTGTTTTGCAAAATTATATACTGGTAAAAAATAAAAACCAAATTACAGTATACTACCCGTTACTGATCGTTATTCTTAAAGACTCTTTTGTAGACTAGGCCATGTCTTGATTATGATATTTTGAAGTTATAATGCTGTCATTGTAACGCATTCCTATGTTAAATCGGGGACTGTATAGTGTAGTATAATAAAAAAAAAAATTCAATGCTACAAAAGAATAGACATGAACTTATAACCCAAAATAAATAGTTGAAAAAGAGCTGATTTATTGTGTGAATACGATCAATATTCATAAACAAAACATTCTGCAGTGCTCGAATATATATTATAAATATATATTGGCTGAGCTAAGTCTGTCTTGGCACTGGCAGGCGTCAGCATCTCAGGGTAAAAACGTGATTTCCTAAGTTAGTGGTGTTCCCTACATATTTTATTTGTGTGTGACAGGCTTTACACACAGAGTGTGCCTTGTCCAGTTCATGCTTACCAGTTTGTTCATAAAACACTAAATATGCCCAGATCTCAGATTTTAACATTTAGCATTTGTTTATCACTTGCTTTGGTGTTTCGCCTCCGGCCAACATTTTATGCTAGCATGATAAGAGCGTTACAGGACGAATGACATCAATTAGATTACAGAGATGACAAAAGTACACACACCCTTTACGTAAGTAGAAGTACAGATACTCATGTTTTAAAAGACTGGTGAAGTACTGAATACAGATGGTCCTCCTAGTTACGATGGTTGGACAAAACGAATTTAAAATTTTGTTCTCTAATGAATGTATCCAGGCTGAACATCCACCATATAGAACACAAGCAGAGAAAAGATGATGATCAGGTGATCAGGAATGTCTCTGTTCTCAGTTATGTTTACATCACTGACCCCCTCTGTCTCATCCACGTTACCCCCAGACTTATTGTTAACTCCTGTCCTGCTCATTGTGGTAGGTTGAAAAAGCCGAGACAAGAAATAGGTTAAACTTTCTTTCGGCTTCTCCCATTAGGGGTCGCCACAGCGGATCATCCGTATCCGTGATCTGCATGTTTAATTTGGCACATGTTTTACGCTGGATGCCCTTCCTAACGCAACCCTCCCCATTTATCCGGGCTTGGGACCGGCACTAAGTGTGCACTGGCTTCTGCAACCCTAATGGCTGGGTTCGGTTCCCTGACCGGGAATCGAACCCGGGCCATGGCGGGGAGAGCGCTGAATCCTAACCACTAGACCACCAGGGAACCCGAGACAAGAAATAGGTTGATGGGCTGAAAATGGCGCAGTGAGAAGAAAAATATTGATCATATCACCAAATAGATTAAAACTAAAGCAACGAGTCTGGTTTGAAAATGTAAGTAGAAATTACAGATATTTGTGTAAAAAATTTATTGAGTGAAACTAAAAAGTTACCAAAAAATTAAAAATAAAAAAAGTCCAAAAAAAAAAAAAAATAGTAGCGAAGTAAAGTACTGATACAAGAAATATCTACTTAAGTACAGTAACAAATTATTTGTACTTCATTACTTCCTATCTCTGGTAGTCTATAATCGATTATGGTTTATTACTGCATTGATGCAGAATCGTTCACGTCCACATTGCGATGCATCATAGAATCGATTATTTCAACACCCCTAATAAATAAGGGAATAAATCAGAATGTTAGGTCTGGGTATTATACAGTATCAAGTGTTGTGATGTTATTGGAAAATTGAGTCATGTGATTCCATCAAAACCAATACAATTCCACTAGGGTAATGTGGGGTCATGTGATACTCTGAAGTTGCTTATTTTCCAATTGCAACATGTCCTGAAGTCTTTTATTCCTCATCTGCCACAGTTTTTTTTTTTTGCCAATGATTACATTCATTCTTTTAAAATGTATCAAATGATGAATATTTATCCCTTTATGGTTGCATTTCATTGCATTTGGATTTGTTTGTCCAAAAAAATTATTTTGCATAAAACTGTCTTCCAGTTGCTTTTATCTCCATGGCTTTCCATAGCCCTGTGTTTTTCAGTGTTTTTGTGTGATTATATGCACGCTAGACGCCAAACCGAAGCTCCTCCTGAGGCTTTTTTTATCTTCAGGTGCCGTTCGTACTCGTTTCGGGTTTGACGCATCTGCGTTTACTGTGTGCGAAAGCTGTTTGTTGACATTTCTGCACTGGATTAAGAGCGAGCATGTCGACAGAATATCGCCTTTCAGGAGCAATTGAAATCATGCTCTTGTTCCCCAAACGCATTTCGAAAACAGGCCTGGTGCTTTTAATGGGACAGGAAGGTTTTATAGACGACCTAAACAGCTCTAGACGTGAATCATATCATTGTAATTGGAGGCAGGCTAAAGCGTTAGATAGATCTTGTGTTTATCCCACAGTGATTTATATTTGGATTTCTGTCTGCGTTTGTACTTATAGGAATGGCAGGGTCAAAGGGCGGATGCTTGAGCATGACGCATGTCAGAGTGGCTTTCACACAGGATAAATGGATGATGAACTGTATAATTTCGTGTCATTGTGCAGCTATTTGAGGGTGCATTAGCGTATTAGCGCATTAGTGGTTCTGCGTTGACCTACATGATTCAAAACCGTTGTTTTGGCTTGCCGAATCTGCAGGAACTTAAAGGAGGGCAAAAAAATCCAATCATTTAATCTGGCCCTAAGGATGTGTGTATCGTGTGTGTGTGTGTGTGTGTGTGTGTGTGTGTGTGTGTGTGTGTGTGTGTGTGTGT
>JAAIIK010000076.1:1274657-1290909 GCA_014706435.1 Silurus glanis
AGAGAGAGAGAGAGAGAGAGAGAGAGAGAGAGAGAGAGAGAGAGAGCTTGCTGTTTATCACATGCTAAATGTCTCACTTTTTTATTTGCAAAAAAACCCCAAAAACCATACAACTAGCATGTTTAGCAGCTACAGTAATATGTAGCACTATAACATGAAGTAGCACATAGTTTAATTGTTTGCTACGTCTGTTCCTATCACACTGTTAACACTTGCTCATGGATTGAATCAACGTTTTTGATCACACAACATAATCATTTCCCACCTGTTAACTTGCTTGCTAGCAAACATGGCCAATAGTTTAGTAAATATCACTATATAATAGTGATAGCAAATAATTACTATCTTAAATTATTATTGAATTATTTAGCCAGACATCAACTAGCTTGTTATCAAACTTGGTTGTTGGATTAAACTCCAGTACAGTAATTAGCTAGCCTAGCATCATGTTGCTTGTATTTCCATTATGAGTAGTCGAACATTAACCAGTTGTTTAGCAAAATTGATTGAAATTTTTTTATTTAGAAATTAGCCAAGTTTCTCTAGATCCTGTCTTTTGGGTTATCCAGCATTAATGAGCTTGTTAGCAAACATGGCTATCGGCTTTAATTTCATTATAATAATTAGCCCATTTTAGCTAGCATCCTTTCACTTTGATTTATATTAGTCGAGCATTGACTAGTTTGATAGCAAAATTGATAACATGTTCAAATTTCCATACAAGCCAAGTTTATCTAGTATCCAGTCGCTTGAATTGGAGCGATGAGAAAGCTATTAGTTTAGTTGCTTTGTATCTTGTAATAATCTTGTAATAATCACTAGTTGGGGAAAGATAATTTTCAAAGCACAAATGACTTGAATCAGGCTAGTAACATACTGTTAACTAGCTAATAAGTAAACTCTGTTTTGAATTCCACTGCATAATAGTGAGGTAAAATCTTAGGCTAACTACGTTTCTGACTAAGATTTAATGCATTACAGTGTTTACTGTGAGAGAAGGAGTGTGTGTTTGTGTGTGTGAGTGTGTGTGTAAGAGAGAGCTTGCTATTTATTACATGCTCTACCTCTCGCTCATTCATCTCTATCTCTTGTGTAGGGTGACAGGGGCTTTGATGGACTACCAGGGCTTCCAGGGGACAAAGGACACAGAGTGAGTGTGGCACAGCGTGCCACTTAATCAAATCCCATCACCCCAGTGCAGTCTAGCACATCTGTTTAGCTGTGAGATGCCTGTGTGACTCTGTGCAGCTGTGCAGCTAGGATCCTCCAGGCCGTTCTTTTTCTTATTCATCGGTTATTAGCGGTCAAGGATAAATTCGATTTGCGATACTGGCTTCATGATTCGCTTCAGTTTGATTCTTCGAATATTTTGAATTGTTATTGAAGAAATATTATGGCAAAAAAAAAAAAATTCTAGTTAGAATTAAGGCGCAGGCATTGCTACAGAGCTTATGATTTATTCAGTCATTTTCCATTTGTCAGTGACTTTGCTTATATAATAAAAATGTTTCCAATAAAACAATATTTCATTGTTTTATTGGAAACATTTTTATTATATAAGAAAAGTCTCTGACAAAAGGAAAATGACTGAATAAATCATAAGCTCTGTAGCAATGCCTGAGCCTTAATTCTAACTAGAATTAGAGCTCCAAAGTGGGTTAAAATGCTTGGCTTCTGCAGCCCCTTTTTCAGCTATATTAAATAATTATGATAGAATTACCTGACTATATATCCTGTAATAAATTTTGGAGTTATAATTCATTCATCTGTCACAGTGTTTTTTGCTTATTATAACTCTTTAGGTTATTATAACTCTATGTAACCTTCTATACCTCTGGAGTTCATGCAGTGTAGTTGTTTTACTTGTATGATTAATTGAGTGCTCATATAAATAATATGAGTTACACGTTGTCACGATGCACATCATCACATTGTATCTTTGATGATCTGTATTTTTTTTGTCTGCTTAGGGGGATCGGGGAAAGCCAGGAAAACACGGTCCATCCGGGGAATCTGGTGAGAAGGTGAAGGATATTTTGCGTTTATATAAAAAATATTAAAGGGGGAAAATATTTGTAAAAAAAAAAAAACTAATAAAATGTACACAATATGCAAAAGAAAATGCTTAAAGAAAATGCAGTCAACCAGCTAACACATGCTAGGTAGTGGAAATTAGCTACAGTATCTCACAAAAGTTAGTACACCCCTGACATTTCAGCACCCATTTAGTTGTCATCTTTGCGGTGTGTGCGGTTGTTATTACAGTATGATGGAAAACTGCCGTTCGGCCCAGTTTCTGAGGTGAGGGCCTCATGTTCTGCTTCAGAATGTCACAGTACATGTTGGAATCCATGTTTCCCTCAATGAATCACAGCTCCCCAGTACCAGCAGCACTCATGCAGCTGACTGTAGGAAAGACACAATTTTCTTGGTGCTCCTCACCAGGGCGTCACCACACATGCTGGACACAATTTGAGCTAAACAAGTTTATCTTAGTCTCATCAGACCACAGGACATGGTTCCAGTATTTCATGCTCTTGGACAGATTGACTTCAGCAAACTGTTTGCAGGCTTTCTTGTGAGCCAGCTTCAGAAGAGGCTGCCTTCTGGGATGACGGCCTGCAAAGCGACTTGTTGTAGTGTACGGCGTACAGTCTGAGCACTGACAAGTAGACCTTCTGCAATCTCTAAAGCAATGCTGCACACTCATGCATCTATCGCACAGCACGAGGCCTCGACTTCTTTTGATGGACCCTTGCGAGGCCTGTTCCCAGTGAAACGTGCCTTGGAAAACCTCTGTATGACCCTGACTACTTTACTGTAACTCAGTTTCAAGGTGTTACTGATCTTCGTAGAGAGCAACAATTCTAATTATCAAAACCTCAGAGAGTCTTTACCATAAGATGCCTGAATTGTATTCAAAGGACCAAATTTGAACTGCTCTAATACAAGATACACAAATTTGTATGGTCCTGTCAACCAGACAAAAACATGAACATGATGAATAGGACATGTGGCTTTGCCTGGTTAAGCGACGTACTGTTATCACTTAGGGTGTACTCGATTTTGTTGCCAGTTATTTAGACAATAACGGCTGTTTGTTAAGTCACTTTCAGAGGACAGTAAATCTGTACTTCTAAACAAGCTGCACATTGACTAGTCTAAAATATATGCAAGTTTCATTTGTATAGTATTGTTCCTTAGGAAGATATAATAAAATGGATTCTGAAATGTGAGGGGTGTACTCACTTTTTTGAGATACTATATCATTTAAAGCTATAAGGCTGCTGTAGTTAACAATCGATTAAACATTATTGATTAAATTATGTTTAGCATTTAATTGTGTTGAGATGTTCAGGTTTTCTGATGTATTCTTAAGTCTAGAGATCGTCAAAATGACTGCCATCTCGAAGCAGAATGACTTATCGCTGAAGAAGTTTGAAGAAGTTGTATGGAGTCATAAGTTGCCTTAAACTGATTCTTACAAATCAGATCTCTGGTATAAACATAACAAATGGGAAGTTTTCCAAAAAAAGGTTAAATAATATATGAAATATTATAAGCTAGTGCTTGTTTGTCCTCTGTGTAGATATGAAACACTTTGCTTTCTTTGCATTTGCATACTTTAAAGGATTTTTCAAAGGATGTACAGTAAGTTCAAGTAATTCACAGTTACAGGAATAAAACATGAATGCAAGTTTAAAAAAGACTTAAAATACTACTAGTACCAATTTTATTGACTTTAAAAAAGTTGGAGGACTGTGAAAGTAGTCAGAAATGATGAGTCATCATTAGCACAGTGATTACACTGCCTATAACCATTCATCTACCTGTCTCATTTCCAAACTCTTTTGGATTTCTCGCTGTAGATTACACCGCAGATCTCTAAGCACTTTAGACTTTGCATGGTTATTTTCAGTGCTACATTTTTGTTCACTTATTGCTATAAATGTAAATCTAAGGAAGCGCATGCCAGAAAACAAACACCAAACATACACTATATGGACAAAAGTATGGTGACTTTTCCAACCGTATGTGGTTAGCAAACTGTTAGCACAAAATCTGAGGCATGGGTTGGAGTGGAAGATGTCGAGTGCTCTGACCGCAACCCTATTCGGATGAATTGGAACAGTGACTGTGTCCCAGGCACAACAGCAAATGCGGAAATAAATGTTGAATGGAATGTCCCATTAGGCTTAGGTTTCCACAAACTTTTGTTCATATATCGTATCTCAGTTGGCGAATAACGTTTCAGGTAAAAAGGAAAGAAGGACCGAGCGAAATTTCATTTCTTTCCCACGTTAAAAGCCCAGAATGCAGATTTTCATCTTCAGCCTAATTGAGTGTTTAGTCCTTTAACTAATAAGCTTTTGAAAGGCTTCGCTGTCCCAGGTGTAGCTGCAGCAAAACCTCATGAATTGTATAAAAACAGACACGGGTAACAGTGTTGCATGGAGGATCCTCATTATGCAAAGTTGTGCGGTGTATTATGCAGCGATTCACGCTGATCAAAGCTTTCAAAAGAGACCGAACGGGAATATCTTTGCATAAATAAGCACTTTTTCATCGTTTCCGCTCGGACTGTTACCGAGCTGTGAAGCGCTTGTGCGCTATAATGCAATGAAGAAACTAACTCTGGATTTTATTTTAGGGTGCAGATGGACCTGTAGGACCAAGAGGACAACCAGGTGAACCTGTGAGTCCTACATGCACTCACTTAAACGCACGCACACACACTTACACAGATGATACACCTCGTTATCCTCTCTCCATCTGGCCCATGGCTGATTATCTGCGACTAGAGCTCAAATCGGTTCCCTGCAGGTGAGTTGCCTCTTTAAATACATCAACCAGCAGTCTTAGAAAGGGTGAGTGAAGCACAGCGGCGGCGGCATTAGCAGGAAGTGAGCTCCATTAGAGAGAGCCATGCCAAATCGCTCGGCACTCGGAGACACGCAAGAGAGAAGCCGGCGTGCTAGAGATAAATGTAGGGTTAGAGATGGATGTGCCAGGAGATTGGCGAGGGAGAAGGAATGGAACCCTGGCCTGTATGATTATATTTCCATATCAATCACCTCCCTGGAGATCACAGATGTGGCTCTGGAACAGGTGGCTTGGCCGATGTACAAAGTCTGAGAGCGATATAAACAAAGCGCACACATGCACACATGAACTTCCAGCTGTGAGTCCCGATGCATGCAATAACAAGTACACTGCAGTTTTTACTGGGGTATTTTTCCACCTCTGGGGTATTCCGAGATGAATTCAATACTTACGGCGAGAATTTTACATGTATTCGGAAGCTTAAAGTCGATCCCGAGTGTCGTCTACATTTACTTTTATGGCATTTGGCAGATGCCCATATGCAGAGCAACATACAATTATTTCAGTTATGAAGCTTTACGAAGCAGAGGTGGGAACTTAGTGGTTAAGTCATTGCACTCTGTATCTAAAGGGTTCGTGAGTTCAAATCCCAGCCGCACCACGCTAACACTCCTGGGCCCCTGAACAACCCTTTAGCTGCTCTGTTGTATGAATGAGCTAAATTTACGTTGCTCTGGATAAAGGTGTCTTCCAAATGGCATAAATGTAAATGAATAACACCTTCCTTTGAAGGTTAGCGCATTTGGCAGATGCCCTTATCTTCCCTGACTTACAATTATCTTTTTTTTTTTTCATACTACTGAGCACCTTTCCCATCTTTGAGGTTGCCAGATTTTCTTACTTTGCAACCTAGGCAAGAGTAAAGAGCACTTTTACATTGATGCTCATTTTTTTATTTTACTTAAAAAAAGAAACATATACAATGAGAAAGAAGAAAACCAGTCTGAAATGGAGAACTCCCAAATTGTTTTCGACACCATCTTCAAGTGCAACAACAATTTACTTTTCATTTATCTTAATTTATATATGGTTTATAAATGTGATGCAGAGTTTCGTTCAAAGTTTTTTGCTTACGTTCAATTCTCTCCTAGGGGGCGGGGTTTGGGTTTGGATCGACAGCTCCTGGAAGTAGAGACTTCGGCTAATTTCAAAGCGCATTATAGACGAATGAGGTTCTCTGCATTGTTATAGTGTTTGTAATTTGTAAGGGAAATGACTTCCTTACTTCCATACTTAAGAAATGAACCGCTTGATCTCTTGGAAGTGGAGACTTCAGCGGGGAGCATTTTGAAGAGCGGTTTATTAAGTGGTTCATTCGTACGTTATGGAGTACCACATTCTCGAATATTAATGATGAACTATATGCTAACTAGCGAGGTTAAGAAGTGATTTCTATAACAAAACACTATAACTTTAAGAAAGCATCAAAAATGCATTCCATAATATGTTGAAATATCCACTTTCTGGGAATCGTTCATCTAAATCTCACAAACTAAGGAGAGACAGCGCTGTCAAGCGCTGCCCCCCCCCCCCCCCCACTCCCCCCCGGGGTGACGAACGCAAACTCGCAGAGTTTAAACGAAAACTTTGAACGTCTATAAGAGTTTCGGAGGGTTTTTACTTTTTTTCTCACTGTAAATTTTTATGCAATTTATGTAACATATTGCAAATGTCATTCTACGGAATTTCATTTCGAGACACGCACCTAATGAGTAATTCATGAATCATGTAACTTCTGACTATTCCTGAGTTCGGAATTTTGCCGTGCACGATTTCGGTATTAAATCCATACATATTTTCATAACAGGGGGAGTGGTGGCTCCAGCGGTTAAGGCGCTGGGTTGCTGATCGGAAGGTCGGGGGTTCAAGCCCCGGTATCGCCAAGCTGCCACTCTTGGGCCCTTGAGCAAGGCCCTTAACCCTCTATGCTCCGGGGGTCCCTTACGAGGGAAATATCAAGGTCCGTGACGTCGGAGTGACGTGGGGCCGCCTTCCCGTGGGCTCACCACCTGCAGGAGGGACCGTAAGGGACGGTGCTGTGAGGATTGGGCAGCAGTCGAAGGCGGGGGCCTGCTTAGACTGCTGCCTCCGCGACCCGAATTACGGATAAGCGGGAGAAAATGAATGAATGAATTTTCATAACACGACTCTTAATTTTCTTCTGTATTCCATACGTGGGAAAGTCCATTTCCTAATAAGCACCTTTAATCATTTTTACCTTATAAGCTCAAAATACAGACACATGACAGACACCTTACCATTAAGTACAAATGTTAAAGTTTGGTGCCTTTATGGACTATAATATGGACAAAAGTATTGGGACACCTGACTTTCCTAGCCATATTTGGTTCCAGACTGCTACCACAAACTTGGAGTAAAACAATTATACAATTATATATGTTTTTGGATGAGGTAGCATGGAATTTTCCATTCACTTGACCCAAACCTGTTCCAGCATGACAATTGAGACAATTGAGTTCTTGAGTTGCATGCTATAGAGCTCTGACCTCAACCCTATTGAACACCTTTGGGATGAAGACCCAGGCCTCCTCAACGTACATCAGTTCCTGATTTTACTAAAATGCTTGTGGCTGAATGAGCACAAATCTCCACAAGCACACTCCAAAATCCAGTGGAACATCTTCACAGAAGAGTTGAGGTTATTATAACAGCAAATGGGGACTACATTTAAAATGGGATGTTCAAACAGTGCAATCCTCAAACTTTTGTCCATGTAGTGTCACTGCTAATGCTTGTGTAGAAAAGGAATTGTGCTGTAATAGAAAAACAAGTTCCTGTTTATTCCACTTCTACCACAGCACTTTGCCATGCTTATGCTTTTTATCCATTTACTGTAGGCTTAATTAATGTTATGAAATGTCCATGAAACAAGTTCCTTCCTATGAAGTTGTGGATTAAAACGCCACCCATATTTCTCAGCCCAATTATTGAACCTGTTTTTTTTTTTGGCTGTATTTTGTGACTTTTTTTGTGTGGTTCTTTCAGGGGTCGAGAGGACTTGTAGGACCCAGAGGGACACTTGGACTAACCGGACAGCCTGTAAGTCAACTTTCAGTAGCGGAAGTCTGCTCAAAACCGTTCACACCTCGTAGATCATTAAGCGCTGAAAATAACCATGGCATCTGTTGGGAACGATAAATATGGATCGTACTGTATAGCGAGTGTTTGTTACCCGGTGACATTTTAAGAGCTGCCATGATTTCCAGTGTAGGAGATCGTGATTAAATTGAAAGCCTTTTTTTTTTTTTTTTTTTTTTTTTTATAAATTAGGATGTTAGGTGTTTTTCTGATAATGAATATTACAAACCTTGGATCAGGAAATTAAAGGATAAAGATAAACAAACACACCCAAGAAAAATAATAAGTTGCATTCAGACGTTTGTATTTTTTATGTATATTTTTAAGTAAAAACAACAAGCAAACAGGAAAAGAAACAAACAACAGCAATATTATTAATAATAATAATAATAATAATAATAATAATAATAATGTTTTTATAAGTATATGTTGACTTTTTCCGTATTGGCTACATCCTCTAGACAAATAATTATCATTTGACTTTTTTTGCTTTAAAAGTAAAAATCAACATATATCAATAAAAATGAATGAATAAATAAATAAATAAACATTCATTTATTAAAAAACCTAACATCACAAAGTCCCACAATACCTTTGTCAAAGCCTGTGAAAAGTTCAAGTTTAAGTTTATTCCTATGGTGCTTTTCACAATGAACATTATTTACAGCACATAAGAATTATAGAACAAAAAATTGTGAATTATGTTTATTATTCCCCGATGAGCAAGCTGGAGCGACTGTGTGCAAGTATTACATTTTTCAAGATTGTACGTGGAAGAAACCTCAAGAGGAACCAGACTCAAACTAAAGATCCCATCTTCATTTGGGTGACACAAGAGTGTGATTATAAGTCTTAACAAACAATACAAAACACAGAAAACTCCAAACGTGTGGAAACACCTTCGTCTTTTAAGGTGTTTGAAAGCATGCATTTACCTTCTGTTTCTATGCAACAAACTATTTCATGTCACGGTATGAAGATTTACATTGACCAAATAAACATATAAATATCCAGATGTTTCACTTTTCATTAAAAAACTGTATGGTGTTATAGAATAGAATGGTGGCCATGTTGGTTCTTTTCACCCGGAATAAGTCTCCAAACTTCCTTGGTCCAAAACTCCACCTTCTGGTTGGACTGTGGGGGGGACTGTGGGTGGGTCTGATCACATTTTCTCTCGTGTTCTCCGTCTTCAGAAGTTCTTCTGTTAGATACACAAATGTCACATTCTATCTACAAACTTTCTTCCAATTATTCACTGTCCCATTCTTGTGTGTTTGTTGCAAAGAAACAAAAGCAGCATGCGTGTGTCTCAAAACCCATAAAATATTTACAGGCGCGGCATTAATGTATAAAAATAAAGTCTTGAACCACATTGCTAGATATACAGTATATAACGTATGTAACATTGGCTCCGCCCACATTTTCAGAGAAAGTTATATACACAGAACATTGAAGGACTCAAAATCAAGAGCATTTTTTTTTTAATAATTTTATTATTCTACTGATTCTCAAGACAATCATTCAATATTTTGGAAAAGTAATTATTCCTCCCATCACCACATAAGCTGTCTTTGTATATCATTAAGGAGGTAAGTGCACCACGAACTGTGTGTGCGATATGCAGAACCCTTTGCTGCTATATGTGTGTTATACCTCTCCTTAATGGTTGCCGCCGGTATCGATCCTACATCAAACATCTTACATCCAAACATTTCACAAACGTTGAGTTGTCATTGCTCAAGGCCAGGAGAAAATAAGATATTTTTCAAAAGCTCTGCTAGGAGCAGAGGGTAAGTCTGTTTCCTGTGTATATGAGTGTTTGCGTTCGCTAATAAAGTGCTTCGGAGATATTTATAGAAATCTCCTCATGAGCAAAAAAACCCCAAAAAGTTTTTGTAATATTGTATTTTATTGTTGTTTTTTTTTCTGATGTGTTTGTGTTGTAGGGTGTCCGTGGTGTGGATGGTATTCAAGGCTCTAAAGGAAACCCGGTGAGTTTTTGCTGAAAATCACAATTACATGTACGTTCAATTACTTACATTTATCTCAATTTTATACCTGAGCAGTTGCGGGTTAAAGGCCTTGCTCAGGGGCTTGCAGTGGTAGCTTGGTGGTGCTGGGATTTGAACTCACACCCTTCCGATCAAAAATGATTTTATGCATGGACAGAATATAGTTTTTGTAAAGGAAATGTAATATCTCAAATATGTTAGCTCTTAAAAACAAACATAAAAAAAAAATCTTTCTTTAATTATTCACATTCATTATACACTATATGAACAGAAGTACTGGGACACCTGACACTTTCAGCCATATGTGATTGTTCCCCAATGTGTTGTTGGTGGTACACAATTGCAAATGAAGTCTTTGGATACAGTGGCTTGAAATTCTTCCTTCACATAAACTAGGAGACCCAAAACTGTTCCAGCATGACAAAACAAGCTTACATTATTACCTAATTTTACAATCATTTTGAGCATAAATCTCCAGACGTACACTCCAAAATCTAGTGGAACATCTTCTCAGAGAGTTGGAGATTATTATAACTAGCAAATAGGTACTAAATGTAGAATGGGATGTTCAAAAAGCACATGGAGATCTTATGATCAGGTGTCCAGAAACCTTTATTCATTTACATTCACTGCATTGGAAGACCCTCTTATTCAGACCGACTTACAGTTATCTCAGTTTTACAGTTGAGCAATTGAGGGTTAAGGGCCTTTCTCAAAGGCCCAACAGTGGCAGGTTTGTAATACTGAGATTTTAACCCATGACATTCCGATCAGAAGTCTTATCCACTGAGCTACCACTTCCCTTTTCACTATGTCCATATAGTGTACAGTGCATCCAGAAAGTATTCACAGCGCTTCACTTTTTCTATGTTTTATGTTACAGCCTTATTCCAAAATGGATTTTTATTGATTATTATCTTTAAAATTTTACAAACAATACCCCATAATGACAACATGACAAAGTGTTTGAAATCTTTGCAAATGTATATATAAAAAAAAAAAAAAAACTGAAAAAAATCACATGTACATAAGTATTAATTGAAGTATTAATTAAACCCCTAACGTAGAAGTAGAAAAGAACGCTGAGTCCCAGAATGCAATGCGACTTAAACATTGTGCAGAGACTTAGCTCAGCTAGTTAGATGACATTACATGAGGCATTAGCATAAAGGATAACGCTTCAGAAGCAGATATGTTTAAGCACAGATTAAGAGGTGAGATAGCCAGACAGACTCAAGGACTGAAGACAGACGCATCGCTCTTTGGACCGATTCCCTTAAGGTTCCGTTCTCACTGAAGTGCACAATCCTATGAAACGATGCACATGAAAGCCATCTCAGCGCCTCATTGTAAATTTCCTAACCATTGCAATCCATAAAACAACATGACGCTTATTTCATCTATTCAAAGGGCCCATCAGGAGAACCTGGTCCTCCAGGACAGCAGGGAAACCCAGGGGTGCAGGTACGTCTGTGATTTAAATCCTCACAAGATGAAGATGATTCGGACTTATTTAACAGCACACTTATCACGTGTCTGTGACTCTTCTAGGGTTCTCCAGGTCCTCAGGGTCCTATTGGCATGCCTGGAGAAAAGGTAAACCGTAAAAATAGTTTTTTTCCTCTTTCCTTGTGTGGGTTGATCTTTGACCTGCTTTAGAGATCACGACTAATCGGAGTGCGTTCGGTCGCAGACGTTTCACCAGTAATCCTGGCAGATAGTCGATACTGAGTCCACACTGGGAGTCACTGAGAGTGGCTTAAATCCTGTTAGCACTTAACAAATAACAAACAAGAACAGGGGAACAAACGCCAGGGCTGCCAGGTTTTGGGATGACACAAGTGCAAAAATATGATTTAAGGATTATAGAATCAGTCTTATTGTGAACACCGGGGCAGAAAAACAAAAAAAAAAATCTTCTGTCAATCAAAGCGATCCTGTCTCGGAAATGTCTCAGAAATGTCTCGGAGATGTATGCGAAAGAGGGAAGATTGCTTTCCACCGAGGCCACACATGCACAATTTGTAACCTCAAAACAATAGCGATAGCTCTGTACAGGAACCATGAATGATTAGTTGAGTCTTCTGATCCGAGTCATTCTTTTCTGTTTTCGGGTACAGAGTCTGTACGGTTGTTACGTGACAAACGAACAAACAAATAAGAACATAAGAAGGAAGAAGAGAATCGGGAGGTGACCGAATCATTTCTGAGCCTGGTGCGGTTTTGACATTATGAACAAAGGAATAAATCTTTTTTACCTATTAGCCCCAAGTCATAAAAAAGGTACAAAATGAAAGAACAAGCACAACTAGCATAAGCAGTCACAGTGTTTTAAAGGAAGCACATGTTAATCTTCATCCTTCTAGGTTGCTAACTTGTTTATGTGAATTGGCAATACATTCAAATATAAACACTAATAACATGAATTAATGCAATTACCGTATTTTCCGGACTATAAGCCGCTACTTTTTTCCCACGCTTGGAACCCCGCGGCTTAAACAACGAAGCGGCTAATATATGGATTTTTCCTGGGTTTTTCCCGGTTTCACAAACTTCAAGCCAAAAAAACTGAACCCCATAACATTAGACCAATGAAATTGCCGAACGGGTTCAGGTGAACCAATGAAACTCTTTATATTAAATCAGATGCGCTCCCACTGAATCGGGGCGCACCACATCATAAATATGGATGATGTTCCTCTGACGTTTGATCTGCCGCTCACTCGGACTGTCTACAGGAAATGCGAATCATTCGTCACGCTGAAAACAACCGGGCATGAAAAAACGCACTTCACCTGTGTTCTGAGCTGCACGGCATCGGGAGAAAAGCTTCACCGATGGTGATTTTTAAACGCACGATGATGCCAAAAGAAAAACTCCCGAGAGAAATAGTTGTGAAAGGAAGGAGGAAGACAGTGAACAATGACTTTCTTGGTGGGCTACTGTTTAGATACAAGCCGTGTAACAGACACTGTCTTTCGTTAAAGCCTGTGTAAAGTTCATCAGTGTAGACAGCGGCTTATAGACAGGTGCGGCTTATTTATGTTCAAAATAAACATCTTTGTCAAATTCAGTGGGTGCGGCTTATATTTGGCGCTTAATAGTCCGGAAATTACTGTATATAGAAATACAAAACAAATTTGCTCCAGAACCTGTGCTAAATAATCCATATGTGAGAAACATCAACAGTTTTATTATTAACATATTTTTGTTATCTGCTTTTTGAAGTATGAATTCTGGGCAATATAAAAAAGCATAAATAAAATTAATGAATAAGTAGAAAAGCCAGAAAAGGGAACAGGATGAGACACTTTTACCTCAAAGATTTTATCCTATTGTTTGATGTTTTAAACTCTTTACTCCCATGTAATATATTCTACTACTATGTAACTGATAGAATTTTTAATTGTGAAGTATTTTTCTGGTAGAATTCAGTTTTTTTTTTTCTCTCTCTCTTTCTGCCTGCTAGCAAGAAAATATCAGCACTGCTAGCAAGATTTTAAAAGCTTCATAAATCATGAGCAGATTTAGCTCACGGATGTCGCTGCTATTTGCAATATTTTACAGAAACAAATAGTTAGCATGGGCACAACATCTTTCAGATATCAAAAGTGTCATTTTTCTTCCCTCTTTTATCTGAACCTGTATGACATAACATCTATATGGGCTAATTCATCTCAATCCATCTTCAAGAGTGATAATAAATGAGCCGAGTGTGGCGTTTAATACGTTTTGTTCTGGGTGAAAAAAATGATTCGATCAGTGCGTGTTTGATGGAAGTCGACGTTCTGATTAAGCTGCGTGAATTAATTAGCGCAACAAAGCAGGGTTTTCTTAAAAAAATGAGAGAGAGAGAGAGAAAAAAAAAGATGAATTATAGTGCTTGAAGTGAGGAAAATATTATTTTGTCCATGATTCGGTGCTAATTAAGGTCACGAAAGGAGATGGTTTTTGGGTTGGTGCAGTGAGCGTCACACAGCGCCGCTCTTTTTTAGAGAAAAATCGTTTGAATGGAAAGGGGCAGAGTTCTGCCCGCTACACTTCACGTGTATTGTTAAAATGTCGCCGTGCATCTGAAGTCTACATTTACATTTATAGCAAATGCTCTCATCCAGAGTAACGTACAATCAAGGGCCTTTCTTAAGGGCCCAGCAGTGACAACTTGGATTTGAATTATTGACCCTTAAATCCAAAGTCCAACACCTTAATCGAATAAAAGATCCAAAATAAACAGCGCAGGCCAAGGTTTTAGTGCAAAATGTGAACCAGAGGATACAAAAACATGAACAAGGAAAACAAACCAGTATAAAAAATCAAGACAAAAAAAAAAAAGCCAGTAGACAACACACTATACAGTAATTGGCAGCCATATAACACAAACATTGGCGGGTTTTACACACAAATGAATCAGTGGCTACACTCAAAACAAGTGTAGACAATAAAGAGTAATGAAGTTTTAACATATTTGCATCGGTAAAAACTGATTTATTTATACATAGTTATTAATAGCTGCACTCTAGTTTGATTATTTAGAAAGTGACCAATACTTTATATGTAGATCGATTTCTTCTCGCTAAACAGTTTCTCGAGCGCGTTCTCTCAGCACCGCTGCTGCTACGTGAATATGACGTATCACAACACTACGGCGACCGAGGCATCCTGAGAGTCACATAGAATACAGATTTACATGGCAGAGGCAGAGCTGTAACTTCCTGCACACAGAACAGGAAAAGTTTTATTTCATCTTTTATATATATTAAGACCTACACTTTATAACATAACATTGTGGAAATGCTGATTCTCCTGTCTTTTTTTTCCTGAAACACCACTGGATGTTTCTGGAATATTTACTGCAGTATTTCAAAATGGAATCTAAAAACACGACCCATCCTTTTAAAGAATGAGGAATATGTAAGCTTTCAGAAAAAGATTGGTTTGAATCCAACACCTGACTATGTTTGTTTTCTTTTTGTTTTCTCCAAGGGTTTTGGATTTGAATCCAATCAGTATGTGTGTATAAGTGTGTGGGTGTGTGTGTGTTTTCTTCTAACAAAGCATCATTTGGTTTCTAGTCATGACCCACCTTGCTGACAGCCTCCGTTACTCTGAAATGAGTGTTTCCTGTTATAGGAACGGCTGTAATTTATGGAAGGGTCCCTCCACCGTGAGGCATATTTGTATTGTGAGTTTTAATGAATGAGGAGCAGCCTGGGTCGTCAGAATATTGTAATTTATGAACGCTAGGAGAAGTGAGAGCCGCTCGAATTTAAACACACAGCTGGCTTTCCACTGTCTTTTATTTAAGTGTCCTTTATGAAAAATGTGATACATTTATTTTAAATGGTTATTATTTTAAGGCACAGTACACCACTTACATATGACGCAAAAAAACAAAAAACTTTTTTTGTATAGATGAAACTGGTTCGAATTTTTAAGGCATTTTCCTGGAATCTATACTCGAGGTGTATAACTCATTTGAAAAGAAATAAACAATTTTCTTAAGAGTGGAGCTGATTAGAGTTTAAAATTTAATACAGCATAACAATATAAATAATTAATTTTACAAATGTTGAAGAATCTTTAAAAAAATATTTGTATTAAATGTTATAAAAATGTACAATAGAAAAAATACAAATATTCAATTGTTTTACTTATTTATTATATTTGTATTATTTCATTTTAGATTGTAATTAATTAATAGGTGATTAATAGGTTATTTTATTACATTTTAATTACATTTTATAATGATAAAAAATTTTTTTCATTCAGTTGCCAAACCTAATCATATTTTTTTCATATTGTGCATGACCTCAACTTCTTAAATTTTATATGCCTTAAAATTACTTTTAGATTTTTGTTTATTTTGCTTTTTTTTTTTTTTTTTACTGAATGTCCAACAACCCTAAACATATTTCCTGTTCTATGCATATCATACATTTTTTAATTTTCTTTCTGAATAGGGCCCTCATCTTCTTACATTTTATATGGCTTAAAATTACTTTTTGATTTTTGTTTCCTTTTTTTTTTGAGTAAAGAGAAGTAGAGAGACTTTATTTATTATTTATTGGTTGCTTGTAATGAAACTGAATTAAAGAATTCCTGGTTTATTTAGTAAACACTGAATGATTATATATAATATTAAGGTAGACATTTAATATCGCATGGAAATGTCGCTTAGGTGGTATATACTTAATCTTTGTGTGTGTGTGTGTGTGTGTGTGTGTGTGTGTGTGTGTGTGTGTGTGTTTGTGCGT
>JAAIIK010000076.1:1307115-1328620 GCA_014706435.1 Silurus glanis
ATCTATCTATCTATCTATCTATCTATCTATCTATCTATCTATCTATCTATCTGTCTGTCTGTCTGTCTGTCTGTCTGTCTGTCTGTCTGTCTGTCTGTCTATCTATCTATCTATCTAAATTGATTAATATATTGATTGATAGAACATAATGTATAACAGTAATTGTTATAATACATGAGATTTACATTGTACAATAATATATGACATATGACACAATATATGACATATACATTACGGGGTTCATAAAATAAATTCGTGCCACTTGGGCCCTTGAGCAAGGCCCTTAACCCTCTGTGCTCAGGGGTGCTGTATCATGGCTGACCCTGCGCTCTGACCCCAGCTTTTTTCAATTCCTGAGAATTTGAAATGTACATGTGACCAGTATAAAGCATTCTTACCTCGATGTCATTTGATTTCACTTTGACTGTGCTGTTATTCGCTTATTCATGAAAACATATACAAAATATTCACAGATTTAAATGGGTTGTGTAATAATTTTGCATGTGTGTGTGAGGAAGCTCAGCCTGGTTTTCTCATGGTTTCAGGGTGCTCAGGGGATGCCTGGTGGAGTCGGCCAGCCTGGTTTAGTAGGAGAAAAGGTGGGCAAAAATGCAGCAAAGTGTATTTTTCTATATATACTATAAAATTTACCAATGAAAAGAATCAAAAATAAATTTAAATTGAACACAAAACAACGTCCCTTACGAGGGAAATATCAAGGTCCGTGACGTCGGAGTGACGTGGGGCCGCCTTCCCGTGGGCTCACCACCTGCAGGAGGGACCGTAAGGGACGGTGCTGTGAGGATTGGGCAGCAGTCGAAGGCGGGGGCCTGCTTAGACTGCTGCCCCCGCGACCCGAATTACGGATAAGCGGGAGAAAATGAATGAAATGAATGAACAAAACAACGTTAATTTGAAACTGGAAAACTTATGTTTAATAGGTTTTAGTTTATTTAATAATATAATATCATTTTTGTTCTGTATGATTTGATTTAGTATTTAGTCTTAATGCATTTAAAAAAATTAAACAAAATTAATAAGCAAAAAACTGTTTTTAATTATCCAACGTAGAAATTCAAGTATAACTATTTCATTAACTCCTAAAAGGGTGAAGACGGAGAGGCTGGGAATCCAGGAAACGTCGGTGAAACAGGCGCATCTGTGAGTTGATCTCTATTCTTCAGCTCAGGGTTTTCTTCAGTTCTCCAGATAAGTGTGTCACCTTCTCACTTGTTGCTTCACAGGGTGTGAAAGGAGACATAGGTGAGAAAGGGGACACAGGCCCCCCCGGTGCTGCTGGACCCCCTGGAAACCGAGGTCCTCCAGGAGAGGATGGACCCAAAGGAAATCCAGTATGTGGGAAATTGTTTTAAGTTTCGGAGCAGCTACAGTCTTCATTCAATTCTGCCAATAGCTGTTTGTCTATAGTGGGTTTTCCATTCACCCAAATTAATGTGTAGAATTTGCACACAAATCCAGAAAACGAATGATGCACGCATTATTGTACTGATAATAAAGCTGATTTTGTGACAAAGTGAGCAGGTCCAGACAGGTCTTGTACAAAATACTGTGTTTAAAATCTAAAATCAACATCTCAGACGTTACTCCCTTTAAAAAATTAGTACCATATTGTTCCGATAATAAGACGACCCTGATTATAAGACGATCCCCTATTTCAAAGTGTACGTTTTGGAAAAATGCTTTTTTGAAGACCACTTTTTCTTTTGTTGTTTTTTTAAATGCTTTAATTTAAAAAATATTTTTTATATGGCATATTATATATTACCTGCAGCAAATCTAGATTTAATAACAATTACCCTAGGCTGTCCATCTCATCGTGAAAAATCATGAACATACCCATGCCTGGAGTATCCAATAGCAGAGCAGACTTACTACAGAGTAAGCTTTTCTTTGACTACCGGTATTAGCATTTGTAAGGCGTTCTTTTGAGGCTTGCCATCTTCTGACATTACATTCTGACATGCCGTATTACTTGTCTGCGTGACGGTTGTTGGATAACTCTAACAGATAAATAAACATTTATCACCATGAGTAAAAAAACTGTAAACGACCACATTTTAACAGGTTGTTTCAGTCCAGTGAACTCGTTTACCTGTATTTTGCGTCACCTATTTTCGCGGGTGTACAGTATTATTGACAATAGTCTAGAGCTCGAATATAAGACGACATTATTTTTTGAGGTGCTTTTCCATTAAAAATATCGTCTTATATTCGGGACAATATGGTAATTAATATTAATTGCAGTTGTAGGAGAAGCAGGAAAAGTATTGGTATAGACAGTAGTAGTAGAAGAATGGTGTTTGTTGTAGTAGTAGTGGAATAGTGGTTGTAGTAGTAGTAGTAGTAGTAGTAGTAGTAGTAGTAGGTAGTAGTAGGTAGTAGCCATGTTACTAGTGGGAACAGAAGAATTGGTATTATGAGTATCAGTACTACTTTTATTAGTAGAACTAAAAGTTGTAGTTGTACTATTGGTAGTAGTACAAGTGGTTATTATACTAATGTTTTTACCATTAGTGGTGGTAGTACTACTGTAGTAGTAGTAGTAGTAGTAGTAGTAGTAGTAGTAGTAGTAAAAGTGGTCATGCTAAAAGTAGTGGTAGTAGTATTGAAAATAGTGATAGTAGTAGAAGTAAAAGTGGTTATACTTAAAGTAGTAGTAGTAGTAGCATTAGCATTATGGGTTGCACAAGTGGTAATTTCATATACTGATTGTAGTATTGATAGTAGTGGTAGTAGTAGTAGCAGTGTTAGTAGTAGAACAAGCATTAATTATTAAACTAAAATTAGCAGTAGTAGTAGTGGTATTGGTAGCAGTGGTAGTAGAAGTAGTAGTAGTAGCAGTAGAATTAGCATTAGTGGTAGAACAAGTGTTTTTTTTTTATCAAAAGTAGTAGTAGTAGTAGTGGTAGTAGTAGTAGTGGTGGAAGTAGTAGTAGTGGTGGAAGTAGTAGTAGTGGTAGTAGTAGTAGTAGTAGTAGTAGTAGTAGCAGCATTAGTAGTATTGATAATAGTGGTAGTAGTAGTATTAGTGTTAGTACAAGTGGTAATTATTTAACAAAAACTACTAGTAGTAGTATTTATATTATTGGTAGTAGTAGTAGTAGTAGTGGTGCAAATAGTAATTATTATTATTATTATTATTATTATTAGTAGTAGTAGTAGTAGTAGTAGTAGTAGTAGTAGTAGTAATAGGAGTAGTATTGATAGTAGTGGTAGTAATAGCATTTATAGTAGTGGTAGTGCAAGTGGTCATTTTTATACTAAAAGTAGTATTAGTAGTAGTACACATGGACATTATTTCATTAAAAGTAGTATTGGTAGAAGTAATTTTTAGTAGTACAAGTGATTATTGTAATAGTAGTAGAAGTACACATGGTAATTATTATACTAAAAGTAGTAGTTGTCTGGTGGTATAGTAGCAGAAAGCAGTGGTTGTAATTGTAGTAGTAATAGATTATATTATTGATATTATTGGTAGTAGTGGTATTTTTGGAAATTGTGATAGTAGTATTACAGGTGGTCATTATTTATACTAGTGGTAGTAGTAGTATTGGTAGCAGTTGTAGAAGTTGTAGCTGTAGTAATAGGAGTCATAGTAGTAGTAACAGGATTGGTGTTGGTTGTAGTACTTGTTTTTAATGTCAGTGTGATTTTTATTATTACAATCTTACCATTAGCTCATTCCTTTCTGAAGAGCCCACTCGAGAGAAAATCGTGATGTTTTTAGGGCTATTTGTCCTCTTTTGTTTCCTGTGCTATATTTATTTCTTGTTGTTTTTTTCTGTCTTATTTTTGAACTTCAGCTGAAGTTCCACCTTTTTCCCTAATCAGAATCAGGACTCTGCTCATGTCAGCTGCCTGCTTTACCCCACAAACAGAAACCCAGGTGTCTTTTCTTGCTCACGCAGACCTTTTGTGCTGAATGAGCTAAACCGCCTCTAGCTAGCTTTCTTGTAGATACAGTTTTTTTAAACATTACATGACATAAGGTCACGGAGAGCAGTTTTACCTCGTGTTTTTTGTGGTTTTATGTAAAATAATCAGGAATTAGAGAAATGACTCGACAATCTTCAGTACGCATCAGAAATGGTTACAGCTAACGCTGTGACAGCTAGACCATGGGCTAATTGCCCTGTTGTCAGTGCAGAGGTAGCAGGGTGATCGCAGATAGATGCGTTTGAAAAAAAGTTCTTCAAGCTAGCTGCAGACAAGATGTGCAACCATACTTCATGCTTCTAACAATACAAAACACACCCAGCAAGGTTTTTAAATAGTAACTCGTGTAAATGTGCCTTACAGCGTTTTCTGTAAAAGTAAAGGTTTTAAATCCCTGTAGGGCCCCATCGGATTTCCCGGAGACCCAGGACCCCCTGGAGAAGCAGGTCTAAATGTGAGTGCCATTAAATTCCAAACTAGTGTCACTGATTATTGCTGCTGTTAAAGCATTGAATGTTTTCATTTTGTACCATGGCACATCTGTACATTTTATGCCTCTATAAATGTCGCATGCAGGGTATTGATGGTGGACCAGGAGCAAAGGGAGATAATGGAGAGCCTGGGAAAGCTGTAAGTGTTTGTAAAATGTGATTGTTGATGGGTTAATTGAAATGAAAATTTCTATGAACATGTCATAATGTTCTGCAAATATATTGGGTTGTCTATAGGGACCTCCAGGTGCTTCTGGAGAACCAGGACCTCCTGGACCACCAGGAAGAAGGGTGTGTTTTTTGTTTGTTCATTATGTAACTTGCTCTGTTCATGTCAAATCACTGACTGGAATATATCTAGAGTAAGTTTTGCCTCGTTTTTAACAGGGACATGTAG
Organism: Silurus glanis; assembly: GCA_014706435.1. Taxonomy (NCBI): domain Eukaryota; kingdom Metazoa; phylum Chordata; class Actinopteri; order Siluriformes; family Siluridae; genus Silurus; species Silurus glanis. The sequence goes on from JAAIIK010000076.1 coordinate 1,311,961, forward strand.
GTACTGCGGGAAATGAAGGAAAACAGGGGAAGGCTGGAGCGAAGGTGAATATTTGTTAGCTTTTTTTTTTCCTCAAGACGTTCAGATATCTTGCAGAAGATTCACACTATAACCACATTTTTGTTGTTCCAGGGCTCACCTGGTAAAGAGGGTCCACCTGGAAAGACAGGACCCGTAGGACCCCAGGGACAACCTGGTAGGGCTGGTCCGGATGGACTACGTGGGATCCCAGGCCCTGCAGTAAGTCAAACACTTTGACACACACACAGTATCCGATATAAGGCTACGTGAACACACACAAACTGTGTGGCTAGACTTTCCCACAAAATCAATCTGCCTTTGGCTAATCAATCGTCCTGCTTCCTCTTCAGGGAGAACAGGGTTTAAACGGTCCCCCCGGACAGACCGGACCACCTGGCCCTATGGTACGTGCTCTGACAGTTCTCTCAATCTCACATTATCGACCCACCTCTGTATCCAATAGAGCTCCTGATTGAGGTGGTGATAAATGATAAAGTCTCATCTTTTATAATTTTTTTCTTTGCTTTTTTTTAAGGGACCTGCTGGACTGCCAGGGCTGAAAGGAGATCCAGGCAACAAGGGAGAGAAGGTAAGAGACTCGTAGCGATAGCCCAGACGGAGCTCATCATTATAACGTTCAAAACATTTTACTAAAGACAACACCTCACCTACTATCTGTAATCAGATTAAAGGCGCTGCTCTTGTTCTGCAAGCTATTTTGCGACTACCCTCGAGCCCTGAATAATAAATAAAACTAATCTGTCTGAGAAATGATACTTGCTTACACAGCAATTTGCCTGAGTGTTACTCTTTGCATATCTTACAGGGTCACGGAGGATTGATCGGACTCATCGGGCCTCCAGGAGACATGGGAGAGAAGGGGGACCGGGGTTTGCCGGGAAATGAGGGAATACCTGGTCCTAAAGGTGACTTGGTATGTGCAATGTTTAATACATCATCTTTTATCACACAGTAAGCACGCTGAAGCATTGATTAAATGTCTGCTTGTCTCAGTAATTAATGTTAGAAATTTCCCATGTGGCATGCAGGGTGTTGTCGGACTGCATGGTCCTACTGGGCCTCCTGGACCTCCCGGACTTTCTGTAAGTACTGATCGATCGTCCTTGTAGTGTGAAGTTTGTGTCATTTGTTTTTGTCTTTTTGCTCTTGTTTCTATCCCACATCTTGGCATTGGTCTGTTCCTCAGATTTGTTCTATGATGGATCTTGATTGTCTATGTACACCGTTTAGGCATAACATTATGACCACCTGCCTAATATTGTGTTGGTCCCTTTTTGCTGCCACAGCAAACAGTTCTGACCCATCGAGCATTAACAGCATTAACTTTAGAGATTTGAGCTACAAGAACTCGTCTGTTGGATCGGACCACACGGGCCGGCCTTCGCTTCCCACTTGCATAAATGAGCCTCGGCCGCCCACGACCCTTTCGCCGGTTCACTGTTCCTTCCTTGGACCACTTTTGATGGATACTGACCACTGCAGACCAGGAACATCCCACAAGAGCTGCAGTTTTGGAGATGCTCTGACCCAGACGTCTAAACGTTACAATTTGGCCCTTGTCGTATTTGCTCAAATTCGACACGCTTGAAGAGACACTCGGTGTTATTTACTCACTGGTCATAATGTTATAATGTCATAATGTTATGCCTAATTGATGTATACTGCACTATTTCTTTATAGAGCTGCAAACTCTTACCATGCGCTTTTGACTTCACTATTTTTGAAAACATGAATCTGTCCCTTCTGGTTCTTGTCTCTGTTTTCTCACTGATTATAGATCTTTCATTCACAGTCTTTGAGCACAGAGCACATTCTTTTTTGTTCCTTCCAATTTTTAAGCCTACAAGACAAGATTTTTTCTTAACCTCTGACAGAGCTGGCTTCTATGCAGTTTCATGTTTATCTTTTTGGGATTTGGTGATCAGACGCTCTTTTTACCGCGATCCTTTCAGGTGAAATGTGTGTAATATGTGAGATTCGTCTGCACTAGACAGATTTTGCAACAGCTAAGGGATAAAAAACTTTAAAAAACTCTAAATTGAATAGAAGTTGACATTTTCTATTACTTTATCACTTTCAAAAATGAAGTTTGGATCTTTTTTTTATATAATTTTTTTTTTTTGTTTAATTGAAAGTGAAAATGAAGACAGAGAGGTTTTTTGTGCATTTACAGTTGATCCGGAAAGTTTTCACTGCGCTTCACTTTTTCCAAATTTTGTTGTTACAGTCTTATTCCAAAATGGATTAAATTAATTATTTTTCTAAAATTTCTTCAAACAATACTAACCATAATGACAACATAAAAAAGAAGTTTGTTTGAAATCTTTGCAAATTTCTTCAAAATAAAAAACGAAAAATATAAATCAATATATAAATAAATTATTTATATATTTATTTATATTGGTCAATTCAGTTGATTGCAGATGATTTGGAAAGACACACCTGTCTATATGAGGCCCTACAGTTAACAGTGCATGTCAGAGCACAAACCAAGCCATGAAGTTCAAGGAATTGTCTGTAGACCTATGAGACAGGATTGTATCGAGGCACAGATCTGGGGAAGAGAACAGAAAATTTCTGCAGCATTGAAGGTCCAAATGAGCACAGTGGAATCTATCATCCGTAAATGGAAGAAGTTTGGAACCACCAGGACTCTTCCTAGAGCGGAGCCGCCCGGTCAAACTGAACGATCGGGGGAGAAGGGAATTAGTCAGGGAGGTGGTCGAGAACCTCATGGTCACTTTGAAAGCGCTCCAGGGTTTCTCTGTGAAGAGAGGAGAACTTTCCGGGACAACAACCATCTCTGCAGCACTCTGCAGTCAAACCAAGCCACTCCTCAGTAAACGGCACATGACAGCCTGGAGTTTACCATAAGGCACCTAAAGGACTCTCAGAACATGAGAAACAAAGATTAAACACTTTGGACTGAATGGCAAGCATCATGTCTGGAGGACACCAGGCACCACTCATCGCCTGGCCAATTCCATCCTTACAGTGAAGCATGGTGGTGGCAGCATCATGCTGTGGGGATGTTTTTCAGCAGCAGGAACTGGGAGACTGGTCAGGATCGAGGGAAAGATGAATGCAGCAATGTACAGAAACATCCTTGATGAAAACCTGCTCCAGAGTGCTGTGGACCGCAGACTGGGGTGACGGTTCATCTTTCAACAGGACAACGACCCTCAGCACACAGCCAAGATAACGAAGGAGTGGATACCGGATGACTCTGTGAATGTCCTTGAGTGGCCCAGCCAGAGTCCAGACTTAAACCGATTGAACATCTCTGGAGAGATCTGAAAATGGCTGTGCACTGACGCTCCCCATCCAACCTGATGGAGCTTGAGAGGTTCTGCAAAGAAGAATGCCCAAAAACAGGTGTTCCAAGCTTGTAGCATCAAACTCAAAAAGACTTGAGGCTGTAATTGCTGCCAAAGGAACTTCAACAAAGTATTGAGCAGAGGCTGTGGATATTTCTGTCCATGTAATTTTGTTTTTAATTTTTATAAATATTTGCAAAGATTTCAAACACACTTCTTTCACGTTGTCAATATAGGGTATTCTTTGTAGAATTTTGAAGAAATGAAGAAATTTAATACATTTTGTAATAAGGCTGTATCATAACAAATTGTGGAAAGAGTGAAGCGCTGTGAATACTTTCCGGATGCACTGTATATACAACAATGGCAATTACGGCCTATTATATAGTTCATGTATAAATCTTTGGGTTATAATATGTAGTTTTATTTGACTGAATTCGTGAAAATATAAAAAATGTGTTCTGTTGTATTAAAAAAGAATAGAAGGCTCAAGTTAATAGCAGAACACTTTTGTATACATTTATATACATACATATATATTACATATATATACATTTATATATATATATATATATATACATATATATTTTTTAAGTACATTTTTGAATTTGTTTAAAGTAAGGTTATATAGACACATTTTTTTTGTAAATGGTTAATTTTTTTTAAATAAATGGTTCATATATGTTTTACAGTAAATAGTTTACATTTATACATTAAATGGTTATTTTTTACAGTTGGTTACTTTTTATAGGAAATGGTTAAATTTGACAGAAAATGGGTAGTTTTATTTAGCGTAACTGTTTGACAGTAAATGATTTAATTCTATACAATAAAGCGTTTACTTTTTTTAAAAAGGAAACTGTATAATATTTTTTATTGTCAATGCTTATATTTCTACAGTAAATTAATCATTTTTTTTTATAGGAAATGGTTAATTTGTTACAGTAAATGGTTTAATTTTGACAGTAAATAGTTACAATTTTTACAACGATTAATAGTTAAAAATATTCGACAGTAAATAATTATTTTATTTTAGTTTTTACAGCAAATAGTTTCAAATATTTTACAGTAAATGGTTTCATTGTTTGTCCTTTTTTTTCTGTTGGTGTTACCGTTTAACATAAAGGATGGGCTTATTTTTTGGACTCAACTTTACTTTCTTACCTTTATCAGGGTGCCGTTGGTGAAAAGGGATCCAAAGGAGACGAGGTTTGTAATTCTTTCTCTTCAATGTTATATATATATATATATATATATATATATATTTTGATCTTCTTTTCACACTCATTCCCCATTCACCTCATCATTCTGCTCATTCTGTTCATCCTTTCTGACCTTCACTTTTCTCATCGCAGTATCTCAGTATGTGATTCAGTTTACGTTTTGCCTTTCTCTCCATTTCTCTCTTCCCTATTGATTAATGCTGCGCCGGTGTTGTACGATGGTCTCCGAGTGCCTCTATATAAGCCATTGTTGTTTACAGCAGCCCTTCTCTTGTATCGCACGAGAGAGCAATTCTGCTGCTCGTCTCCGGATAATCCTTCTGAGCCTGCTGCCAGATGGTAACAGGGTGTTTGGGAGGTGTTCAGAAGCGGTAATTAGTGATTTCGCTTTCCCTTTCTCCGTATTTTTTTTTTCCTTCTTAGGGAGGGGTCGGTGCGAGAGGAGACCCAGGACCTGCAGGACCACGGGGACCACCTGTAAGCCCTTCATGAATCTTCTCTTCACAGCTTATTAAAGCTCAGCTCAGGGATTTCACAATAAAGCAAAAGCACAGGGTTTAAAAATCGGAATAAAAAGATCCTAATTAATAATCGCTGACACTTTTCAGACCTACACATAACTCTTTTCAGCGATACACTTTTTGCCATGGCGTATTTTATATCCTAATCATAGACATATTAATACCCAGTCGTATACAGTACACGCCTTAGACACGTCACTCAATAAACACTCTTGTACTGTACATTAGAGCAGGATTTATTATCCTCATAGTCATGCGGTTACATCCTGTCGCCAAAGGATTATAAAAAGGTGTAAATCTTCGCTGTGTGTATCTCTGGCGATGATGGTGGATGAAAGAGAAGGTGGAGGAGCAAAGTGACCAGCTCTTCATTCTTTCCACAAACGCACACAGTAATTTGGTGATGGAATGAAATTACCCATGTTAACAATACATGGGTTTTAATTTTAACTCTATGTCTTTAGTTGACTGGGAAAAATTGGTTTTTATTTTGTTACTTTGCTATTTGATATGCCACGTAATTGTATCTGTGGATACTTCAGAGAAATAATTCCCAGTCAGCCTCAGTACCAGTGTACAGAATCAGAATCATCCCTTTTCTAAGTATCATGGGTTGCATGTATAGGGAATATGTCATGGTGTGCTGGTGGTAAAAAAATATAAAAACCAAAAAAAAATCTATGAACTTAATCTATAACTAACTAGGGAAAAAAGGTAAATAAAGAAAAATACATTAACTATATAGTTTGTGCAGAGGATGTATAATGAGGCAGTGCAAATAATAAAGAAAGGAAGTGCAATAATCATTTTACCTGAATAAGTCCAAGGTGCAGGGTTGCAAAATAGTAGTCCTTGTTAGTTGTGTTGATAAACCCAGCCATTAGGGAGGCACAAGCCAGTGCACTCTTAGTGCCGGTCCCAAGCCCGGGTAAATGGGGAGGGTTGCGTTAGGAAGGGCATCCAGCGTAAAACATGTGCCAAATCAAATATGCGGATCACAAATGAGAATTTCATACCGGATCGGTCGAGGCCCGGGTTAACAACGACCGCCACAGGTATCGTTAGCCGACAGGGTACCGGTGGAAATTGGGCTACTGTTGGCCGAAGGAGGAGAAGGAGAGGAGGAAGACGTCTACAGAGACGGCAGGAAAAGGAGCAGTGTAGGCGAGTGGAGGTTCGGGTTGGTACTTTAAATGTTGGTACTATGACGGGTAAAGGGAGAGAGATAGCTGATATGATGGAGAGGAGAAAGGTAGATATGTTGTGTGTTCAGGAGACCAAGTGGAAAGGGAGTAAGGCCAGGAGCATTGGAGGTGGGTTCAAACTGTTCTATCATGGTGTGGATGGAAAGAGAAATGGTGTAGGGGTGATTCTGAAGGAAGAGTACAGTAAGAGTGTAGTGGAGGTGAAGAGAGTTTCTGATAGGGTGATGTACGTGAAGCTGGAAGTTGAAGGGATGATGATAAATGTCATCAGTGCCTATGCTCCACAAGTTGGCTGTGAGATGGAGGAAAAGGAAAGATTCTGGAGTGAATTAGATGAAGTGGTAGATGGTGTACCTAGGAAAGAACGATTGGTGATTGGGGCAGACTTTAATGGGCATGTTGGTGAAGGGAACAGAGGTGATGAGGAGGTGATGGGTAGGTATGGCCTTAAGGAGAGGAATGTGGAAGGGCAGATGGTGGTAGATTTTGCTAAAAGGATGGAAATGGCAGTGGTGAACACTTATTTTAAGAAGAAGGAGGATCATAGGGTGACGTATAAGAGTGGAGGAAGGTGCACACAGGTGGACTATGTTCTATGCAGGAGATGCAACCTGAAGGAGATTGGAGACTGTAAGGTGTTGGCAGGGGACAGTGTAGCTAGACAGCATCGGATGGTGGTCTGTAGGATGGTTTTGGAGGCGAAGAAGAAGAGGAGGAGAGAGAGGACTGAAAGAAGAATAAGATGGTGGAAACTGAAGGAGGAAGACTGTAGTGTGAGGTTCAGGGAAGAGGTCAGACAGAGGCTCGGTGGTGGTGAAGAGGTGTTGGGTGATTGGGAAACTACTGCAGGAGTGATGAGGGAGGCAGCTAGAAAAGTACTTGGTGTGACATCTGGAAATAGAAAGGAAGACAAGGAGACGTGGTGGTGGAATGAGGAAGTGCAGGAGAGCATAAGGAGAAAGAGGTTGGCAAAACAGAAGTGGGATAGACAGAGTGATGAGAAAAGTAGGCAGGAGTACAAGGAGATGCGGCAGCAGGTAAAGAGGGATGTGGCGAAAGCCAAGGAAAAGGCATATGGGGAGCTGTATGAGAGGTTGGACACTAAGGAAGGAGAAAAGGATTTATACCGATTGGCCAGGCAGAGGGACCGAGCTGGGAAGGATGTGTTGCAAGTTAGAGCAATAAAGGATGGAGAGGGAAATGTGTTGACTAGTGAGGAGAGTGTGTTGAGAAGGTGGAGGGAATATTTTGAGCAGCTGATGAATGAGGAAAATCAGAGAGAGAGAAGGTTGGATGATGTGGAGTTGGTAAAGCAGGATGTAGATAGGATTAGTAAGGAGGAAGTGAGAGCAGCGATTAAGAGGATGAAGAGTGGAAAGTCGGTTGGACCAGATGACATACCTGTAGAAGCATGGAGATGTTTAGGAGAGCTGGCAGTGGAGTTTTTAACCAGATTGTTTAACAAGATTCTGGAAGGTGGGAGGATGCCTGAGGAATGGAGAAGGAGTGTGCTGGTACCGATCTTTAAGCATAAGGGAGATGTGCAGACCTGCAGTAACTACAGGGGAATTAAGTTGATCAGTCACACCATGAAGTTATGGGAAAGAGTAGTGGAAGCCAGGCTGAGAGAAGAGGTGACCATCTGTGAGCAACAGTATGGTTTCATGCCGAGGAAGAGCACCACAGATGCCTTATTTGCTTTGAGGATGTTGATGGAGAAGTATAGAGAAGGACAGAAGGAATTGCATTGTGTATTTGTGGATTTAAAGAAAGCGTACGACAGAGTGCCGAGAGAGGAGTTGTGGTACTGTATGAGGAAGTCAGGTGTGTCAGAGAAGTATGTGAGGGTGGTGCAGGACATGTATGAGGACAGTGTGACAGCAGTGAAGTGTGCAGTAGGAACGACAGAGTGGTTCAGGGTGAGGGTTGGACTACATCAAGGATCGGCCCTGAGCCCTTTCCTGTTTGCAGTGGTGATGGACAGGTTGACGGACGAGGTCAGACAGGAGTCTCCATGGACTATGATGTTTGCGGATGATATTGTGATTTGTGGTGAGAGTAGTGAGCAGGTTGAGAAGAGCCTGGAGAGGTGGAGATGTGCGTTGGAAAGAAGGGGAATGAAAGTCAGTAGGAGTAAGACAGAGTACATGTGTGTGAATGAGAGGGAGGGCAGTGGCGTGGTGCGGTTGCAGGGAGAAGAGGTGGAGAAGGTGGAGGAGTTCAGGTACCTGGGGTCAACAGTGCAAAGTAATGGAGAGTGTGTTAGGGAAGTAAAGAAAAGAGTGCAGGCAGGGTGGAGTGGGTGGAGAAGAGTGACAGGAGTGATTTGTGATAGTAGGGTATCTGCAAGAATGAAAGGGAAAGTTTATAGGACTGTGGTGAGACCTGCGATGTTGTATGGATTAGAGACCGTGGCATTGAGTAGAAGACAGGAGGTGGAGCTGGAGGTAGCAGAGCTGAAGATGTTAAGGTTTTTGTTGGGAGTGACGAGGATGGACAGGATTAGAAATGAGTTTATTAGAGGGACAGCACATGTAGGATGTTTTGCTGACAAGGTGAGGGAGGCGAGATTGAGATGGTTTGGACATGTGCAGAGAAGGGACATGAATTATATTGGTAGAAGAATGCTGAGGATGGAGCCACCAGGTAGGAGGAAAAGAGGAAGACCAAGGAGGAGGTTCATGGATGTGGTGAGGGAAGACATGCAGGTAGTTGGTGTGAAAGAGGCAGATGTAGAGGACAGGGTGGTATGGAGACGGATGATCCGCTGTGGCGACCCCTAATGGGAGCAGCTGAAAGAAGAAGAAGAAGAAGTTAGTTGTGTTGATATCACACATATAATCAAAATTATTTAAAGGTATATGATGGTAAAGGTGCAGTTTGTACTATTAAAAATCTAATTTTTGATATAGAATAATACGTTTTCATGTACATTTTTTTTGCCGCAACACTGCCATGGATTTGAGTAGGTTCTTCATTCATACATTTTGTTTCTCTTCAGTTTTCTGAGCCATTAGGTAGCTCCACCCTGAGTAGAAAACTGCCTTATACTGACTGCCCCATCCTTAAAAATCACCATACAAAGAAATCATAGCTTCAACAGACGATTTTTACCCTAAGCATTTGTAATTCACCTCACTTAAAACAGGGGGCGCTATAGATTACAAAATGCATCTTTAACAAAATACAACAAATTAATTTATCCTTTTGCCCCCATTGGCTTTTGCCCTGCTGATTTCAGGGTCCACCGGCCACCATAATCGAGCCGCTGCCCATCCGAGAGGGACGCAAGAAACGTCGGAGGACCTCGGACCGGACCCATAGAGGATCCAGCGCAGATTCTGCAGCCGCAGAAGAGGACCATGAAGCGGAGGCTCAGCTGAACATGGAGGACTTCCTGCAGGCTGATGCTCCTCTGGAGGATGCTGAGGGAATGGAGGAGGTGTTCGCTACTTTGAACTCCATGAAGTTGGAGGTGGAGTTGATGAGGAAGCCACTGGGAACTTTCGAGAGTCCGGCACGCACCTGCAAAGAGCTGATGATGTGCCACCCGCATTATAAAGATGGTATGACCCGTCTACTACAGGCAGGATAGCCATTTGTTTGGGGGTGGCAGCTTAGTGGTTAAGGCATTGGACTTTGGATTTGAAGGTGGTGAGTTCAAATCCTAGCACCAAGCTGCCACTTCTGGGCCCCTGAGCAAGTCCCTTATCCCTTAGCTGCTTAGTTGTATGAATGAGATATATGTAAGTCGCTGTGGATAATGTAAATGCAATTTAAATATATTGACTGGCAAATTTGGTCAAATGCAAACTCAATCGTACAACAAAAGCCTTATCGAACTTATTTTATTTGCTTCAAATTCAAAAATATTGCTCTCTTAATGAAGTGTTAAACTACTGTAACCCCCCCATTTAGGTGAATATTGGATCGACCCGAATCAGGGCTGCAATAAAGATTCCATCCGGGTGTTCTGCAACTTCACGGCTGACGGAGAAACCTGCCTGCATCCGGATAAACGAATCGAAACGGTGCGTCCCAAAGCACAGTCACGTACAGCCGGGCCTTGATTCACACACTCGCTGTTCAGATCTCTGATCTGTGTCTCTCTCGTTAAAATCCAGGTGAAACTCGCAGCCTGGAGCAAAGAGCAGCCGGGCAGCTGGTACAGCCGGTACAGGAGGGGCAAACAGGTACGAGTCTCCTCGTCTTATCATCAACCTGCTCGTCAGCACGCCTGAAAGTCAGTGTGGAGAGCTGCGATTTTAATCCGACATCCTCAAGAAAAGAAACTCAAATATCCAGGAATAATAAAAAATGATTTCATTCCTATTATTATTATCGTAGGTCACTAATAAAGGTGATAAATTGCATATTCAGATATTCGTGCGAAAATTGGACGTCAAACACAGTCCTACGGTACTACTCATAAATCAGCTTGTTTTTTTTCCCCACACACTCCGACCTATGAAAAATGAGGTACAGCGCATATGCATCGTGTATAATTATATCCTCCGAGTTCCTATTATAGCTATAGGCTCATTAGAGCATTATTACATGTTTGATATGTAATTATGGGAAAGCGAAAAAGGCTTGGGGACTGAACTGAAAGAACTGAGTGATATGAATAACTTCATGACTCCATGTCTGACCAGTAAATGGAATAAAAAAATAAAAAAAAGAAAGAATGAAAGAATGAATTCGGCGGTCTTGGAGGAGAAATTAGTATGTGTCTGCGATTCTGAGCCTCGGGCCAAACTCTCGCGAGCGCATATGAAATATCTCCATCAGTCCCGGCTCATTAATAGAAGAGTTCAGAGACACGGAGGAGGCTTTGCTCACCGCAGGCCCATTCATACAATCTGACACATGCGACCTTGTCAAGCTGATTCGCTCAGTCAGATGCCACTGTGACTCGTTTTCTGAGGAGAACACTTTGTGTCTCTGGTGAATTAACAACAACTCTGAAGCAGGGTGCTTCACAAACCTGCACCAGGTTTCCCTAATGAGATCGTGGAACACAAAGCAGGGCTTCATATTTCGCATTACAGTTTGTCGATGACCTGCTTCTCTTCTCTCTGTTTTCTCCTGCTGCAGTTCTCGTATGTAGACACCGACGGCCTCACGGTCCCCGTGGTCCAGCTGACCTTCCTGAAGCTTCTGAGCGCAACAGCCAGACAAAGCTTCACCTACATGTGCCAGAACTCGGCTGGCTGGTACGATGCCACCAGCCACGGGCACCAGCACGCCCTGCGCTTCCGGGCCGGCAACGGCGAGGAGATGACGCACGACAAGATGCCTTTTATAACACCTCAGTATGATGGCTGCCAGGTGAGCTGGGAATGTAGATAACAGATAACAACAGAAATCAAACATTTACATTCACGGCATTTAGCAGACGCGGTTTTCCAGAGCGGCTTACAAAAGTGCTTTGAGTCGCTACCATTGAGTAAATCAATGCTGGTTCACAAGATTACAAACTTAAAATACCTTCAGCCTCAAACTCTGTTAAATGGAATAATAGCAAACTTTACAAAAAATGATCATTTCGGTTTGTTTCCGAATGCAATCCTTCTTACGTGCGGAACACAGTTATATTCTGAGTTCCCTCAGGAACGTATTAACCGGCGGACCGCAAGGTTGGTTTTAGTCTCCGCCTCGTAAATTGTGGTGAGAGTAGGGAGCAGGTGGAGACGAGCCTGGAGAGGTGGAGGTACGTGCTGGAGAGAAGAGGAATGAAAGTCAGTAGGAGTCGGACATATTTATAATATAACCCCTGGAATAAGAAAAAGAAATTGTTCTAGGGTACTCTGTCCAAGTCCAAAGAGATTTCAGGAGATTTTTTGTGGCAACAAAGGTTATAGTGGAGATACTGAAGCATTTCTGAATGTTTCCCCATTCAATGAAAAGTTCCTACAGATGCCTATAGAGGGCCTGAGTGTTCCCCTGTCAGATAAAGCCAACCGCTAAGCAAAAATCTATTCATTTCCCCTTATATAAAGCCAGTTCTTCTAGTCTATAAATACTTTCTCAACTAACAGTGAACGTCACCGATGAACAGATGTTTGCAGAAGTCCAGGCCGTAATGTCGCTCCTGAATCGAACATCCATATTAAAATGAGCTGGTGTGCTGTTACGTTTATTAAAATGAACGTGAAGGTTGGTGTAACAGAGCTGAATTCATTTTGTCCAATCATTTCTAATGCGCCCGTGATCCAGTCGAGCAGACCAGCCATGATTTGTTTGTTTTTTTCCGCTTCTGCAGCAAATGTCATTTTTGCATGCTTCTTATCGAAATGCCATTCCGTGTCCTTGATCTCGTTTACCGCGTAACAGATCCGTGTACTTCCGATAAGCTGGAGAAATGCTGCCTTCGTTTTTTTTATCTTTGTATCATTCTTCCCATTATTCAATTCGAAAGGCCCAGTAATCCACCAGGTATTCAGGCCTCTCGTTCAGCCCCTCCTGAGAGAGCGCGTGTGCGACTTCCCTCAGTTCCCCGCTGCAATTTGAAGTCAGCGTGATTGCATATTTGCACAAAGGCGAACAAGCACACAGCCGACAGTCGATCTGAATCACTGCAAAGAGAAAACGAAGATATTTTCAGGCGCCGTTCGTCAGTTTTAACCAAGCGTGTAATTATTTGAAGGTAAAAAAAAAAAAAAAAGCAAAAAAAACGTCAAGTAGCGAGATACGAGCGAATCCGTTTTCAGGCGTCTCGCAATTATGCGAAAGATTTTTGTTCGGAAAGAAAAAAGAAACGCGCGAACGCAAAGCGAGCAAATGAAAGAGTTACTATCAGATAACGTGCAAGCGATCTTTTGTTTAGGGAAAGGAATTAAACAAAACAGGCGTAATGGAAAAGATGCAATTGTTGCTCGTTCGTTCGTTCACGTCTTCATTCGCTCTTTTATGTATCTGTGTTTTATCACCGTTTGCAGTGTATTGATTTTTCAGATAAGTAAGGATTAACACACTCAGGGGACGTGCTGTTATAGGAAAATAATTAACAACGTCATTTTCTCGTGATCGTGAGAAATCGCGAGAAAACAAGAAAACTAAATATAACACGCCGTTCCAGGAAGTGTGCTGCCTGGAGATGGATATTATATTTATTAATTATAATTGATTATTTATTATTTATATCATTATATTTATTCATATCAAAATATATTTAATTCATTTAGTGCATTTTTGTTATTCAGTATTTTTTTTTTAGAATAAGAAAGTTCAGTACTATTTTATGTGGAGTGTTTTATTTTTTTTTTAAATTCAGTATCCATTTAAAAAATTATTGGGTGATTAATCGGTTGCCGGCAAGTAAATCAGTATCAGTTATCAGTAAAATCCTGTTAAATTTGTACAAAAAAGTCGACCTCAACTGCTGACCAATCAAATTCAAGGACTAGCACGAGATATGCCTATTGGAGAAGTGCTAACTCAGTGGTTAAGGCGCTTGGATACTGATCGGAATGTTGGGAGTTCAAGCCCCATTATTGCCAAGCTGCCACTCTTGTGGCCCCTGAATAAGGCCCTTAACCCTCAGTGCTACAAGGGTGCTGTAAAATGGTTGACCCCATGTGACTAACGAATACTAAAGAATTTCACTTTGCTGTAATGTACATGTGACCACTAAAAAGCATTTTTCTTTTAGTGGAATTTTGTATTTTTTTAAAATCCATTTAGATTTTTGTTTTATCAACCAGACCAGCCAAATTTTGATGTTTGGGGAGAGTCTATATAGTCCAAGCACAGGCACTATCATGCAAAACAAATGAACACCCATTAAGAAGAACTTGCTGAAGTGCTTCAAACAAGCCTTGGAGATTGTGTTGAGTTGTGTCACGAGAGTCATGTGTGTTTTTCTTTCACAGACCCGCAAAGGACAGGACAGAACGGTGCTCCAGATCAACTCTCCGAGATCGGAGCTTCTTCCCGTCATCGACGTTTCTGCGTCGGACTTCGGAAACACCAACCAGAAGTTTGGCTTCCAGATCGGACCTGTGTGTTTTAACGGTTAACTAACTGAGACACGGGACTCGAGACTTCATCTGTACCACACACAATATTTATTTTTTTCTGTAGGGTGCATGTGGCGCTTCTGTGGCATGCATATATACATTTTTTTTGAGTATTTTTTTTTTTTTTTTTTTGTGAACAAAACTGCACAGGTGCCAGGATCGGCCCTTGAGGAAACCGAGCAAAGCAGAAGTTTCGATGTGTGTGGACTTTTTTGTTGTTTATTCTTGTTTCTACTTGCCTGCAGTGTGTGAACGAATTATTAAGCCACCCCCACTTGAACCTGACGATAAGAGGCAGACCCAAGACCCCAAAAGACCCCGGTCCCCACACACACACACACACACACACACACACACACAAGTTCCGCATTGTGGGCCACGTATTTCGCAGTATAAAACGGTGGCATTAATGATACGTGTCTTCATTTTGAGCCATAATGTAATTCAAAATTCATTTGCCACAACATTCAGCAGTACAGATCTTAAATACTGATTTTACCCTCAACGGAAGCAGTTCTACATCCGAACAGTTTTGACAAGGAAATGCCACCTGGATCCGGTTCATTGTTCCTTTAGATGCTTTCTATCACACACCAGCCTCGCATAACTGGGGTTTGATGATAAAGTAACAGTGTCGTAAGCCAGTCTACTTTCAAGCAGTGTGGGTTGTGCACAGCAGTAGCCTCTTCACAAGTTTTTTTTTTTACGTCAGGTCACGTGGCTGATATGTTTTTTAGTCCCTTTTTCTACACACATGGTGCTAGAGTTATAATAATAGTGGGTTTTATTGCACAGTGTTTCTGTTTTCTCAAACATAGTGTTTTTTTTTTTGTTGTTGTTTTTTTATATAAATCCCATGACTTTATTCTTTTAAAATTGTTTTAGAGGGGTTGTATTACAAAAATGTCTTAAGTCCAAATTAATTTCTGTCGAGTTCAGGGTTTTTTTGTTTTTTTTTGGCGAAATGAAAAGGACATTTCTAGAGAAAAAAAGGTGAAGATGCGAAAGCAATTCTGAATATTTCCGACCCAAAGAAGAGTTGCTATAGATGCCTATAGAGGATCTGAGTGTTCCCATATCGCACCAAGCCACACCCATAGCAAAAATATATAACTTTCCTTTATACATCTTACAGGGAATATACAGATCAAACCAGTTCTTTTAGTCCATAAATATATATATACAAGCATAATGCACTAGAGAAGTGTAAAACTGGTTGCTGTACTATGAAGTGCCCAGTAGGTGGCCCTACTCCTGGTGGCCATAGTAACTTTAACGCTCAGAGAGTGGGGCATGTAGCGTTTCACCCAAATTATGACCGCAAATCAGTTTTGTTGGTGCTAAAATAAAACATTCCTGAAGGAGCATGAAAATATACCAGTGTATATATGGTGTGTGGATTTTCTACTGTCTCATGACTCTAGTAAAAGCCAGAGTGCTGGACCATGTGCTCTCTCTCTCCAGTCTTTACTCCCACTTTGTCCCTAGACACGCCCAAACCTCTTCAGTGAAACTATGCCGGGAACTGTTACAAAGAGCTGACACTCGAGACTTCTTCTCTAACGTGAAATAAACAGTGTCTTACAGCGCATCAGTGTGTACAATGTTGAATAGCGACAATCGTAGCATATGTGGTGCTTGCTGTACTGAGAAAGAGCCGTTACTATGGAAACAATCATGTATTAAAACCTTACAGAGCTGAGAGAATGGATAAACAGTGTTACGGAAGTATTAGCACACTTTCTGTTTTGGTGACATTGCAGTATTTTACATGATGATGATGATGATAATGATGATGATTAAGCTTTATCACAGCTCAACATTTCTAAACAGAGAAACTTGAGACATTTCTGTAGTACAATCACTGCTATATCTTTTGTTTGGTCACATCCTCGCCAAATGATTGTGTAAAAATAGGCTTTATTATGGTGCTACAGATTTCTGTTGTTGTTGTATTATTATTATTATTTTGTATTATTTTCCTGAGAGGACAGGATGAATGGGAGAGGAAGGAGAGAAGCTCGGCGGTGCTTCACCAAACACCCAAAGGCTTATTTCTGGTGCTAATCCTGGTGCTAATCTTTACTTAACAGTCAGTATCTTTGTCTAATATATAATGTGTAGGGGCGTGGCAGCAGGAAGGCATGGCAGCGGGGTGTGGCAGCGGGGTGTGGCAGCGGGGCGTGGCAGCGGGGTGTGGCAGTAGGCCGTGGCAGTGGGCAAAATAGAAGTGTTTTTTAAGACAACAGCCTTGAAATGATTCTCCACCTCTTTCTGTTCTCACTGTATGTATAGTGTATCTGTGATACTAATTTTATATATATATATATA
>JAAIIK010000076.1:1331115-1341549 GCA_014706435.1 Silurus glanis
TGTGTGTGTAATTTGTATTTTAAGAAGGGGGTAAGAATGGTAATGGTTTCTCTATAGACAAGAGACAAGCTCATGTCTTTATTAACTGCTACACTCTTTCTCTTTTCTATTCCCGTCTTTCCTCCTCCATTTTTCTCGTCTCCTTGTACTTGTAATCAGCATCGCTTCCAACCTCGCAGATGTAATCAACCCTGATTCACTCCCTAGTTCATTTATTTCAATTAACTTTTGTTTCTGTCCCCAGGAGAGCGAGTGAAGAGATGGAGTCAGATATACAAACTGGTGTGTGTGTGGTGTGTGAGTTCATGCATGGGTAATGCAATAGCTCTGGATTAGAAAGTGAGTCTGTGTGAATGAACCATACCTGTGGAGAAGCATGATGAAATTAAATTTCAGGGAATAGGGAATTAAAATATACTTCCCACAGCATGTCTCGCTGTTTTTCGGTGTAATCTTTACACACACACACACACACACACACACACACACACACACACCCACACACACACACACACACAAACGGAAATAATGTAAGTTATGTATTCTTTCTGTGCGGCCCCGTACCAATTGACCCGGGGGTTGGGGACCACTGCTCTACAACACCTGCACTCTATAGACAAAAAATTTGTGGACACCTTTTTATAAGATTGGTGTGTGCTGTTTGAACATTTAATCCCACATTCACATTTGCTGTTATATTGATCTTCACACTTCTAAGAAGATGTTCCACTAGATTTTGTGAAATTTTGTGTGAGATTCTTTTAGCCACAAGGTCATTAGTAAGTTCAGATACTGATGTAGGTGAGATGAGGAGGCCTGGGGTGCAGTCAGCATTATAATTCATTCATGTTCAATAGGGTTGAGGTCAGAGCTTTATATCAGGAGATGTTTTAAAGCAGATCTTCATGGAGCTGGCTTTGTGCACAGGGGAATTATCATGCTGGATCAAGTTTGGGTCTACTATTTTATGCTACAGCATTGGAAAGCTTCCTATACATTCCTATCGTCCAGCATGGTTTGGAGGAGAACCACAAATGGCTGGAAAAGTCCAAAAAAATCAGGTGTCCCAATACTTTTATTTCAAATGTTGAAAAGTGCTGCTTCAGTCATTCTGCCTTCTGGAATGTTCTCCAAGGCATTTTGCAGCACTGTCTGAACTTGGTCAACACCTGATTTCTAATTAAGACATTAATAACAAGGTAAATAGTGGTGTGAGTGGAGAAGCTCTTGCCTTTTCATTTACAAGATCTAACACCAAATCCTGACCTTTAGCCTTTACCTTTTCCTAAAAGCCCTACAGGAAATGGAATGTAAATACAGCAGCGAGTAAAGAAATCAAGTCGCATATTCCAAAGTGTTTCAGGCTTTAACTTTAATGTAGAGGTTCCAAGGGGAAAAAAAAGTTCTCAGCAAGCCTTTGCTCCCTTGCCCAAGTTCCTGAGCGCTCAAGGTTAGCGCCCGAGCGAGAAGGTTGCGTTTCTTCAACTCAATCAAATTTTTAACTCTCGCCTAATCTCGAGGGTCGGAAAAGGTCACGGCGCTTTGACGGCCGCGGAATAGAGATGAGGCCGTGGCTCCTGCTGTTGCAGGAGACCGATACACCTACACACCCGGCCTGAATGAGAAGCAGCGTTAGTGCGGATTAGCCGCGTCCTTTGACTCCTTCTTCTCCTCTAAGTGCTGATTTGAAGAATTTTAGATGAGACTGATGTGCTTTGGCGAGGATTCGCGCTCGCCGCTCCCTTTTTTTCTCACTTTCATTCTTTTTTTGTTGAAATTTTTATGCTCTACTTGTGAAGAAGGGCTCGCCAATTAGCACCGAGTTCAATCAAGGAAGAAACGGTAAACAATGAGTTGCTTTTGTCAGTTCTCGATTTCCAGACGTGCGTCACTGTTCCAGATTTTTTTCAAACGTAATACACTTAGACGTGTCTCAGGCGAGCTCTCGCTGTTGACCAATGCTGAGCTAATGCACTCGAGCCTCCTGTATTCCTGAAGAGCTCCATTTTCTTTTGTCTCTCTCCATCTACACCTCCCAGGCTGCATATATACACACTCACACTCCATCTCTGTTTCACCTTCCTCCTTCCATCGTCTCATTTTCCCTTCTTTATATCAGTGACAGTGATCCTAACCGAGCTCAACGTGTTACCATGGCACAAGGAGAAACGGGCAAATTAAACAGACGTGCGAGCGAGATAAAAAGAGAAAAGATATCCCCAGTCCATTTGGCTCTTTTCTTTTAAGAACATTTTTTTTTCCCCCTTTTTTTTTTTCTTTATTCGGCTGCAACACGTATGTCGCCATCAATAATGCAGCAGCTTTCTTTTTCCACTCTGAACGCCCGGTGTTTGACGAGCCCAAGCCGGTTGAGAATCTCTCACACCCCACACACCACACAGGACTAAACGAAAGCCTCGGCGGTGCACATTAAACTCACCGCTGCTCATTAGCTCCTAACAGGGCTCGCAAATGACTTCATCATTAGCTGTTTTATGGTGCGAGTCCTAAAGCGTTTTACGAGAAAGCCATAAACTCACCTCGTTATTTACACAGGTGAGGTTCTATTTATTTATTTCATTATTGTTCTCCTTGATAGGGCATTTACCGTAAATGGTGCTGTAATGTGCAATATTGTTCGAGGCTTTTTAGGACTAAACGGCGCACCGTCGCCATCGGAATTCATGTACATCCCACTGTTTTCTAGTAGCCGAGGTTTTAAGAGGCAGTGACACTTACGTACAGTGGATGAAAGCACCGTTGATGATGTTTCATGTCACGGAATGGAAGTGCAGATTTCACTACGGTGCAAACGTGCAAACTAGCGATGGTAAGATTCAGCGATTCGCATCTGCCCATCGGCATAAAAGTTAACGATGTGATGCATCGATTTATAAAAGTGTTCATTGGATACAAGCTGGCATTTGTATCATGATGCATCGTTTTTTTTTTTTTTGACATATTTGCAACGGTTTATTGATATATAATTATTAGTAGATGCGCTATACTTTTTTAGAAAGTGACCAATAATTTGATATGTAGATCGATTTCTCGTCGCTAAACTGTTTCTCGAGCGCGTTCTCTCAGCTCCGCTGCCGCTACGTGAATGTGACGTATCACAACACTACAGAGACCGAGGCGTCCTGAGAGTCACATAGAATACAGATTAACATGGCAGAGGTAGAGCTGTAACTTCCTGCACACGGAACAGGAAAATAGCGTCTGTTTTTCTTTCTTTTTTTTTTTCTTTCTTTTTTTTCCTGCATTATAAAGGCGTGTTTGTGAAAGGGGCCATGCGTTAGAAGTCAGAAGGCACTTAAGTAAATTGATGATTTGCTGTCTGTCTGAAACAAAGAAATAGAAGTGAACTATCTGTACTATACTGAATTGCAGAGCGTGATATTTTTTCCATTGCATCCACCTCAGTTATGAAGATGCACCTCTCTGAAACAAACACAATGACAAAGTAACTAAACAAGGAAACAATGAGACAAGCGAACAAGATGAGCATAACCTGAATCATAGACAGCAACTAACAATGACATCGTGTAAAACAAACACTAGACAGTGACTGGGGTGCAAGGTGGGACTTAATACTAGTGCTTATTAACAGAAATTGTGACACTCATGCAATAACAAATCATTGCGGTGCCATCGCTGGTGGGAAACATAGTCCAGTGCCTATTTGGTTGTATAACTGGAAATTGTTCTAACTTGCTGTCCATGAGGAAATCGCAGACATAGTGATGCACATGTTCGGAACAGCAACTCTTAGCACGGCTCCAGATTTAAACATTATGTTTTTTGGCACACTGTCTTTTGAAGGCCGGCGCTCCCTGTGACTGTGCATGCAGCCTTGTCCAACATCCCATTCCACTCAACTCTTCTGGTAAGATGTTCCTCTAGATTTTGCCACAGGGTGTTAGTAAAGTCAGGTAGTCTGAGGTAGGTTAGGTGATGAGGCCTGAAACATTCATTATGTTCAATAGGGTTGGGGGTCAGAGCTCTATAGCAGGAGATCCTTCACTCCAACACAGGTAAAGCAGATCATCATCGAGCTGGTTTGTGCACAGGGGCATTGTGGTGGCTTGGTGGTGCTGGAGTTAGAACTCATCACCTTCTGTTGTAAAGTCCAATGCTTTAACCACACAGTTACCACCACCATACAACTACTACTAATGATAATAATAATAATATTACAAACACCACTAATTTCAGTCCTCGTGTACTTATACGTGTAACAGTCTCTAAACAGATGTAAACTTATGGTGTTTAGGGTACTGCATGCGATCATCCCCCCATCAGAATCAATTAATGGTCCAATCCGAGATAAACATCATTTACATGCAGATAATTGGGGCTGATGTAGGAGTGGAACAAACACAATCAGGTTCTTTTTTTTTTTTTTTTTCATGAGATGAAAAAAGAAGTGATAAAAGAACAAAGAAAACAAAGAACAAAGATAATGAAAGCAAATAAAAAAACGGTGGTTATTAGTTAATTAGCTGTTCAAAAGATGCTCCATCCCTGCTGGTAAGATGTGTGGGTTTTTTCTTTTCTCTGTGTTTTTTTCAATGGTTGCCTGAAAGAGGTAGAGAGAGAGAGAGAGAGAGAGAGAGAGAGAGAGAGAGAGAGGGGAAGAGAGAGAGCTCATCACTGATGAAGCAAACATTGACTTAATCTATTGGATAAAGTAGTTAGCAGGAGGAGAAGATGTGCTCAGGGAAACGGGCAGGTAATCAACTCGGAGACGAACGGATTATCAGATTTTACAGTGCAGCACCGCTGAATTCTACATTCTGATTATTCTAAAGGTGTTGCTTCGTTTTCCAGAACAGCAGCTCGCGCATTAATGCTGCACAAAGCATTCAATCCTCGACGAATAAATATTATAATATTATAATCCTTAGCAAATTGTTTTGGTAAGAGAGGAAGAAAATCTGATATATGGCCGTATATAAACATATGTATAAAATGATTAATATACAATATATTGCCAAAAGTATTGGGACACCTGACCTTTCCTGCTATATGTGGTTCCTTTCCAAACTGTTACCACAAATCTGGAGGCACTCTATTGTACAGGACATCTTTAGATGCGCTCTAATACAATTTAGCATTCACCTGGACCGAACCTGGTCCAGCATGGCAATGGCATAGTGCATAAAGTGAGCTCCTTAAAGATATCATTTACATGGTTTAAAGAGGAGATCTCTCTAGCTCTCATCCCTACTGAACAACTTTAGAATGAATTGAAACGCTGACTGCACCTCAGGCCTCCTCACCTCACCCACATCAGTACCTGCCTTTCATAACACCAATGTGACTGATGAACATAAATATGCATAAGCACACTGCAAAATCTAGTGAAACATCGAAAGAAATTATAAGAGGAAATCAGGACTAAATGTGGAATGCAATGCTTGAAAATCACATGCCGTACTTAGGACCAGGTGTCCGCAAACTTTTGGCAATATGGTGTGTGTGAACATATATGAACATTTTTGTAGTTCTATTGGCTGCTTGAGACTTATATAATAAATTATGTGTAAAAACGTTAAAAAAAAAAAAAAACGTTTTTTTTTTTTTCAACACTATCTAATGTTCCTATACTGTACATATGTAGGATACTTTAATATATTGGCCTCGGCGCCACTTGCTTGATTATAGTGTATCATGTACTGGAGCTGAAACTCTGAATTTAAAACAGTCGTATTGAAGTCACTGGGAAATTTCCACACCTTGTATATTGCTTTGAGAATTGAGGACCATGTAACTTAGAATTTATTGCACTATTCAGCATCGTTACAGCAGAGAATCTTGACTGCTTGCACTTTTTTTTAACACTGTGCTCCTTCAGGAACAAATCGATGTATTTCTTCTCAGCACGAAAGCTTCAGCATGGCCTCAGCGCTCCGTCGTCCCGCGGCTTGAAACGCATCGCTCGCATCACTCGAATCAATTGAAACACACGAGGGGATGCCCAGCAGGGACGTCGGTGTGTTTTTTCCCTCTGTCCTAGTTCCGTTATTGTCTACTGGTCAAGTACAACATGATGGGAATAACGACAAAGCACAAACCAGATCAATCTTTGCTCTTTTGTAGTGGATCCTCACAACACTAAAAACAAGGGTTCAGACTTTTTTGGGGGTTCGAAACGTTTTTCTCATTTTGTCTCACTATGTGCAAAACTGCATATAAAGCCTTTAAAATGAACCCCCTTAGAAAAATTTACATATTAGTCTATTAGGGTGAAACAGATTTCATATTGTCGAAAGGTTTTCTACCTACAGTGCTGCTCGACTTCCTGCTAGATAGTGGTGTAGTCCTTTTTCACTTTCTTCATCCACTTAAAGAATGATGTGGCAGCTCTTTAGTGCCTTAAGCTACGCCCCTGTCCCCAAAAAATGCCTTTAATTATTATTCAAACAACTCATACATCTCATACTCATGCATTTCTATACTGCCTATGTGTCATTAGGGGTCAGAAACAGCAAACCTTGCAGCAAAACTTGAGTCCTTTAGTCCACAGAACGTCTTTGACACATGAATCTGTTGCTGAAGTTAACTCAAGACTCTAAATCTAGGCTTTCTGGGTCCACAGACCTTTTTTAAACAACATCCCAGCGTGCGGAGAAGAAAAAACGTTGTGCAAATGATGAGTGTCTTGTTAGCCTTTACTGTGGATGCTGCTTTATTCCGTCCGTCTTTCTCGCTCTCTATTTTTTTTATTTACTTTCTATCAAAGAAAAAGAAACAAAACATTTCCATTAGATGTATGTCAGACATTATATAACTGAATGCACTTATATAAAAACACATGTATATGTATATATCAGTATATGCCCATATATACATATACACTTCCCTTTCAGGAACTCAAGCTGTGTCGGGACGCTTTGAGAACGCGACTGCGTTGTCCATGCACTGAATAATGTGTGCAATCAGTCAAAATTGGAGGCAGGCTGTCATGACCAGGAAGTATAAAACGCACATGGAGTGAAGCCGGCTTTAGCTTCTGTTTGTTCATGAATCGCTCTGTGTGAAATTTAATGTTGTTTTTCTGTCTGTCAAAAATGCAAACCGCGGTGTAATCCATCGTCGTGGGGCTTAGGGATTATGGCTATAGTGTCATGCCGGAGGTTAGTCTCGAGAGACTGATACCCTTAAGGGAGCACCTGGCAGCCTGGATAGCTCTGCCAGACATGTCTCGATGGGTCCTGAGCACTGTAGAGTGAGGCTATTCGATTCAGTTCGGAGTCTCGTCCATCCCGGTTCAACTGGCTCTGTCCCACTCTGGTTCTAAAGCCGGTACTTCATAGTTCCCAAAAAGGACAATGGGTTGACGGTGGGTTGCGCCCTATCCTCGTTCCCAAAGCGTTCTGACACAGCTTGAGTTCCTGAAAGGGAACGTCTCTAGATTATTTATGTAACCCTAGTTCCCTGAGGGAACGAGACGCTGCGTCTCGAAGCCACACCTCCGGAGTCCCTTCAGCGATTATTTTTCGGTTACAAAAGCTGAAGCTGGCTTCACTCCATGTGTGTTTTATACTTCCTGGTCGTGAAAAGACAGGAGGCGGAGCTGGAGGTAGCAGAGCTGAAGATGTTGAGGTTTTCGTTAGGAGTGACGACGATGGACAGGATTAGAAATGAGTTTATTAGAGGGACAGCGCATGTAGGACATTTTGGAGACAAGGTGAGGGAGGCGTGATTGAGATATTAGAGATGTATTGAGATGTGCAGAGAAGGGACATGGAGTATATCGGAAGGAGAGTGTTGAGGATGGAGCCACCAGGAAGGAGGAAAAGAGGATGACCAAGGAAGAGCTTTATGGATATGGTGAAGGAAGACATGCAGGTAGTTGGTGTGAAATGAGATGTAGAGGACAGGGGGTTATGGAGACGGATGATCTGCTGTGGCGACCCCTAATAGGAGAAGCCAAAAGAAGAAGAAGAGTTCTCATTTACAGCCTGTCTCACTTTCACATTTCTTTGTGTATAAACACCACTTCCTTTCCATTTGATTTGCATTTTAGAAAATAAAAGCCAACAAATCAACTGTTTTTGGCTTTTCACTAACACTAACTCGGTGTTGAGGACTAGAGCATCTTTGAGCCTACATTCAATATGAGTCATATACTCAAGTACTGTTCAAATCAGATACTCTAAGACTTTATCTGAAATCATATTGGAATTGGTGACTTTTAGCTTGTTTTGCAGTAAGGTATCGCTACTTTTACTTAAGTATGATTTTCAGATACCATTTAAACTTCTGCTGTTTATTATAATAAATGCACTTGCTCTTATTTTATAATCTTGCTTACCAGATGACATTTAGTCTCAACAGAATACCAATATGTCCCAGAATGTAAAATAAATAAATGTTATCTGTAGTTACATTGCATTTTTTTTTGTTAAATACTGACATATACGGACAACTTTTTCTAACCCTGAGTTGTGTCCCTGTTGGTCGGCTAAACATCACTCTGTGCCTCTCTGCCTCTGAACCTAAATAAAGGTTACTTTGCTTTTTTCCAACCTTCTGCTGTGACAGAAATACATCATTGTTGAGGCTTTTAAAAATCTATTACATGTACAAGGGGTGCTGGCATTGAATGGAAAAAAAATAAAAAAGAACACATTTTTGAAAAATTTTTTTGAAAGCAGCCATTAGATAACTTGGGAACAAACATAACTCAGGATCAAGCTAGAATTTTTGCTATAGGCCTCAACTGCTATACTGAGCAAATTATAGTGGAGCAATACATTTGAAAAAAGTATTACGCTAATTACCGTGGATGGGGCTGGATGTGTTCATTTTTAGTTAAGAAAACCGAGAGGAAAAACGTGTGGATTCAGAGATGGGTTGATGCACTAGTTTGTAAACCTAAGGGTGGAGCTACAGGAAATGAGTGGGAAGGATAACACACTTGTGCTGAGTTTTACTAGCAAGTTTCAGTGATTGATGAAGCTGATAAAAGAGGGAGAGATGATTGCTGAGACAGGGAGATGGATGGATGGATGGATGGATGGATGGGTGGATGGATGGATGGATGGGCGGGCGGATGGATGGGCGGGCGGATGGGCGGGCAAGCTTTAATGTAAAAAGTGAAACCAAAAAGTGAATATGGCATACTGTTTTTTTTTTAATACCGATGCCTGCCACCCATTTCCTGTTTTCCACCACACCAGAAGACTTCACGGTTCACAAAAACTGAGAGAAAATGTACAGTAAATCACTGCACTACAATTGTACTACATTGTACAAAAGTCCTAAAGTAACTTCTTTATCTTATGTGATGCACACAACTGCTATTTGCTCTACCATGCACTCTCACAATGTATGTACATTACTGATCTTCCATAGTGTTATATTTGATCTGTATAATCTTGTCTATAAGCTAAATGTATAGTGTTATTTATGTCTGTACTTTTGAAAATCATCAACAGCTGGGACCAAATTCCTTGTGTGTGTCGACACACCTGGCCAATAAACCTCATTCTGGGTCTATTTACCGTAGTGAATTTCACCACCAGCACATCTGGGAAATATTGTTTGTTCTTTAAGGTAAAGATTATACTGAAGTATAATTCTATGTTTTTTTTTTCTGAAATATACAAAAAAATAACCTCATCAGGCTGATTTTTCCATTTATATCTAAAAATATTTATTTTATAATATTTATATATTACTTTAGGGAAGCAGGGAAAAGGTCAACAAGTTGAAATCGGACATAAAGCTATGCGGTGATAACTGTATTGTGCAGACACATTGTGCTATTTGTATATTTAGCATTGTGGTATTTAAAACTGGTTGTGAGACCACCGATCAATGAGTAAAACTCCTTGTTATATTTATTACAACAAAGGGTTATCAACTTCAGGCTCGTGACTCAACATGGGTTCTCTAAAGAGATCGAATTTTGAACCAAACCCTTTATTTTAGAAGTACAGTATTCATAAGTGGATTTGGGGCATATTTTCACAATGACCATAAAAACATGGCTAAAAATGTCATTAAGTTTCATTCAAATGCTTATAACATTTTTTTTTTACATTTTAGTTATTAACCTTTATTCAACCTGGAGCTTGTATTAAACCCGACACAAAATGTTCAACATGCTGACATGCTAATCAAAGCCTTTACACCAGACAGCGGGAAGCCGGTTTCAGGGAGTCAAATCATTTATGGATCAGTAGAATTACAGACCTGCAAAATAGAATCACAACATAAAAAAATAATAATTAAGTACAATTTAGGAAACATAGTGAAATCAGGGGTCCAAGCACTAACAAGCAGCAGCAAACCTATCTATATTGATGAGGTGAGAAAAGAGAAACAACAAAACTAGCAAATGTAGAAATACAATGAACCAAACTTGCAAAACACACACACACACACACACACACACACACACACACACACACACACACA
>JAAIIK010000076.1:1341559-1353747 GCA_014706435.1 Silurus glanis
ACACACACACACACACACACACACACACACACACACACACACACACAGATAATCATGTTTTAAAATACTTGAGTAAAAGTTGGAAGTATTGATTAGACTTTTTTACTCAAGTGAAAGTAAAGAAGTTTTGGCTCTGACATGTACTTAAGTAAAAAGTAATTATTACTTCTACCTGTTGTAGTGTCACGTTGGTAACTGGACCTCATGTCATATTAATATTAGGGCTGTCAATCAAATTCAATATTTAATCGCAACTTAATCGCACATTTCTATCTGTTCTAAATGTACCATATATTAATACTTCCTGTTTTTAATACTTTAAGCAACATAGACATGGAGAAATATCGAAGCTTTATGCAAATATATGTTTATTATTAGTGAAACCAAACTCAACATAGAGCATGAAGATAAAATATTCTTGTAAATGTTTTATAGTAATCATGGGGGTTTAAATGACGTAAATCGTCAGGACACCGGACGGAACCTTTGCTATGTTTCCACACGGACAGTTAATGAGGTGATACCGGAGAAACTGCACCGCTTCAAGTCAAGTCAAGAAGCTTTTATCATAATCATTCCGATTTATGGTATGGTTTTATGGGATTTAAGGTATAATTAATACTGATTTATGTCATCATACCGATTAAATAATCAGAGAATATCAGAGAAAGACATTTCACCAAATTAATGGATTGAAACTAAAGTAACGAGTCGGTTTTGAAAATGTAAGAAGTAGAAAGTACAGATATTTGTGCAAAAATGTAATGGGTAAAAGTAAAAAGTACAAATAAATAGTGAAGTAAAGTACTGATACCAAAAAAATCTACTTAAGTACAGTATTTGAAGTATTTGTACTTCATTACTTCCCACCTCTGAACACAGACCATGTTAAAAAGCAGACTAATCATGAATGAAACTTAGAACGGGTGTCTTACAATCTGTAACAAACCAATGAGTGGACAGAGGAGACAGAAAAAGAAAACCAGAAGCGACAGCTAGCTAGATCTTTTACGTTCTACCGCACATTGTTTCAAATACAATACGTTATTATGACGAACATTGCAGTAGGAAATGTCCAGGGGAATATTTTTTCATAGTGTATGCCATTTCAAACCAACAGACAAGCAGGAAAGAAATAGCGCTTTCAACAGTAATGAGAAAAGCAGTCAATCGATCCTGTCTAGTTCCTGATGCGTGTACATTTGTCACACGCAAATATCCTTCTATCTCGCATTTACTATCAGCTAATCAATAGTCAGTAAAGCTTCCACGATGCTCGACACGTGCTGACATGCTGCTATAAAACTTGACTTGATTTAACACATCGGCTTTTCCATCGTCGTATCAGACAAAGATGAGGTGGAGCAAAAGAAGAAGAAAAAAAACAAGCTTCAGCTCTAAGTTCCATGGGGAGGCTTTAAAATACACACTTTGCTTCGATTTACATGATTCTCACAAAGCCCTGTAAGCAGAGGGATTTGCATTGAGCAACTCTAGAGCCGGATGGTGGCATGTATTGATGTTTAACACCAAGATCTTGCCAATCTTCACTCTGTTTAAGATGAATCTGTCTGTTCTTCTTGCTGTAATGTAGATGGGAAAAAGCAATGCATGAGACACCTAAAGTAAATTATAAACCCAATTAAAAAAAAAAGTTGGGACACTGTACCATTTGAAGGATTTTAAAGACCATTTTAATTTTGAATTTAATGGCTGCGACACGGATCAAAAAAGATGGAACAGGGGCATTTTTACCAGTAGTGGGCCGTGCATTTGGTACCTGGGCCTTCAGTAAGGACTTACCCGACTTAATCCACCTCTTAATACCACCACTATCACGTCGCAATTATAAAAACAACGCGTGGCTTCACAGAGAGAGAGGCATTTCGCATATGGAAGGTGAATACCATTTTACTAAAGCATCTAAAACCTCTACACTACAACCGAAACATCATCTGGAGCAGTTCAGAATCAATATTTATCTAATAACACAAAATACATAAAAAAATGTAAATAAAATACAACCTACTCACAGATGCATACTCACAATGCATAACGACGGATGTTAACAATGCAGACGACGGTGACGGTCAGAGCCGAGTTGTGTAGTGGAATAAACTGAGCAAAAAAGAAGAAATCAGTCCATCCATTGAAACACCAAGTAAATGAATTTGATGGTGCTTGATTACAGCCTAGATATAAAGCTATTACTCACAAGCACACACACAAAAACGTATTCAGAAAAAGAGCCACAGACAAGATTTATTTAACTAAGTACCGTAATTTCCGGACTATAAAGCGCACCCATATATAAGCCACTGAATTTTACAAATATTTTTATTTTGAACATAAATAAGCCGCACCTGTCTATAAACCTGTCTACACTAATGTACTTTACACAGGCTTTAACGAAAGACACGTTACACGGTGTAACGGGTGAAATATGTTGCGCTTCCTTTAGGAGCATAGCGGTATTTTGGGAATAGCATGGCACTGCATTTTTTCCGGTATTACTGCATGTGTTCAAGACCGAGGAATATGTCCTTATTATTTTCTGATACTCATTTCTAAGTTTCTTTGACTAACCCGTAACACTGTTGCCAAGAAAAATAAAAAAGCACGAGTTTTGGAAAGCTGTCTGTGCTTATATGAATTCTGTTGCAACTGGAGTTAGCGAGCTATCCCATGACCCTGACTCAACGCGTTACAACGGCTTGTATCTAAACAGTAGCCGACCAAGAAAGTCATTGTTCACTGTCTTCCTCCTTCCTTTCACAACTATTTCTCTCTGGAGTTTATCTTTTGGCATCGTCGTGCGTTTAAAAAAAAAAGTTTTTTTTCCTGATGCCGTGCAGCTCAGAACACAGGCGAGGTGCGTTTTTTCATTTCCGTTCGGAAATTTCATTGGTCTAATGTTATGGGGTTCAGTTTTTTGGCTTGAAGTTTGTAAAACCGGGAAAAACCCAGGAAAAATTCATAAATAAGCCGCTTCATTGTTTAAGCCGTGGGGTTCAAAACGTGGGAAAAAAGTAGCGGCTTATAGTCCGGAAAATACGGTAAGTTCTTTTCAATCATGTGACCTTAAACGAAGCTCCTGCCTGTAGACTGCTGAATTTCTAAATTATTATAATACTAGCTGAAAGTACCCGTGCTTCGCTACGGAAGGCAGAACGCTAAGCAATATGGCAATAAGCAGTAAGCACTGAGCAGGACTGGATGATCAGAGATCAGAACGTCTGTCTGTACTGGTCAGGACCATGAACTTAACTGAGCTCCGACTATGTTGTGTCTACCCACTATCCAGACAGTGCGAGGCGGGGTAGGGAAGGTCAGAGTCCTCGACGGGTTCAGATAACGATGGGCTCTCAGGTGATATGGAAATCAATACAGGCCTCAACCTGTAAACCATTGTCTTTACTTACTGTTACTGCACTGACTTTGTATATTAGTTGTACAGAGAGTACGTGATGGTTGAACACTCATTTTTGTAGTTTGACTGTAACTCAAATAGAAAAGCTTCATCCAGTAAACACTTATTCACTTAAAGACTTATTTCACATTGAGGGAGCCCTAATAAAAATTATTAGAGCACCTTTAGCTAATTATTAAATTTCCTCCAAAGAAATAACGTCAACAAATAACGTACTACCCCTTTGTAGTACCGATACAGGGCAAACTACTTTGAAAATAATTTTTATCGTGCATCTAACATCTAATAAGAAACAATGTAGTAAGTTTCATTAGGATCCGTAATGTTATTTCGAAGAATTTACAATGCGTGAGAAATCGCGTTTTTCGCGAGTTAGCCGCGATCCAGGCCGAATTTTTCAAAACCCTTTCTTAGTGAGCACCTAAGACCCAAGAGGAAGGTATGTTCCAAATTTCATTGCAATCCGTTCAGTGGTTTTTGAGATTTCGTGATGAGTGAGTGAGTCAGTCAGTGGTATTTCAGCTTTATATATATAGATTATCATTTTTTTGCAATATATTTTAACATTTTTATCTGTGAATACTTTGAAGGCACTAAAGTAGTTTAAAAGAAGCAAACAAATAAACCAATGAGCAAATAAATAATTAAACAAACCAGTTAACAACTAAGAAACTAAATAGATAAATAAGTAAATAAATAAGCAAGAAATGAAGTAAATAAGCACACAAACAAAAACATAAATAAACTAATGAACAGGGAAACACACAAACAAAAAAACAGTTGCGTAAATAAATAAACAAGCAAATCATTTAACAAAAAAACAACTGCACACAAAAACAAACTGGAGTTAGTAATTAAACAAAAAAGTAAATAAATAAATACAAGTAATTTGGCTAGGAAATAAGTAAATCAGTAAACAAGTAAAAAACTACAAATAAATACATTTACATGAGTAAATAAACAAATAAATAAGTTTGCTAATGGATAAATAAATGAATATACATGCAATTCAGCAAATGAACAAAAACATGTAAATAAGCACACACGCAAATAAACAATCAAACAAATACATAAATAAATAAACAAGGAAACACACACAAGTAAATAAAATACAAAATAAACAAGCAAAATAATTAATAAACAAGTACACATACACGAGTGGCGAGCCGTGCATTTGGTACCTGGGCCTTCAGTGAGGACTTACCCGAATTAATCCACCTCTTAATACCACCACAATCACGTCGCAATTACAGAAACCACCAATACTATACAAAAACACAATATAACAATACGTGACATTACAGAGAGAGAGACATTTCACATATGGAGGGTGAATACTATTTAACTAGAAGCAAGAAACCCAGTTAAGACTCCAAACCTCTACACTACAACCGCAACTGTGCCACCGACATCATCTGGAGCATTTTAGAATCAGTACCGTAATTTCCGGACTATAAAGCGTACCCTTATATAAGCCACACCCACTGAATTTGACAAATATTTTTATTTTGAACATAAATAAGCCGCACCTGTCTATAAGCCGCAGGTGTCTACACTAATGTACTTTACACAGGCTTTAACGAAAGACACGTTACACACGGTGTAACGGGTGAAATATGTTGCGCTTCCTTTAGGAGCATAGCGGTATTTTGGGAAAAGACCGGCACTGCATTCTTCCGGTATTACTGCGTGTGTGGAGACCGAGGAATATGTCCTTATTATTTTCTGATGCTCATTTCTAAGTTTCTTTGACTAACCTGTAACGCTGTTGCCAAGAAAAATAAAAAAGCACGAGTTTTGGAAACCTGTCTGTGCTTATATGATTTCTGTTGTAACTGGAGTTAGCAAGCTCTCCCATGACCCAGACTCAACGCGTTACAACGGCTTGTATCTAAACAGTAGCCTACCAAGAAAGTCATTGTTCACTGTCTTCCTCCTTCCTTTCACAACTACAGTGGTACCTTGACCTACGAGTGCATTAATGTACGAGTTTTCCGAGGTACGAGCGGTCACTCGGCCGATTTTTTTGCTTTGTTACGCGAGCAAAAAATTGAGGTACGAGCTCGAGACGCCGCTGCTAGATGGCGAAGCGAAGCCAGAAAGCGAAGATTGTGACGAAAATTAAGATAAGCAAAGAAGAAAAAGTAAAAATGTTAAAGTTTAGGGATACGTAGTGTACAGGAGTGATAGTAAAAAATGAGTTTTCCCTCCGCCTCCACTTATCGCCTCTACCCCCCCTCCACACACACACACACACACACACACACACACACACACACACCCCACCGGCGTTTTCGTTAGCTCATGTCGTCTCATCTCCAAGGAAAATACACTGAATAAAACCTTATTATATCTTTACAAACTCTTTCTATTATGTTTTTATACAAGATTTGTTATTTAGAAATGTATTTTCCAATTTAATAACATGAAACATAAAAACGGGGTGTCATTTTGAGGGTTGGAACGGATTAATGCCATTTTAGGTATTTTCAATATGGAAAACTGATTTGATGTGCGAGCAAATTGAGATACGAGCTCGTCCACGGAACGAATTAAACTCGTAGGTCAAGGTACCACTGTATTTCTCTCGGGAGTTTATCTTTTGGCATCGTCGTGCGTTTAAAAAAACTTTTTTTCTCCCGATGCCGTGCAGCTCAGAACACAGGCGAGGTGCGTTTTTTTGTTTCCGTTCGGAAATTTCATTGGTCTAA
Organism: Silurus glanis; assembly: GCA_014706435.1. Taxonomy (NCBI): domain Eukaryota; kingdom Metazoa; phylum Chordata; class Actinopteri; order Siluriformes; family Siluridae; genus Silurus; species Silurus glanis. The sequence continues at coordinate 1,347,701 of JAAIIK010000076.1, forward strand.
TGTTATGGGGTTCAGTTTTTTGGCTTGAAGTTTGTGAAACCGGGAAAAACCCAGGAAAAATTCATAAATAAGCCGCTTCGTTGTTTAAGCTGCGGGGTTCAAAACGTGGGAAGAAAGTAGCGGCTTATAGTCCGGAAAATACGGTATTTGTCTAATAACATGACTGATAGTGTTTAGGCCAGCAGAGAAGGCTTTGCTGGTCCTGACCGCCCGCCACTGATAAATACAAACCATGGTTAGTATTTAAACAAATAAACTAAGAGTTAAGTTAATAAATAAATGTAAAACAAGTAATTCAGCTAGCAAATAAGAATGCAAGCAAACAAGTAAACAAAATAATAAATGAACAGTTATGCAAGTAAATAAACAAATAAAGAAGTTAGCTAAATAAATGAATAAACAAGCAAGCAAATAAATAATGAAATACATTCATAAGCAAATAATCAAATAAACAAGAAAGAAAATAAGAAAGCAGACAAGTAAATAAACAATACAAACAAATAAATGTCTATTTTTTTTCTTCTTTTTTTTCCGGCTGCTCCCATTAGGGGTCTTCAAAGCGGATCATCCGTCTCCACACCCCCCCTGTCCTCTACATCTGCCTCTTTCAAACCATCTACCTGCATGTCTTCCCCTTTACCACATCCATGAACCTCCTCCTTGGCCTTTCTCTTTTCCTTCTTCCTGGTGGCTCCATCCTCAGCATTCTCCTACTGATATACCCCATGTCCCTCCTCTGCACATGTCCAAACCATCTCACTCTCGCCTCCCTCACCTTGTCTCCAAAACGTCCTACATGCGATGTCCCTCTAATAAACTCATCTCTAATCCTGTCCATCGTCGTCACTCCCAATGAAAACCTTAACATCTTCAGCTCTGCTACCTCCAGCTCCACCTCCTGTCTTTTACTCACTGCCACTGTCTCTAATCCATACAACATCTCAGGTCTCACCACAGTCCTATAAACTTTCCCTTTCACTCTCACAGATACTCTTCTATCACAAATCACTCCTGCTATCACTCTTCTCCACCCACTCCACCCTGCCTGCACTCTTTTCTTCACTTCTCTAACACACCTCCATTACTTTGCACTGTTGACCCCAGGTACCTGAACTCCTTCACCTTCTCCACCTCTTCTCCCTGTAACCGCACCACTCCACTGATCAATACTCAAGGCTCAATACTCCCCAACCCGCATTTGCTGCCTGTGAGAGACGTTTTTGCACCGCTGGCCTCATTTTCAGTCTGAAAAGTTCCAAAAACTTTGAGAACCAGCTTTTGTTTAAGTTGAATAAAAATATTGCCCCTTTCTAAGACTGACAGGTGCAAATCACAGTTTAAATATTTGGTTTAACGTTATCTCAAATCAGGCACTTGAATTATTTTTGCCCATTGTAAAATCTTTACGGCTCTGGATTGAAGAAGAAATGTAAATAATTTTCGAATCTGGACTTTTTTTTCCGTTTTCTTCCATTGTTATTTTACAAACACCGTCTACAAAATCTCCTGATATTCTTTTCTGTGTTAATATTCTCCATAAATCAGGCTGAAAATCTTTATTCCTTTGCACTGTTAACCCCACTGACTCCCACCTGTAATGACTGGAGGAGGGTCAGAATCAATAGTATAAAAAACCCTCAATAGGCTTAGATCATTTATTTTCCCCACATCTTGAGTTCTGTCAGTATTTATTATATTTGGATTGTATTCATTTCCATTTCCCCCCACTAGCTTTCTGCATGGTTGTGGAGATTCCTCATTAATAATTTGTCTTCATTTGTATTACAGATTATGATAAATTTACCATCGAGTGCAGAAAAACAAGTTGTGAAAAATGTATGTGCTGGGAGTGCAGTCTGAGTCGTACTGCAGCACTGTGATACTTTTGCCGAGTTGTTTACCTCCATCACTTGGTGTGTTGTGGTTTTTGATGGTTCATGGAGCAGGTGAAGAACCTGGAGGAGGTGTAGTTTAGGATCCACATACACAGAATCATGAATGATTATTGAACACAGAAGATTCTCTGGGACTTTTCTGGTTTTTTGCACTTCATATTTTTCCAAAATTCTTCCAGCTCCCTGTGGAAACTTCATATTCCAACACCTTAAAACTCTTTGCATATTAAACAAATAAACAAGTAAATAAATAAACAGATAAATTAATGGAATGAACAATTAAATAAGTAAGCAAATTAATTCATTCAATTTGCATGAACCCATTTTTTCTAAAAGTGCAGACTGGACACGATCATGACTTCCGAAATTGTAATGATGCCGAAATTCCCTTTGCACAGCACTCACACTGTCACCATTCTTATAAAAGGCTTTGCAGTGAACACTCACTGCGCATCACTCCACTGATCCATTATAACTAACGCCAATGGCCTTTAAATGAGCTCACACTGGTTCCAAACTATTGCAGACGTCCCATAGTCGCCAACTAGTTGTTCCAGAGACCTGCACGGGACGGATATGCTCCCACAAAAATATGTTATTTCCTCCTGCTCCCACCTGCAAAATGTAAGTTTTGTCCCCCCCACAATGTACAAGTAGTTTTATTACAATGCACTGACTGCTTCTTCCCGCTACTCTGCTTTTTAATTTCACTCGCTTCCCTTTTGAATATGAATGAAAACGTAACGGAAAATTAACAAACCTTTCATTTTATTTGACTTTTACTTTTTGTGTAAATGATGAACATGGACACGTGCAAGGAACTTTTTCAGAACATCAACTGAAACGATATAAAAAACAAGCCAAGGGTTTTTTTTGTGTCGTCTGTTCCTTTCTTTAATAAAGAACGCATGAACCGCGCGAGAGTTCGCTTCCGACCTTGTGCCTGTAAGCCGTTTTATTTAATTTTAGCTGCATTAGTTGCTTTTTGTGCAGTAGATACATAACAGTTTATTTGTTTTTAGTCATTTATTGTTATTATCATTTGAAAAATAATTATTGTTAAGAGCATTTTGCTGGAGTCCCGTGAATGATTTTATTCTCCTGCAACCTGCAGAAACACGAGTATTTTACCGCCCGCATCGCGTTCGCCCATCAAATCTTGTCCTGCGCCGCACTCATTTGCGTCGGGTCCCGCGGTACTCCTGCGGAAGTGCAGGTTAGTATCTAGTATCAAATTTCCCGTTTCCCTGCGCCAACCGATATTTATAAAACATAATATTAGATGTAAAATTGCACTGCATGTGAATTTGGATAGTGATTCTTAAAGGCCAAAACACACAATACAGAATGCAATGTCATATCCGTAAACATTTTCTTCTAAATGTTCTTGCGACCCGATAGCTGCTCTCCCACTGCCAGTACTGGGTTGTGACCTGGTAGTTGTAGAACTCTGTTACGGTACTTGCTAAGAGCCCAGCTTAAAAAACTGGGACTTGAACCCCCTGGCCAACTGATCAGCAACTCTTAACCGCTGAGCCATCATTGCCCACTTAATACAAGTGTTGGACACTCACACACTCCTTTAGCCAAATCCTAACTTCTTATTCACCCCAGTGGGACGTGGCGTGGGGAGCTGTCCGAGGTTCTGCGAGACTGCTTGCGGTCAATAGAGAATGAAAAGTATCCGATGGATAATTACATCCGAGTCTGATTTCTGAATGAAGCGTTCAGCAGGCCTTGCAGATTCCCAGCATAGGATCGGCTGCCAACATCCATCCTGCTGATCAGACGCTGGGCTATTTAAAGACACCGTCTGATAGCGGATTATTCTGGTGCTCCTCAGACCTTTTCTCACCGCTTGGGGGTTTGTTGTACTCACGTTCCTCAGAGGATGCATTTCATTCAGAGGGATTCTAGTCACAAGGAGAGATAGACGCAGGAGATGAAAAGATGCAGGTATCGAATAATCTGTATGGAGGAATAATCGGAGAAGTTGTTTTATATGTAAAAGACAGAGGGACGCGATTCGAGCAGAATTGAATCTCGGAGAAAATGAGGCACGAGGTGCCTCTCGAGAGCTTCGATTTGCAAAAGGCTCATCTATGTTTGAGGAAAATAGAAGATAATTACAGTGGTCAGTGCTTTCACCAGTCTTTCTACAGACGGATCATATTCTGGGCACACACACACACACACACACACACACACACACACACACACACACTGACAAACCTAAATCACTTGGCTTTTGAACAACCCATGAGCCCTCGTTTGCAGCCTGGTGTGTGGTGAATATGTATGACTCAGGACAATGCAACCGACCAACACGAATCACTTTCCTGTCCTTTTGTCATGCAGGAACTCTTTAAGAGAACAGATTGCAGGCAATTTGTCCAGGGAACAATTTCGACTTCTTGTTGTCTTTGTTATACTGCAGAGAAACTTGAAATAGGTTTGCGGCGATTCGTCTTTGAAATGTCAGAGCAGAAATGTGCATTTGGAGTCGTATTCTCATACGGCTGTGTAGCTAAGATTGGACTGCAAGATTAAAAAGTCCCGTGCAGTTTTTTTTCTTTTTTTTTCTGCTTGAGAGTGGGGAATAAATACAATGGAGAAGGGTAATTTAATTCAACTCAATTATCGCAAACATTTGAAGGTCCTCTAGTGAGCCAGCCAGAGGCATCAGTTTCAAGTCAAAAACTAATTCACAAAAAAAGGGGAAAAAAAAGACTAAAAATAGAACCTATGCTCTTCAGCGTGGCACCATATCCTGCTATTATACACCATTAGTCTTCTACAGCTGCAAAATATACCATTAAGTAGAATACTATTAGTGAATTGTGTGAATAAGAGTCCTGGGATGAGCTGAGGTAAGCCTTTATTAGTTCTTACCAAATATGATTATATTATATTTTAATAACATTATAATGTGCTTTCTAAATGTTTTTCTATTTTATTTGATTTTTTTTTAGAAAGCTTGCCAAAAAGATTAATGTGGTTGAGAATAAAAAAAAATGATGTGCTTGGAGTTTGAGATCCTGTAGGATCCATTGAAAAAAGTCATGTGACCTGGTTTTGAGTTTCTTTTATGTAAAGAATCAGAATCAGTTTCATTGATTGGAAAGTCGAATCATTTTACTGATCATCGTAGAATTGAGTTGTTGAAGATCCGTTGTTTCATGGAAGATTAAGTCATTTTACTGGTTTTAATTTTTTAATTATTAAATTTTTTTTTTATTTGTATTTTTTCCCCCTGTACATTTAACCCATGAAACTTGGCAATAAAGATGATTCTGATTCTCATCTGCTTCTTTGGATCTTCTCATTATGCAAAAAGAACAAATCTTTTTCCAAGTCATTTTGTTCATTTGGGCAGAATAATTTTAATGTTCTACTCCAAATAATTACATTTCTTAAACACATTTACTTACCACAACCTCTTTCTTTATTCCAAAAAAGATCCATTCAACCCTCAACTGATGGGTTCAATTGTTTTCTCTCAGCCATGCATGCAAAACCATCCTTTATTTCTAAAGTGAAAACCTGTGTAGACTAAAGAAGAGACTCAGGAATTGAACACACACACACACACACACACACACACACACACACACACACACACATAGACCATATTGGCAAAAGTATTGGGTCAACTGGTCAGTAGTATGGTATGTGTTTTTTGAGCATTGCATACATACTGTATATATATATATATATATATATATACAGAGTATATACAGTGGAACCTCGATACTCGCGACCTTTACACTCACAACCTCGATAGTTGGCGACTTTTCATTTGGAACCAGACTGAGAGTAACTCGTGAAAAATCTGACAGTTCACGAGAAGCCGCGAGTGGCTCGAAAGTTCGGAGTAACATTTCAAAACAGAGTTTGTACTAATAAATTACCTCAAAATGTTTGAAAAACAATTTTATTCTATTACTTATTTGAAGTAGTAAATAAAACATTTATGACAAGTAATTCCAAATTTCAGTTGAGTTTACACTACAGTACATGTACACCCGTTTAAATTGATTTAATTTTGCGTTATTGGGTAACAAAGGGTGAATCAAACCTCACAAGATTTTTTTACTCGCGAGGGGTCCTAGAACAAAACCCCCGCGAGTATCAAGTTTGCCCTATGCTCAA
>JAAIIK010000076.1:1353847-1364661 GCA_014706435.1 Silurus glanis
ATATATATATGCCTGCAGTCTAGACCTTTCACTATTTGAAAACATATTGAGCATAATGAAATGAAAAATACAACAAAGGAGACCCAGAACAGTTGAGCAGCTAGAATCCTGTATCAGACACATATGGAACAACATTCTTCCCCCAAAACTTAAGCAACAGGTCTCCTGTGTTCCTAGATGTATACAGATAGAAGATGTGATGCTAAACAGTAATAAACATGGCCCTGTTTCAACTTTTTTGACACATGCATTTATCAAATTCAAAATAACTTTTTTTTCTTACCTTCAAATCCTACATATTCCCAGTTTAAACATTTGATATGTTCTATCGTGAATAAAATATGAGTTTATGAGATTTGCAAATCACTGCATTTTGTTTTTATGTACATTTTACAGAGTGTCCCAACTTTTTGGGAAAAAGGGTTGTTCTGAAGTTGTTAGAAACTTGGTCTGTAACAAGGTACAGACCAATTAAAAAGATTTAAAAGCAACAATCACACACACATATTTGTGACATTGTCCTGCAGTCCTAGTTTATGAATGCAGTTCTTGGGAAGTACAATTTGACAGCATCTCCAGCACACAGATGAGTTTGCCCCTGAAGTAAGAGCAAGTGCAAATCCTGCTGAGAAAGGAGTCCCGAAAGTTTGTTCTTAGACATTTTGAAGCCAGACTTTAAGATGTTTGTCAGCATCTAACATTTACAGGAAGTGACAAGGAAATGAACAGCTTGAGACTTTTATTGTAATACACATGCAAATGAAATGATGGAAAGAAGGTGCTGTGAATATACTGTATGCATAACTTGCTCGGAAAAAAATGTCATGTGTGTGTGTGTGTGTGTGTGTGTGTGTGTGTGTGAGAGAGAGAAATCCTTAGAATGTAAATGGCTGTGTACTCTATGTATTATGTATGTTTGTATTCTGTTGGAAAAATTTAGGCTTAAGGTGTTCAATAAGATCTTCCACTCGGATCCATGTAAAGCAGATCTTCACGGAGCTGGCTTTGTGCTGAAGGTCATTGTCATGCAGGAACATGTTTAGGTCTCCTAGTTCAAGTGAAGGGAAAATTTAGACATCCTATACAATTTGAGTTTGGAAAAGTCAGATCTTCCAATATAATATAGTAATATATTACAGTAATATAGATCATGTGATGCGCTATGTGATGTTTTTGAATAGAAAAAATGGTCAATGTTGTAAATGTGTACATGTAGGTCAAACCTCATCAACATGATCGTAATTATTCGAAATCTAAGTGTTTTTCTCTCACATTTCATAGAAAACAGAAATTCCCACAACACTGTGCTTCATGATCAGGATTCCACGAGAGGGGAGGGGGGGGAGCGTTGGAATCCAAAGAATAGAGAGAAATTGTGAAAATTCTCCCTTCTGATCTTCTATTGATCCTTTCGTCAGTCACCACCAACCTGACTGCAGCGACAGCAGCCGGTATCCATGACAACAGCATTTCAGGCATATGTCCTGGTTTATTTCTTTTCCTTTTTTCTTTTTTTTTTTTGTGCTCATGTTTATGCTAACCTTTTTTTTTAACACCTTCTTTTCTCCTGAAAGAGTCGTGCTAGCTTTTATACAGCTAACAGACGTATGGCTTTTGGGTGAGGGCAGGTCGGGGATCAGTTTTGCCCCAAAATAGGGTTTCTATATTTTGTATCTAGAGAGATTATGCAGCTTTGGACCTGAAAGAAAGCAAATCTAGACAGCAGGTTCTGCAGAAATGCCCCAGACTACAATGTACAGTCACAGCATTCATCAATCCTTCTCTGCTTTGACTGTCCAGTAATCCTGACACACACACACACACACACACACACACACACACACATACACACACACACACACACACACACACACACACAAAGTAATCAGCAGCATCACAACATGTAACTGCAGATATCTCTCATGCTTTGTATGCCAATAGAGACATTGAGTGTAAATAAAGCCCGTGCCACGTCTCCTTTCTTCATCTTTTTATCTCCTCATCTTTTCCCCCTCTTCCTCTTTTCTCTCTCTTTTCATCCCTCTTGTTATCTCTTTTTTCCCTCCTTGATTATTTCTACTCCATCTCTCGGACTCTAAAATCCGCCATATTGATCGACCCGGGGAAGCACAGAGCGGAGATAAATAAAACTCGCTGACCATGAAGAGGCTTTTTGTTTTCACTCATACAGATAGATCGAGGGATGGAGACTCATTTTCGGGCTCCGACAGCCTGCTTCGAGTTTTATTCCCACTGGAGCGACGTGCTCAGGTCTGTTCGTTGTACCTCAACTGGAACGGAGAGTCAACATAGAGGAAGGGTTAAAGGAGACTCGATTGTTTGAGGAAGCTCAGGTCTTGTAATGTGTGCAAGCTGTTTCTCCGGATGTTTACCGGGAATGAATGAGATGAAAAACACTACAAAAATAGTAGTACAAATGAAAAAGTTGTATCTGGCAATCTTCATGCACTTTGTTCATGCAGTAATCTCACTGTGCTTGAAATATTTCCCTCTGTGAAAGGTCAGCTAAAATAAAGCTGGCATTGTGAGCATTTGTTTCTTGTGCTTTTTCATCCCCACGCTTGACCTATTTTTTTATACCGAACCTCATTGAATCGCACCTCACTTCTCTTGTGCCCGGTTGGTTACTACTTTGCATTTGTATTGCTCTTCTTTGTGCGCTGTGCTATTGTGTGGCTGCTGCGAGAAAATCTATCTTTGTTGGATCTTTATATTTGGGAAAAGAGCGTAGTCCGCAGAAGACAAATCTAGCGAGTAAGGAGGGTACGGATGTGAGATCATGTGGATTGTTTTCTGACGATCCTCATGCACAAGTTGACGAACGCTTTTGACATTTTCAGGGGTTGAAGGTCTTCCTGATCTCCCATCGTATTTTGGTGAAGTTCTTCCGCTCTTGAAGCACGCGTGCCACTCAAAACACCTCGAATGACTCGTTGCAGCGTCACCGTATGTCAAACGTATGTCATGTCAAGCATCATGTGGCATGTTTGCCCAGTTTCATGCAAAATTTCAGGTTTGCTTCGTTCTAACTTGCTGTCCATGATGAAATCGGGGGAGTGAAGTCAGAACAGCACCAGTTACACCACTGGTATTAAAAGTATAGCAGTTGAGTCCGATAGCAAAAATTCCAGCCAATCCACTCAGTGTTGTGGACCCAAAGCTCTGCAGCCCCATCCCCCAAAATCTGATCTAATTTTTTTTCAGAATACTTTATTGCCTGCTTTTTTTTAATAAGAAACAGCATGAAGGTCATTCTTACAAAACTCCCCTTTTGATTTGGAAAACCTTACAAAAGTGCATATACAGTAATATGTGTACGCGTTTTCCAACCGTTTGGCAGCACCTTCAGTACAAAAACATTTCCACAGAGATTCTTTCCTTTTGGATTTTTTACATCTCACCATCCATAGCACTTCATGATGGGGTTCACCTTATAGATGTCCAGGTCTAACAAATGGTCCAATCCATGGAGGTCCCACCTCACAACTTTCAGGACTCTTGTCTTGTGGTCAGATCCTATAGCATACCTAAAAATTCTTGTATTCTTGTTCTTGGCTCAATGAATCAGAGATGTTTTGAAGGCTCTATATCAAGGAGAACCTACACACGATTAGGTGGGTGGTTTTATTTTCAAGGTTTATCAGCGTATTTAAGATGGACAGGTGCATGTAATGAACAACAACCTCAGTGTTTGAGCATCATAGGCAGTTTTGAGTCAAAGCCTCGTCAATGCTACTGGTGTACAATCTATTACAACTTCAATATTTACATTTATAGCATTTAGCAGATCCAGAGAATTTATCTAATTAATTCAACTGAGCAGTTCTGAGGTTAAGGGTTTTGTGCAGGAGCCCAGAAGTGGCAACTTGGTATGGATGGGATGTGACAAAGTCCAATGGCTTAACTACTAGGCTACAATCTCCCTGTTTATAGTGTATTCTTTCTTCCAGAAATATTCCCCTTAAAACAAAAGTAGTACAAATAATTCAGTCATGAAAGCAAAAAACATCAATCACACCTGTTCATGATTACATCACCAATTGAGTTGCTTAAAATGGAAAACTCCAATATATTGTCTTCTTTCTGAGTCCCGAGTCTCAGATCACAAAGCTGTTTAAAAGGCATTGCTGCATGGACGCGGCATTTCGCCATTATTTTGTTTGCGTTAATGACAGGCTCGAGATGGTGATAATGATTCTCACAGACCCACTTTGCATAAAATGCAGAAATACATACAGAATCCTCATACTAATTGACTCTAATCCCTGCCAGCTTCGCATGCAAAACATGGCAGGGGAAAATGGTGTAAGGAGGCGGGGGGTTGATGATGGCGTCCTTTCAAAGTAAGCAGTTTGTAATGTTTCCTTCCGAAATTATCCTCACCCTCTGACTGTACAATTCTTCATTTCCGTTTTGTTTGGTTTTGTTTTCTTAAAGTCTGAGTTAGTAATTTTATTTTCTTTTTCTTAAAACATCTCATCAAACCAAGGACTGCTCTGGATTGTTTACTGACTCCAGTGACATAAAAATGCTCATTTATCAAAAAAGCGCTTTTCTTTTTTTAAATGTACACTAAAGGATTTACTGTATTTAAGGCTCTTTCCAACAACCTGAAATACAAAAGGTCCTTTAAAGCAGTGGTCCCCAACCCCCGGGCCGCGGACCGGCACCGGTACGTGGGTCACTTGGCACAGGGCCGCACAGAAAGAATACATAACTTACATTATTTCCGTTTTATTTATTATCTGATTGTGAACGATGTTTTATTTTGGATAATGACCGGATTCTCTCCGCCACATCTGTCTATGACTCACTCTTGATGCATGTCATGATGCCTCGGTCACATGTCTTACCTCCATCCGCTACCTTCTTAAAGGAGCTCTGGCCGCTAACACATAATACATTACCGCTAAATTCAAACCCCCAAGCGAGCAAAATGAACAAACAACAACACAGTGGATTCACATTTATTATTATATTCAGAAAATACCAGTTTTTAGGGTCGTATCATTTTATTTTGTTCTTATTATCCGTCACACCTTAAAGGCCGGTCCGTGACAATATTGTCCGAAATTAAACCGGGGCTGTGGACCACTGCTTTAAAGGTCCCTAAACACTGAAATCTTATGTTTTCAACCTTGGGGTCAGCTGTGATGTGGATTAAATGGCAGGAGATTCTTTTATACCAGTTATTTACACCCGCAGGTCAATTTACTCTATTTAAAACTGACTTATGGAATATTTATAATGATTAATCCTGTCAGACTTATTTTTTATTACAATCTAATAAGCCATCAATCAATTCCAAGTTCCTCTAATGGCCATTTTACACCAGACCACAATAACCAAATCTTAAGTAATGTCTCATCAGTTCAGATTTGTCTATTTATTAAGGAATAATAAGGAATAGGAATGTATTGATGCGTTGGCATCCATGAATTGTGCGCTATTTTATTCATAATAATTATACAATTTGCTAAAAACTAGTAAATGACTAAAATGACTAGCTGCAATGCTATACTAGTCCATGCTATACTTTTGGCCAATATTTCATTCTGTATTCAAAATAATGCAGGATGCCACTTCCTTTTGTCTGTTAAAATCCTGACTTCCTTGTTTGTAGAAACAAAAATCTCAATGAATGCTTTATCTAAACCCAGAACCTTGGATGGTCATTGACTATAGATTTAGAAGGACAGAGCTGTTACTCCACACTGGCTATCGAAGGTTGATGATTATTTCACACTTTACACACGTTACATATTTGATGCAACAGAAAAACAAGTCAGACTCGGTTAAAAATGATATTCTATTTATTAATGGTGTAAAATAGGAATTTCTAAGCTTTCTCAGGCATCAGTAGAAGGATTTTGTGTAGAAATGTATTATTAGATTATTGAGTATTACAGTATTACACAAATCAGATGAGTATCAATAACAGCTCAGGATTTTTCGAGATTGTATTTTCACAAACATGTGCAGTGCTGTGAAACCTGTAAACCTGATCAACTGCAGGTTAAGGCAAAAAAATGGTGCATTGGATTAGATGAAGATAAAGTGGTAGTTAAAAATGCTACAAATGATTTAGATTTGCAATAGAAATGCAATGTGCAAATTCAAGTACAAGTACAATGCTCCTTATATTCTAAAAAAATCTCCACAGCTAATATTTTTCTCACGATACCCCAAGGATGCGAGAAGTGAGGGTGCCGAGGGTGCACTGTTCTTTTTATTTTTTTTTGTTTAAATCTTACCAGAAAGATTTATAGAGCATCTGGTTGAGACCAGAGTAGTGTATTGGGACCGGGATCCTGCAGGTATGCAATACAAAAGTTTTACGTTTTCAAGTTTTTACCTTTATGCAGGCTTGAACTTGAAGGTCTTACAGGACATCAATCACAGGCATTAAAATACAATAGAAAGTGTACTATTTGGGTTTGCTATATTTTCAGGAGTTTTCTGCAGCAGCCCTCTAAAGCCTCTAAGTACTAAATACTGCCTTACTGGCTCAACCGTAATTCTGTGCAAAGTGGCTTCAAAATGGAGGAATAAATGCATAGAAAAATGTTCATGCACAGAAAAACATTTCTGTGCAAACTGGTTTGACGTTCACTCTTAAAGTGAAGGAAAATATGATTAGAAGGCTATTTTTGTCCAATATAAAAAAACAATCTTTGATTTTGGAAATACAGTTTTGAAAAAACAACTCTCCAGAAATTTTGGCAAAAACCTGTACAGGGTGTTTGTTTAAAATCATTTTCTCTTATTTTTTTATTTTATTTTATTTTTTAATGCATCGCTTCTCACTTCCCCCATTCCTGTCTTTGTGTTTATTATTATGCATTTTTTCCTGTTCATGTAATATCTCCGTTCCTGTCTCTTCATTGGTTCATGTAGTCATGTGTCTTCTTGCTCATAGCTGCTATCAATTCCCGGGTTTATTTGTGTGTCTAAATACTCCTTTAATTCCGTTGTGTCTCTGTATAATGATATGCGCAGACTACCATCGTTTGGCGTTTACCATTATCTGTTTGTTCATGTGTTCTAGGTTTGCTCTTGTTTTCGGTTTTCTGCTTTTCTCATTCCTGGTTTGCCCTCATATTCTTTTTGCCGACCACCTGATTGGTTTTGATTACATCTGCCGTTTTTGGCCGTTTTGGATCGCTTGTTTCTTCTTGCGAATAAAATGTTCGCCTCTAATGGTGAAATTTTTTTCTTGCATTTCTTTCAGTATGTTTTCATCATCATCATCATCATCATTAAAATCAGAATACTGTATTGATCCCACAGGTTGTTAGGTTGCAGTTGCTCACAGTACACTTGAAGTAAAATAGAATATAAGACATTTTTAATTAAATATAAATAAGTGATATATTAAGTATTGATGCTGTACAATCAATACATTTCCGATCTTATTGAAATATTCTGTTTGAAATGTGTAGCAGAAGAAAAACGAATGCCAGAAAAATGTCTGCAATGATACAGTTATACAAGTTATTGCACATATAACAATAATTGCACTGAATTGATTGCCCAAGAAATTAACATTATATAGGTGTCGCATGAAAAGCTATAACTATTACTATATCGTCTATATCTATTTCGTGGAGCAGCTGTTTAACACTCAGAGGAAGGAGTTATATAGTTTAATGGCCACAGGCAGAAATGTTCTCCTGTGATGCTCTGTGGTACATCGTGGTTGTACGAGTTTGTCGCTGAACCTACTCATGGGAGGATGGGAGGAGTTGTCTAAGATGGGCAGCATCCTCTTTTCAGACACTATCATCAGAGTGTCCAGCAACTCTCCAGCAACATCGCTGAACTTGCAGATCAGTGTGTTGAGTCTGTTTGTCAGCCTGATTCCCCAGCATGCCAAAGCATAGAGGAGAGCGCTGGCCACAACAGTCTCATAAAACATCCTCAGCATCATGCTGCAGATGTTAAAGAACCTCAGCCTCCTCATAAATTAGAGGCAGCTCTGACCCTTCCTGTAGAGTACTTCAGTGTTTTTAGTTCAGTCTGGTTTATATTTTCAGTTTTTATAGTTTATATATTCAGTCCCCCCCCCTCCCCCCCACAAACATCTGGACTAGACCACACCCACTTCCCACCTACTTAAATCCAGATACAGATATGGTTCATTGCAGCAAAACATAGAAACCCCTTTGGAGGATTTTTAAAGGATTTTTCCAAAGCTACCACGAATACCTCAGAACCCGAAAACAAACCCGATTTACGACCGCGTACATGTTTGCACCACATAAACTGGTGTTTTGTTTGACCTATTTTTTCGCCCTATTCAAATGGTTCCCAAACCAAAATCCAAATTTCTCTTGAAATCAAATTCCCACCCCCCCAGATGCTTTCCAGACCCTAATCAGACACGTTCCTGGCAGACACCTGGGTCAGACAGTGATCTGTGTCCTGCTGTGTGGTGCGAGGGGCAGAGGGGAAGGTGTGATGTGCAGTCAGTCTGCTCCCACCCTGTGCTATAAGTGAGGTAAATCGGGGCTGATGGCTCTCGGAGTGCTTTGATAGCTCACTGGAGCGGTGCTTTTTCACGCTCATGCTCTTTTGCTCAGACGTTTCAGAGCCATATCGGAATCAGGGAACAACAAACCGGAGAAGCAATTTGCTTTTGTCATACAAATGCATGCTTGACTACTCTAAACAAGCAGCGGGGCTTCGGGGATGTGGAGAAGCCATAGCTCTTTTGTCTAAGAAATAAGAGGAGTTTGGGGATGGTAAAGGGCACCAATATTGTATGGGTTATCTGTAACACTTACGCTAGGTCTTTTTTGCCACTTTCAATGGTTTTATCTGCCATATATATGCTTCTACCTCAGGCGACAGACCAAACACCTGCTGATTGATTTAGCTGAAAGGAAAAGGATGCATTATATGGACACCTGGCTGTAAGATTTCTGTGTGCTTTTTGAACATGCTGTCCTACATGTCCTTTTATAATGATCCCCATTCTTCTGGGAAGATGTTCCACTAGGTTTTGGAGTATGCTTGTGGACATGTGTGCTCATTCACCTTAACAATGTTAGTAAACTCACTTAATGATGTAAGAAAGGAGGCCTGGGGTGCAGTCAGCATTCCAATTCATCCCAAAGGTGTTCAATAGAGTTGAGGGTCAGAGCTCTATAGCAGGAGATCTTCCTCTCCAACCCATGTAAAGCATATCTTTATGGAGTTGACTTTGTGCACATGGGTATTGTCATGCTGGAACAGGTTTAGGTCTCCTAGTTCAAGTGAAGGGAAAATTTCGTACAATTGTACAATTGTGTGTCTCCATATTTGTTTGGCTGATTGAGCACAAACCCAACAATGATGGAACTGTAATGAATAGACATTCTGTGCCACCCAGATGAAGAAAGGTTCCAATTTGAGACTGGTTCCTTTTAAGGTTTCTTTCTCAAACCATCTCAGAGAGTTTGTCATAACACAGGCAAACAGGGCAATGCAGGCAGAGCCAAAACCAAAACCAAAAACAGGCCAAGATTCAGAGAGCCGGCAAACAGAGGAACATAGGCAGAGCAAAAACACAAAGCCAAAAACAGTCCAGAGTTTAAACCAGAGCAGAGCATAACAGGGGTCAGGGGTGCTTTAAGCTAAAGTCCATTGTGAAGAACGTTCTACAAATAAAAATGTATTGAATTAATTTGAATTGAACTCAGCATCAGAATGGAGATTTAAAATAAAGGCATACTGTTTGTTTTTTCGAGGCCCACAGGCAACAATGGATCGACGTTCCTGCGGAGCCTTTTGCGTCAGTGCTCGTGTAGGTTTTTTTTTTTTTTTCGTTTTGCTTGACGTTTCCATTTTTGGCTAGAGCCACGAACTCCGATTAGATGACACATTCGTTTCAATTTTTCTTTTAAACAAGCTACATTGTCATTTTGCTCTTTCTCAGAGAGGACGTCATCGACAGAGGTCTGTGAGCCTCTTCTTCCTGTACTAACGTCTCTCAATCCCTGTAAGTAGTCTCCGGTCTGATGAGATGCTTTTAGCTAAATCATTTATAAATTTGTATGTAATCCACAAATGGAGGATCAGACAAACAGAAAGAAAGAAAGAAAGAAAGAAAGAAAGAAAGAAAGAAAGAAAGAAAGAAAGAAAGACTGAGAGACAGAGAGTGGCAGACAGAAATACACATTATCAACTCATGCTTGTTAATATTATGAACAGCTCCAGTCCCGTCCCACCTCATGAAGATTATGGACCTTTAAAGAAGTTAATGCCGAGCCTCCAAACATCCCGAACCATCTAGAGACGTACCAGCACCATTTGGATTCCACTTCATGTGGAGTTTGGAAATTGGACCTCTTTGAGTGTTTAAAGGCTCTGGCATGGAGAAGCTGGTGTTGGATCTGTGATGATCTCAGATGTTGAGCTGTTTTATGAGTTGCTCAGTAGCTCCTAGTTTTATAGCCACAAATGACTGTATAAGACTGTAAAAAGAACATTACTCATAATGAGGACGGGTTTTACTTCTGAGTCTGGTTCCTCTCAAGGTTTCTTCCTCATAACATCTAAGGGAGTTTTTCCTTGCCACAGTCGCCATGGCTGCTCTTTAGAGATAAATACACATCGTTTACCTTAACTGTTAAATAAAAGCTGCTTTGAGACAATGTCTGTTGTGAAAAGCGCAATAGAAATAAACTTGACTTGACTTGACTTGACAGACACACAGAAGGAAAGACAGACATATAGACACACAGAAATACACACAGACAGAGGCATACAGACATACAGACAGGGAGAGACAGACACACAGAAAGAAAGAA
>JAAIIK010000076.1:1370937-1382227 GCA_014706435.1 Silurus glanis
TGTGTGTGTGTGTGTGTGTGTGTGTGTGTGTGTGTGTGTGTGTGTGTATTATTAACTTCACAAGAAATCTATTTGAGTACAGTATTGTTGCTTTAACATATAGTATGCTTTTTATATATATAAATTATAATAATGATATAAATTAAAATAACATAAATTGTATATTATCATAGCGTTATTATATCATTCTGAAATATATTTCATTAGTTAATCTATTGTATAATTGATTTATTTTCATCCTTTCTTCTGTCCATTTCTTCTGTTCAATCCATTAGCAGAAAATCACTGTGTTCAGTCGGATGACACGGATGCAGGGAGACAATTATAAAATTAAAAATGATTGAAAAAATAAGCAGAAGCAGAGACCTTTTTTTTTTCACCCGAGCAAAAATGAAGCAACAGAGATAGAAATGTCAATAAGTATCATCTTCAGCAGCGTTCACTCTGCCTTTTACACATTTTCCTGTGCGTTTCACATCCTCTGTTCATCCAATTACGCACAACTACGAGTTCATCTCTGATATGTGAGTGTGTGTATGCACCTGTGTATATGTATGCAGTGCCAAGGAATGATGCAGCTGTTTGCAGATGTATTTCAAGTCAAGAAAATATGATCACATAACCCCAATCTTATCATCCCTACACTGGCTTCCTGTTAAGTTTCGAATAGACTACAAACTACTGCTACTCACTTATAAAGCACTAAATGGTTTGGCTCCCATGTATCTCTCCAGTCTTTTAACACGCTACAATCCGTCACGCTCCCTGAGATCTCAAAACTCTGGACTTCTAGTAGTTCCTAGAATAGCAAAGTCCACTAAAGGCGGTAGATCATTCTCACATTTAGCTCCTAAACTCTGGAATAGTCTTCCTGACAGTGTTCGGGGCTCAGACACACTCACCCAGTTTAAGTGCAGATTAAAAACGTATCTTTTTAGCAAAGCCTACACATAACACGTCTCACATCATAACCTTGTGCTCCAGAACATCTGATCACATGCACATTATCAACTTGTGCTGTTAATATCATGAACAGCAGCTACGCTAATTGCTCTCCACTGCTTCTCTTTCTCTCCCCATCCCGAGGCTTCCTGAGGTTTGGCCAGCTCCAGTCACGTTCCACCTCGTGAAGATTATGGACTTTAAAGAAGTAGATGCCGAACTCGCAAACATCCCGAACCATCTAGAGACGTACCAGTGCCAATTGGATCCCACTACATGTGTGGAGTTTTGACATTGGACCTCCTGGAGTGTTTAAAGGCTCTGGCATGGAGAAGCTGTTGCTGGATCTGTGATGATCACAAATGTTGAGCTCAGTAGCTCCTACTTTTATACCAAAGACTGTAGAAAGAACATTTACTTATAATCTTATACTCCAGTACTCATGTTAGTTCTCACTCTCCAGTGTTCTGTATTGTTGAAAGATTTATGATCACACTCTTGATGTCACCCATATGAGGATGGGTTCCCCTTTTGAGTCTGGTTCCTCTCAAGGTTTCTTCCTCATTACATCTAAGGGAGTTTTTCCTTGCCACAGTCGCCATGGCTGCTCATCAGGGATAAATACACATCGTTCACCTTCACTGTTGATTTCTGTAAAGCTGCTTTGAAACAATGTCTGTTGTGAAGTTACAGACGAGTCTTATAGATAAATTTCATTACAGTAGGTAAGGAATTCAATTGTGAATAAATGAAATTGTGAAGGAATAACATGGTGTGACGTTGGCCTGATGTTAAGCGGAGTTACTGGTTCCACTCCAAAGGTGAATATTTTCCTATATCACTGAATAAAGTTTTTTTTTTTTCCTTTTATATCACAATATTGCTGACATTTTCTTTTTTTTTTTATATTAAGGACAAAAAATGACAAGGATAAAATTACTGTCTACATTTTTTTTTAAGAAGTTTATAGGTCTATTTAATGCCGTGGAACGTTCAGGCAGCACATTTATTCTTGCAATCATTTAGATTATAGCAACACTTTTTAATTTCACTTTTTTATAATTGTATTTTTATTAAATAAAAACGAATTCAATATTAATAGTGAATTAATAGTTAATAATAATTATTTCTATATAATTAATCATATAAATGTATCTAATAATATATATATATATATATTAAAAAAATGATAACCTGCATCTTGCCATGTTAGTGAGAAATACAAACTTGGCTAAATGATATATTATTTACCTCACAAAGTTTCTGAAACGGTGGTGAGACCTGCCAGGTTGTATGGTTTAGAGACAGTGGTAATGACAGAAAGACAGAAGGCGAAGCTGGAGGTGGCCAAGTTGAAGATGCTGATGAGGATGGATGGGATTAACAACGAGTTTATTAGATCGTTTGCACAGGCATGATGATTTGAAGACGAGGCTAGATTAAGACGATTTGGTCATGTGCAGAAGAGGGACATGGGGTATATCAGTGGAAGAATGCTGCGGATTCGGGAAAAGAGGAAGGCCTAGCAGGAGGTTTGTGAACGTGGTAAAGAAATACATGCAGGTGGTTGGTTTGAAAGAGGCAGATGTAGAGGACAGAGTGTTCTAGAGACGACCCCTTACTGAAGCAGATGGAAGAAGAAGATACTATTTACATCACTATTTACTTCACCTCTTCTTCACTATTATACATGGAGAACTGAGGCCCATTAGATACAAACTCTACAGCTGAAGATTGAATAAACATCACTATGTCAAGGTCACCTTGGACTTTTCCACACCAGACCTCCAGAGAATTTCTTTTTTTGCTCTCTGTGCCATTTCTTCTGCTTCTTTGTTGAAGCATTGAGTTGAAATCAGTGTAAGCCTACAGTATGTCTGTGACTTTGTGTATTCCTAGCGTTCGGCTAGCATTATCCTAGCCACTTTGTTTGAGTTTGTTTGTTCCTTTCACAACCTTTTTTTGTTGCTCATTAAAATTATTCTGCATTGGCATTCACCTCATTTTCGCTCCTTTGATTTACTTCATGATTCACTATATTTTTATAATCTTTGCAATCCAAGCTATACTATTTTTTGAGATCCTGTGCTCACTGTAGCAAAATTCCTGAAATATTACTCATTACTAATAATAAATTCCCCCTGGTCAACAGGAGATTAACCTGATGATGCCTTTGCAGCTGATGATCCTCGAGGATGCTTCTGTGCATTCTGAGATGCTTTGCTGCTCGAGGCAGTTGTAAAGAATGGGTGAGTTTCCGGAGCCTTCACACCAGCTTGAACCAGGCAAGATATTCTTCCCTGACCTCTCTCATCAACAAGGTGTTTCAATCTTCAGAACTACTGCTGGCTGGTTGTTTTTATTTGGATGAAACCCTGGAGAGGTTTGCGAGTGCAAACCCCAGGAGATCAGCCGTTTTTAAAAACATCGACCATCCTACAATCTGCTAAAATTCGTACTCAGAGAGTCAACTTTTCCTCCTTCTGATGCCTGATGTAAACATTAACTGAAGCTCTCGACCTGCATCTGTATGATTATATGCATTGCGCTGCTTCCACATCAGTGGCGGATCAAATAACGGCATAAACGAGCAAAGACGCCTACGTTCTTGTTACAGGTGCCAGTGAATGTACATGTATATGATGCAAATGATCAGTGACTGGATACAAAGTTTGAAATCATTTTATCATGATATACAGTATGTATATAAAACACTTTCTATTGTGAGAGATTTAATTACCTGGCTAAAGATACGTTTACAAATTTGTATTTATTTATTTATTTATTTATTTATTTATTTTGTATTTTTTATTTTTTTTTTACATCAGCTAGGTATCGGTTTAAGTTATCTAATCATCTAATTAGTGTTTGTCTCTACAGTATAAAATTGCTGGACTGTACGTACAATATACAATGGGCAGAATTATGAAAACAACATGAGAACAATTTTCCACTCAAGCCAATAGAAAGAAACTCAGCTCAGTAAGATTTTAGATATTGATCCTGACTTTCTCTAATTGTGTAAAATTATGGCTTGGATAGGCAGGTGTCCCAATACTTTTGTCCGTATGGTTAATTTAGAATTACAGGCAAAAATATTGTATAGATTGAGCAACACCTTATGATCAAGCAGAATTCAGAATCCAATATACATGTATACATGTATATATATATATATATATATATATATATATATTTGATAATTGATCAATCGGATATTTTTTTAATTTTACAGTATTATTGGATAAAACGACAAAAATATTTGTTTTAATTAGTTGTTTTGCTTATTATAGCTATATAAAATCCTAATTCAGGGTATTTACATATATATAAAAGTGTACTTAAAAAAATAACTATCCTTAATTTAGACATTTTAAAGCTTATAGTGGCTGTTTGAATTTGTTGAAGGAGAAATCCCGCATGCACTCTCCAACACTCATGCTGGTTTGTTTCTATCTGTAAAAAAACAACAACAAAACAAACAAAAAAAGAAACAGCATTTGAGTATGCTGGGTAAAGCAATTTGTGTAAATCAACATTTGTATTGTTTTTAAGCATGATTGCAGATGGCAAGTTGACAACTGTGCTTAAAAAATCTATATAAAATATAATACAACATTGGCAATTTTTGTTCAAAAACAAATACACAGACATTTTTTTCTGTTGTGAAGATATAAGCATCTGGAATATATAATTTATTTAATTTTGTATACTAATTAAATGACATGCATAAATTTGCTAAACAAACACTGAAAACAAGCATTTGAACGTAATAAAAAAATATAAGTTACTGTTGTAGCAGACAAACGCTATAAAAAGAAAATGGAATAGAGAAATGCAGTGAGCATAAGGCTAAATAATAAAAGGATTTATATTTATTCTTTTTATAATTGAATAATAATAAAAAAAATAATTTATTTATAAATAATTTTTAGTAGCGGCAATATACTTTTATTATTTAGAAAGTGATCAATAATTTGTGACCAGAATTTGATATGTAGATTAATGGGTTCCCTGGTGGTCTAGTGGTTAAGATGCGGCGCTCTCACTGCTGCGGCCCGGGTTCGATCCCCGGTCAGGGAACCAACCCCAGCCATTAGGGTTGCACAAGCCTTAGTGCCGGTCCCAAGCCCGGATAAATGGGGAGGGTTGCGTTAGGAAGGGCATCCAGTGTAAAAACATGTGCCAAATCTAACATGCGGATGATCCGCTGTGGCGACCCCTAATGGGAGAAGCCGAAAGATTTGATATGTACATTAATTTCTCGTCGCTAAACTGTTTCTCGAGCGCGTTCTCTAAGCAATACGTGAATATGACATATCACAGCACTACGGAGACCGAGACGTGTCCTGAGAGTCACATAGAATACAGATTAACATGGCAGAGGTAGAGCTGTAACTTCCTGCAGACACAACAGGAAAAGGTTTAATTGAATTATTACTCTTTTTCTTTGCACAACAACACCTGTGTGTAAATTGACTTGCTGTCTGTATAAAACAAAGGACTAAAAGTGTACCATATTGAATTGCAGAGCATTCTATTGAATAGAAATTGGATCGCACTGCATCGTAATAAGGTTGAAATGTATTGCATCGGTAGCTGCTTCTTATGTATCTTTAATGTATTGTATCATTATGTATTGTATCGTTGGCTATACATCGAAATGCAAATCGCATCGGCCTTAGTTTTGCAGATGCACATTCCTATTATATATATATATAATTTGGCATTACTATTGAACCTTGACTCTAGCTGACCGCTCTGCCTCAGTCATGGCACTAAATGTGCAAGTACCCAAGGGCAAGTGTGACACGTACTGCTGGCCATAGAGCAACTGGTCTTTCGCACCTTCTCATCCTGTCATGCTCATAATCGTCACCATGGCAATGCATTCCTCCTCTCCAGCCTATCAACCCCCCTCATGTTGTCCCCCCTCATAAATGCCCCACTGTGCAGCCTAGAACCAGCACTGTGAGGGTCCCAAAAAACCTTAATCAGACCTCTGCTGCTCTGCATCGAAATTTCCTTCCAAAAACAAACCTAGCCAGAAAAAGAGAGAACCAGGAAGGATCTTTCCAACGGGCAGTTTATTTGCGTCATCAAAGCTCTCACGACAGAGGGATAATGAGGGGTAAAGTAATCTATAGCAAAGCCCTTGAATGAAATAAACCGTGGTCAAATGATGTTATCAAGTGCACTTCATGACCTTGGCATCATAAAGTCATGTCTGTGTGAAGAGCTGCTCTGAATTACGAGGCATCTCTCTACAGGAAAACCTCTTGAGTACTGTTATCCACGTTTATAGTTATAACAGGGCTGCATTTCAGCCGTGCATTTCTCCGAAGTGACCAAAAATCTCATTTAACAACCATATTTTTGAAAAAATAATGTGCAATAAATTATAGTGGCTATTTTACAAAGATCTAGATCATCTCAATGTGCAAAGAAAAAGCCTATAACCTTACCAAACTCCAATACTGAAGCTTTATATTCAGGATTTTATTGCAGCAAGGAGGCCAGACAGCAGTAGATACACTGATAAAAAAATATTCAAGGCACAATTTACCATTAACCAATTGTTTTGCATTGCTATATAGAAAAATAAACTTTCACAGCTCTACTGATCAGATGCTTTTAATGAGAGAAAAAGCATATATTATATTTGATCAAATTAAAAATAATCTTCACTTTTTTGGTCGCAATTTTTAAACTGTCTGTGATAAACCAGTAGAATAGTAAAGAAATTGAATATAGAATTGACCTACACTAGAAATGTACTTATGTACAGTTAGGAATAGAAATATGAAAAAAGAAGGCTGTGAAAATTTCTCTTTATTTCATATCCTTTATTTAAAACAAACAAAAAAAAATACACATAGAACAATTCAAAATTTTACATAGTTTCAAAAAATCTTTTAAATGCATGTGTGGCACAATTATTGGCACCCCTCTATGAATTCATAGTAAAATTCAGTGGTAGACGAAGTACACAAAGCATGTACTTGAGTAAATGTAGAAAAACAGTAGGTAAAATGTGACTCCAGTAAAAATAAAAGTGCTCCCATTAAACTTACACTTGATGAAAAAGTACAAAAGTATTTGCCTTCAAATGTACTAAAGTATCCAAATAATATAATTTATTATGGCTATAATGTTCCTATTATCATTTTTATCACAAGACTGAGTTTATGTGAAAGCACTTGAATACCACGGGTGCTGTGGCGAGTTCGAGTCAGGAGTTTCTTCCATCATTTATTCCTCTCTTAATTAAAATGAATTAAATTCCTCTCTGTATATTGACGATAAGTAGATACCACCAACTAGAAATAAACTAAAATGACGGCCTGGGTGACCCACGCCATGCCACATCGTCTCCCCATTGATGAGTTTCAACTTTGAAAAGCTCCTCTCTGCTTCAGCTACCGTCTTCTGATGAGTAAAATATATTCTCAGAGCAGTCCACAAATTTGGATACATTTCTGAGAGCTTCCTTTCATGAATCAATATCACCCTCCTTCTTTTTCTTTCGGGTGCTCCCGTTAGAGGTCGCCACAGCAGATCATCTGTCTCCATACTACTCTGTCCTCTGTTCTCCTTCCTGGTGGCTCCATCCTCAGCATTCTCCTACCGAGATACCCCATGTCCCTTCTCTGAACATGCCCAAAACATCTTAATCTTACCTCCCTCACCTTGTCTCCAAAACGTTCAACCTGCTCACTACTCTCACCACAAATAACAATATCATCTGCAAACATCATAGTCCATGAAGACTCCTGTCTGACCTTGTTCCGTCAACCTGTCCGTCACCACTGCAAACAGGAAAGGGCTCAGAGCCGATCCTTGATGCAGTTTAACCTCCACCTTGAACCAGTCTGTCGTTCCTACTGCACACTTCACTGCTGTCACACTGTCATCATACATGTCCTGCACCACCCTCACATACTTCTCTGACACACCTGAATTCCTCATACAATACCACAACTCCTCTCTCTACCCTGTCATACACTTTCTCTTAATCCACAAACACACAATGCAACTGCTTCTGACCTTCCACCACTGCTATTTCCATCCTTTTAGTAAATTCTACCACCATTTGCCCTTGCACATTCCTCTCCCTAAGACCATACCTACCAATCACTTCCTCATCACCTCTCCACTGCTCCATCTAAATCACTCCAGAATTTTTCCTTTTCCTCCATCTTACAACCCACTTGTGGAGCATAGGCACTGATGACATTTATCATCTACCAACTTCCAGCTGTACTCTTCCTTCAGAATCACCCCTACACCATTTCTCTTTCCATCCACACCATGAAAGAACAGTTTAAACCCACCTCCAATGTTCTTGGTCTTACTCCCTTTTCCACTTGGTCTCCTGAACACACAACATATCTACCTTTCTCCTCTCCATCATATCAGCTCCCTCTCTCCCTTCACCAGTCATAGTACCAACATTTAATGTGCCCACCCAAACCTCCACTCTCGTACACTTCTCCTTTTCTGCTGTCTCTGTAGACGTCTTCCTCCTCTTCTTCTCCTCCTTTGGCCAACAGCAGCCCAATTTCCACCGGTACCCTGTTGGCTAACGATACCTGTGGCGGTCGTTGGTAACCCGGGCCTCGACCGATCCGGTATGAAATCCTGATTTGTGATCCGCATATTTGATTTGGCACATGTTTTATGCTGGATGCTCTTCCTAATGCAACCCTGGGCTTGGGACCGGCACTAAGAGTGCACTGGCTTGTGCAACACTAATACCTGGGTTATATATAAATATCACCCTAAATGCATTTATTGCACAATTAAATTCACACGTCATTGTGAACAATTTATCAAACTCTCAGATCCAAGACCCAGAAAACGGCTTGGCTAATTGTAGCCATACGATACATACAACATCTAAATCCTTATATATCTTTTAAATTAGACCTTTACGCTGCACAGGCGATTCTCCTCACTGAACTCAGTTCAGGACCTTTTCAGGACAATCACAGAAAACCTTTATGACATCACCTCAATTAAAGGGAACCAAACCAATAAGTGCTGTTTAACTACAATCCAATTAGGCTGTAAATGTTTTGTGGCTACACACATTATGATAAAATCCATACTATAAATTATAATGTTATGTAGCTAAAAGAAATATTGTTGCTCTATGCGTAAAAGCACAGCAGGAAACGGCATAAAGTAAGTGATATACAGTTATTAGCCTATTTCAATAAATGCTGTAGCTGATACTCTCCCAATAACGAGATGAGTGACAGAGCTGCACACACACCGTTATTATTTGCACGTGTGCATGTTGTACGAATTACATTTAGTTCATTACTGTCTACCACTGCAAAAATAGTGTGTATTCCCATTGATATTTCATCATGTTTAGTACACCTGGATGACTAGGAACAGGAAATTGTTCAACCATGACTTCCTGTTTCACAATTGCTTCATTCTGTTCCTGTTCTCCAATATATATATATATATATATATATATATATATATATATATATATACGCACAGACTGATATTTTTTTTTATATTAAGATTTATGCCATAATCATCAAATAAAACAAAATAAATTAACACTTGAAATACAGGGGAACATTATTGTATTTAAAATACAGTGGAAGATTCTGGAATAATTCATTCCAGAATCTTACTCGTATTGCGAAACACTCGTTATGCGAAACAATTTTTCCCATATAAATAAATGTAAAATACGATAATGCGCTCCATGCCGAAAAAATACTCAAAATTTTTCAGATGTAACGTTTATTTAAAGAAAATAACTTTTAAGAAGCATAAATCATCTTCATCTTTTCTTCTATCGCGGAACGAACCAACCTGGAATTTTCGATTTGCAGAAAACAACAAAAAAAAATAATTCGAAATAATTAGTTTAGCATTTATGAATTTATGACACATTACCTAATTCTTTTTTTTACTAGAAAGCTGTCTAGAGGCATTTGTTTTTTGCCGACGCTTCAAAATTTGGTGAAAATGTGACAGCATTATCAGTGAATAAGTTTGTAGCGCGCATAGCCGCCGCCTTATTAGGGTGACGCTTCTCAATGTACGATGCAACAGTTTCGCATGCTTTCAGCATTTCTCTTATTGCGCCAGAAGACTGTTGCTTTGCTGTTACCTCTCCCTTCTTGTGGCTTTTTCTTCTGGGACATTTTTGCAAGGGTTATTAAACTTTCCACAAAAAAAATCACAAACAATGTCTGAACACAAGTTTGGACACTAACATACTAGCGGAACGAGTGCTAAACACAGACTGATGTAGCACTGGCACGGAAAGTCCTGGCGCACAAGCGAGTGACGTGAAGAGGTCGCTCGTTAAGGGAGCCATTTTTTTTTACAATTTATTTTGCTCGTTATGCAAATTACTCGTTAAGCGAGGTTCCAATGTATATCAGTCTGTGTGTGATGAATCTATATAATATACGAGTTTCACTTTTTGTTTTGAGTTACTAAAATAAATAAACTTTTTAAAGATATTCTAATTTTTGCACCTGTATATATATATGTATGTATGTAAAGCACACACATTCTGACTTTCATGGCTCATTTACATAAAGAAACACCCACAAATCACCTTAAATGGCAAACAAGTTCCATTTAAAGAGCATTGGACATTGAATAATATCATTCATATTTATAAAATTTCAGATATTTGACCAAATGTCTATTGCATACAAAACCTTGTTGTTCTATATGAGATTTTATAAGTAGCAATTTTTGGCCTTTTATCAACAAAAAGGCCAAAAATCGCAAATCTGCATATGCAAAATTCACACACCATTTTCTTCCACACACAATTTTCTTCTCCATTTTAAGCAATTAAAAAAATATAACTCAATATCAATACTATAAATAATTACAGAAATAGAGGTTATTCTTATATGCTTATTACTAATAACATAAGACCTCATGCTGACAAGCACAATTTCTAATGCAGGAGGTTGTTAATAACATAGGTAATGAAGATTAACATAGGTAATGAAGATTATTGTGGATATTATGTTAAATGTAACCCAGAGGAATTGATGGGGATCTGTTTATTAAGCCTTTACATAGACAGACACATTTAATAGACACATTTGCATACACAAAGCGCTGACCTGGATAGGAAGTGTTGAGCGGATGGGATGGAGATCTTAAAGACGATTGCCTGTTTTCTTAATTTTTTTTACTTTGGTAATCTCCTTTACAGCGTTTCATTCATTTTATTTACATGAAACATTTGATCACCAAGGAAACTTGGCTTAAGCTCAAAATTTACTCTTTAATTAAAACTGGATTTGGATCATGTGTGTGTGTGTGTGTGTGTGTGTGTGTGTGTAAT
>JAAIIK010000076.1:1403551-1431439 GCA_014706435.1 Silurus glanis
CTATCTATCTATCTATCTGTCTGTCTGTCTGTCTGTCTGTCTGTCTGACTTATTACCTTCAAGAGAAGAGAAAACTTTCTTCCACACTGACTGAGACGGCGTCTGTAGTCAAAGAAAACACTCTCCAAAGTGGACACTTTTGAAAACTAACAAAACTAAACTAATCTAAACAAAAACGATGATGCATGTGAAAGCATGTGAAGCAGTCAGGTGACCAATTCAGCCAAAATGGTGGAGGACGTGGTACAGTAATTTTGTTATTTTGAGGTTTTGTGAGCCACGTCATCAGCAGGATACTGTTCTTCAAGGTGGTTCAATATTACATTTTCTTTTTTTGCACGTCTCCCAGTCTGTATTTTCGCTTTCTATTACAACTTTCTACTCCCGTGTTACTCGCAGCAGCAACTCCACCTCACTGTCGGTCCATGTAAAAAAAAAAAAACAGCTGCCTTTCCTCGACATTGCCGCGGCGTTTTAAAGAGGCGGAAAGCAAATAAATAGTGGAAATGACGTAGATCGAAGTGTCTTACATTTTACTCATGAGCAGTACAGCATTTTCACACGTTTCAGTGCGGATGAGCAACTTTTGGGAAACCGTATAAATATGATAGTGTGGACAAATGTATCCGTCTTCGTGTAGACGTATCAGAAATCTTGACACCCCACATCTGTGGAACGCAGAAAGCCGTGAGATCCTCCTCAGTCAGAATTTGGGGTATAATCTGAGAGTCTTGACACATGGGACACATGGTATATGAAAGTACAGACTTGTCTTCAGCGTGACCAATCAAGCACAGCTAATGAGATAGTTTTACTTCGTTGCCAGACACATTATTATTCCCCTTTCAGAGGATAGTACAGAAGAATCCCTCAGTCCTGGCTGTGAAGGTGGTATACAAAGTGGTAAGATGAAAATTGGAACAGACCCATGGAGCGAGACTCCTCTGCTCACTCGGACATCAAGGACGCAGCGAGCTTACTCTGCACACTTGGCCACTCACCGGCTCTCACTTCCAAACAGGAAATTAGAGATGTGAAAAGGTGGCGGACTGGAGGCGTAAATCGCACCATCAGGGCTCAGAGCACGCACCGGAGCTGTCAGAACCACCGCTGTGCCTCAGCCCTTGCTAAAATACCCTGACCTTCCCTTTGGCTAACGAATGAGTGGACGAGAGAGAGAGACACTTTTCACAGCACTGCAAAACACTTTGTTGTTCTACCATGAAAAAAAATGTGTTCTGGGTTGACTAATTAGAGACACGACTGAAATACTGAAGATAATGGACATCTGATTGTGATAATGCATGAATATAAAGGAGATATTTTTAATTTAGAGTAGGGCAAAAAAAATAGATCAGTGTTAAGCATAATAAAAGAGAAAAATCGCTAGGAAATGACTTCAAGTCTAAAAATATTTCTGAAAATAGAGACAAATCATTTTACTTAAGAGGAAACGCAAACTCAAAATTTCCACATGGTTGTGTTTTAATGCTTCGACTAAAACTCAAGCAGCTGGAATTATGTCAAATTGTGAAACTATATCAAATCCAAACCTCTCAGCTATAACACAAGTGAAATTTGTTCAAAAAGAGAAATAGGATTATATTTTTATAAATGGGTTTTTTTTTCCCATCGCACTATAACGTCTAAAATTAAATACAATAAAGACTGTTTTTTTTGTCTTTCTTTTTACAATATTTTAAATTGAACTTTTTTCACTTTAACATAAGGTAAATAATCACTATTATTTTAATTCTGTAATAAATTACAGTTCCAAATATAAAGATTTGTTTATGCTTATGGCTTCTGAAACTTAAAGTGTGGTATTTATTTTTAATATTTACATTATTAGCATTATGATGATGATTTATTAAAATTTTAAATTATTGAAGAAAATCTAAATATTGCAAGAGGTTGATTTACAATATTATATAGAAAGCATAATATGATATTATTAATTATTGATGTATTTTAAAAAGGTAAAAGTTGAATGTTGTATATATTATATATACAGTATTGTAGCGCTGCATGTAAATTCTGCTTAATATGAGTATGGACTTTTATTAGTTACATACATAAACTCATACTAATATTATAAAGTTTAAACAGGCACCTAAAAGACTCTTGCTGGCAAACTCCAAGTGGGCTTCCATGGGTTCTGAAACGAAGAGGCTAAATTCTAGCAGCTCTGCCATAAAGCCCAGATTAGTCAGTGATGGTTGTCCTTCTGGAACTTTGTCTCATCTGCACACAATATCTCTGGATCTCAGTCATCGGATTCTTGTCACCTACGTTACTAAGGTTCTTCTCCCCAATTGCTCAGTTTGACCAGGTGACCAGCTCTTCGAAGAGTCCTGGTTGTGTCACATTTCGTCCATTTGAGTACTATGAAGGCCCGAGGTTTTGGGAATCTTCAGTGCATCAGAAGTTAATTTTTTTGTGGTCTTCCTCAGACCTGTGGCTTGCAGGCGGTTCCTTTGACCTCATGGTTAGGTTTTTGCTCTGATCTCCATTGTCAGCTGTGAGGTCTTCTATCGAGAGGTTTGTGCCTTTCCAAATAATGTCAAATCAATAAATCTTTCCACAGATAGACTCCAGTCAAGGTGTAGAAATATCTGTGAGGCATTTTCAAGTGTTTTTTTTATTGTAAAAATGTACACATACGATTGTAGTTTAAGGCCGCAACATAAGCAAATAAAAAAAGTAAAGGGGGACTGAATACTTTCTAAATGCACAGATGGTCCCCGAGTTACCGTAGTTCGACTTACGATAGCGACACAACAAAATTGAACAAATATTTGACGTTTTGTGCGTAGCAGCGTATACTCTCCCGCCCTCCACTCACGAACCGGCACTTGTCCATGCGCCCACTGCCACAACAAGGTGGTATCAAAAAGATTCGAGACTAATAGTGCTAACCGGTGCTATTTTGACCATGTGGTAAAACACATGGTCAAAATAGCACCGGTTAGCACTATTAGTCTCGAATCTTTTTGATACTTTAAGGGCTGAAGAACGTCACTGGAACAAGCTCAACCATTCGGTAACTTGTGCATGATCATCGTTGGAGAACGATCCACATGATTTCACTTCCGCACCCACCCTACATGCCAGATTTGGCTCCTGCTGACTTCACCCTCTTCTCAAAGATAAAGATGCAGCTCAAAGATCGTCGTTTTGACACCATTGTGGAGATCCAGCGCGAATCGCAGAAGGTGCTTGACATTCCGAAAACACATTCCAGAAGTGGCAGGAACGCTGGAAGAACTGTATTGCTGTGCAAGAGGCAAATTTTGTGTAAACGTACATTATGTGACATTATATTTAATTATATGAATAGAAATACACAATCACAAAGATAAATCATGTTAAATGTAAATGAATAAAACTATTTGCACTTGTGTAAATGCACTCACACACACACACACACACACACACACACACACACACACACACTCACACACACACCCACTTCCTCTCGGACTCACATAATTAAGCTCGCATACCCTTGAACATAGCCATAAAGACACCCACATTAACCCAAGCACACACTCCAGAATTGGACAGTGAACACTGATGAGCTCGTAACGCGATTATGCAGATTTCTCCAGGTTGAGAAGGTGGAGGCGAGAGTGAGAAAGTGTGGGCCAGTCAGTGGAATGAAAGCGCAGTTGACATTGTAATCATGTCACTGGTGGCATATGAGACGGAATAACGAGCAGCGAGCGATGACTTTGCTCCAGTCGCACTCGCACCGTTCAGGTGCGCCCATTACCATAGAGGCGGAATGCATTCCAATCAATGCGAGGGTAATAAGATGCTTAGATCTATGGCTCGATGATCAGAGTGAAAAGCACAGCAGGCGAAGCTGATTAGAGGCAGCTGATTGGCCTGTATTGTGTGTGTCATTCCAAAGATGGTGATACGTGTGCTTATGAGGGGAGATTGGGGCTAGTCGTAGCGCCACTGTTTTACGTGTGTGTGTGTGTGTCTCAGATTTCTGTCACAGCCCAAACTACATAATGATTTCATGGAAATTGAGTAGAAAACTTTGCTTAATCAAAGTTAGCTTTAGGTGGAAGGCTTGCATCTAGCAAAAACTCTTACACTCATATTTATATTGAAACTTTTCCAGATTAATTTGTTGCTCAGAGCTGTACTTTCATTATTCCTGTGAAAAGTTTGGTGATATTGTGAGGCGCCTGTGTGACAAAGACACTGTTAGCGCTAGCAGAGTTATAATAGTGTTTACCGGGAGACTGAGAATAATTAAAATGATTGCCAAGGATAACGAATAGTTATTTAATAATAGTTTATTTTTTTGAAAAAAAAAAAAAAAAAAAAAAACGACACACACAAGAGCAAGATCTTGTTTCCTCGCTTTGGACTGAAAGTCCTGGCGTGTAAAACACAGATTTGGAGTCGAATTAGCTTTTAAAATCGGCTAAATAATATTCCGGAGCTCTCAAACATCAGCTAGCATGACAATGACTGCCAATGCGAACCACCTGAATGCTAATGGCTAACGCTTGCAGGCAGATATCTGTGTTCGTTTGTACGTGGTAATTTGCACATTGCTCTCAAGTCATTTCCTTACTCATGACGTGCAAAGCAGAGCAAAAAAGAAGACACGGGCGTCTAGACATAAGCAGGTCTAATGTTTGTTCTCTCAGAGCACGTAAAGCTCTAAAAAAATCAAAATGCACACTTTTACATTTACAGGCTGTGAGGGACTTTTTCTGTACAAGAACTTCCTTCATACAAACAGTGAAAGCATGTGGGTTCATTCTGTATCTAATGACATCGCAGCAGAGAAAATAATACGGAGAAAATAAATGCTAGGAAGTAAGAAGCTAAAGTTGTCTCTGGAATGTTTGTAGCTAGAACACTGATTAAGCCTGGCAACTAACATGCAAAACAAACGACTGATGTTGTCACTGAATAAAAAGATACCTATATCTACTCTACTTTTTCGAAACTAGTTTTGTAACATGCCCATAGATGGCAGCACAAGACTGCACAGTCACAGGGAGCACCAACCTTCATTAACCAGTATGCTAAAATACTTTGTCCTGTGTACATCGGGAGCTGTGCAAGTGGTGCTGTTCTGACCATGTTCTGATGTGCATTACCACGTCTGCTGTGTGCGTACCCAGTCACCGAGCTCTCGTCACACGTAAATATCTCGCCGGAAACAACATTACCTCACTTCCACACCCAACCTACTCGCCAGATTTGGCTCCTGCAGACTTTATTCTTTTCCCGAAGATGAAGATCCAGCTCAAAGGTCACTGTTTTGACACCATTGCCAGATCCAGTGTGAATCGCAGAAGGTGCTTGACACGTTTCAAAAAGAAGACATTCAGGACACATTCTAGAAGTGGCAGAAGCTCTGTATTGCTGTGCAAGGGGACTATTTTGAAGGTGATAGTGTGTAAATGTAGATAAATAAAGTACTTTCTTGTAAACAGCTAGTTTCGAAACTTTTCGACACCACCTCTTATTATGGTGGTGCCTTTCCAGAGTGTACAGTATGGAGCTGGTTCAGTTAACTTACACTTCTAATGGGGAGGTTGTAGCTCAGTAATTAAAGCTCTGGGTTACTGTTGAGAAGGTTGGGGTGCAAGCTCCCTTATCGCTAAGCTGCCACTGATGGACCCTTGAGCAATATGCTTAACCCACTGTTCTTCAGTAGTGCTGAATCATGGCTGACTCTGGACTCTGACCCCAGCTTGACTTATGTTCAAGCCTGCTACAAGCAAAGTTAATACAAGGTCTGGTCTCTAATGCACATCAAACTTTATCACAAAAATATAAAAAAACACTGGAAAGGCACTGAATGCTACAAACCTTTAAAGTGGAAGGCTCTGTTTTGGAGTTTCAGTCAAAACTAAAAAAAAATTGGAGGTGATTTTTTTAACACAAACTTAACATTCGATTTCATGTTCCAGATACAGTTCAAAACTCATTTTTTCACCTCATAAACATTGGAAGATCACACCTCATGTTACATTTTTCTGGTGCTGAAAAATTGATGAATACTTTTTTCATGCATCGATTACTGTAATGCTTTGCTTGTTGGGGTTTCAAAATCTACTTTAAACAAATTGTAGGTTGTTCAAAATTCAGCTGCTGGGATTCTGATGAAGACCAGGTCTGGTGAGCAAATTTCTCACGTTTTTGGAGTCATTGCTTTGGCTCCCTTTAGGTTTCGGGTTGATTTTAAATTTCTTATACTGACCTATAAGGCCCTACATGGTATGGCGCCTCATTACTTGTCTCAATCCTTAACTATCTACACTCCAAGGCGTGATCTCGCTCCTCTGATTTTGTTCTAGAAGTGATCGGGTTTTTGCTGCCTGTGCACCAAAACTTTGGAATTCTTTCCCCATTGAGATTAGACAGACTTTTTAATGATAGCTTTCAGGTGATTGATGCTAATTTAATTTAATTTATTAATGATTACTTTTTACATATCATTTTTATTTTCTATTTTATGCATGGAACTCGCTTTGAGATGTAACTTTTCAATTCAATTCAAGTGTATTTCTATGGTGCTTTTCACAATGTGCATTGTCTCAAAGCAGCTTTACAGAATGTAAGAATTATAGAACTAAAATGTATATATCAGTACATTATGTGTATTCATGCGAAAGGCTGCAAGGAAAAACTCCCAGTGAGGGTACGAGGAAGAAACCTTGAGAGGAACCAGACTCAAAAGGGAGCCATCCTCATTTGAGTGACACCGAGAGTTTGATTATAAATCCTAAAAAACATTACAAACACAGGAGAAAAATATCATCAGCACCGGAGTGTGTGATTATGAGTAAAGTTTTTTCTACAGTCTTATACTGTATAATACAGTTGGAGTTGTGGAACCAGGTGCTCCTGAAGAAGTCATAAATTAGCTTAACATCTGAGATTTTTATAGATCATTATATAGACTTTTAAAGGCACTATATAAAATCAAGAATATTATTATGATGATTATGCCTTTTAACTTGCTTGCTTGAAAGCAAGATAAGAATACTACATTTCCCAATAAAACCTTATCCCCAGAGGTTAGTACATGACAAAAAAACACGAAAAAAGAAATGATAACATTTGAGTTTTTGATGTGATGTCGTCTGCTTGATGGGTCGACTTGACATTTCTCTGAGTGTAATGTGTCCTTTTACCTAAAATGAGATTGTCTAGTCCATCTTAGACCGTCTATCACCTTTCCGCTGCATGACGGCATGATTAGCAGTTGGCCTGGGGTTATATGAGTTCAGACTCTGATCTTCTCAAACACACCTGCATTCCCTGTGGACCAAACCCAGAAAATGCAATAAGATTATACACCAAGTGTCAGGATTATGGACAGGGACTATGTTACCCACACCCTACTACACTGTCACATGACTTTCAAACTGTTCAACTGATCAAACTGTTACCACAAAGTTACGTGCACACAATTGTTTAGGATGTGATTGGATGTGGTAGCATGACACTTTCCCCTAATTTGAACTAGGAGACCCAAACCTGTTTTATCATGACATCTGTGCACAAAGCATTCTTCTTGAAGATATGCTTCATGGGGTTGGAGTAGAAGATCTTGAGTAGCATGCTATAGAGCTCTGACCTCAACCCTATTGGGATGAATTGAAACAGTGAATTTATCAGTACCTGACTTACCTAACTCTCTTGTGGCTGAATGAAATCTCAAAAATCTTCACAAAATCTGGTGGAACATCTTCCCAGAAGAGTGGAGGTTATTATAACAGCAAATGGGGACTAAATGTGAAATGGGATGTTCAAAAAAAGCACCTACCAATCTTATGGTCAGATGTCCACATACTTTTGTAAATATAGTGTATATATGGTGTATACTCACGATGCACTTTACTCATGATCATGTTCAGGTTCTGCTTTTCTGGTTTACGTTTTAAGTGAGTGTTATTGTTTGCTTTCTGTTAGTGTTTCTTCTTCTTAAAAGTGATCACACAACATCCAGCAGTTGGCTTGGGAATGTAAGAGGATAGAGAATTCAAGCTCTGATCTTCTCAGCCGGTTGTCACTCTGACCTCCATCAGCCAAAGTGGAAGATAAAAAAATAAAAAAAACCTCAACTGGATAGATGCCACGGTCATCGATTACTTCACTCGCTCTCACCGATAACTAACCGCAATAAACGCTGAGATCACTTTGTGCCGAGTCGAAACGCTAAGTGCTCCAGACAATATTATTTGAATTTATGCAGTGGAGCTCGTTTTATTCCGTGCAGCTGTAGATCTTTAAATTGAAACACCGACTCTAAATTGCACAGCATGCATTTAAAGGATTACGTTTTCCCCTGCCAGTGCTCCGTGCGTGATGTGTATATATGTGTGTGTGTGTGTGTGTGTGTGTGTGTGTGTGTGTGTGTGTGTGTGGGTTTGAGTGAGTGAGTAATATGGAAATTGGAGAGTATTTGGAGATCATAAATGTAAATACGGCATTAAAGAGCTACGTTGATGGTGATCGTGCATAATGCCTTACATATTGGTTCTATTTAAATCAAGTGCACGTAACTGAAACGTTGCAAGAAAATGATCATTTTCCTGGAAAAGCATCTTGAGATCTGGTATCTGAGTAAACTGTTGTCAGAGTGGGACTGTTGTCAGGTTTGTCCTTATTACACTTTTTATCAGCCACTGCACCTTGTCTCATGATGCCTGCACCTGATTCCCATTCCTAGATAATTAGGACATGTGTATAGCATTAGCATTTGCCAAGCGGTGGTTGTGCTGGGATTTGAACTCATGACTTTCCATCAAAACATTTACATTTACGGCGTTGGGAGACCCTTATCAGAGCGACGCACAAAAGTGCCTTGAAGTCCCTATCGATAAATAAATCAACACTGTCTTACTTGGTTGCAAACTTACGATACCATCAGCTTAAAACTCTTTTTAGAGGAATTATAGAACACTTTTATTTAACACATGAAGCCATAAAACAAACAGGGGAAATAAGCGTTAGCTTAAGTGTTTCAGAAAGAGGTAGGTCCATCCAGTGACTCAGCTGTTCAGACATCTAGGCAAAGTGTATTCCACCAATTGCTCCATTGTTTCAGTTACAGTCATTCTGTGAGGACGATTCAGGTCTGCGATTGGGCAGCGATGGTATTTCACTGTGACGCAGCAGTGCAACGGTACCTATATCTACTCTACTTTTTCGAAACTAGTTTTGTAACATGCCCATAGATGGCAGCACAAGACTGCACGCACAGTCACAGGGAGCACCAACCTTCATTAACCAGTATGCTAAAATACTTTGTCCTGTGTACATCGGGAGCTGTGCAAGTGGTGCTGTTCTGACCATGTTCTGATGTGCATTACCACGTCTGCTGTGTGCGTACCCAGTCACCGAGCTCTCGTCACACGTAAATATCTCGCCGGAAACAGGAAATTAACTTCTGGCGCAAAGTCTGTGTTTAATTCTTTAATTAGCCTTTCGAACCATCTCCTCTGTAACAAATCACTGCAACAAAGGTTTTGCTTTACATTACACATCTGTCTATTGTCTTTTTACATTTATCCCGGATGCGATTCCTGTTTTCATCTGGAACTTTAAACATTTATTGCCGATTACTCCTGCAGCGCGAATCTCATTCCGACCTTCAGCATACCTGCTCGACGTTCTCGACTACAAACATACTCAAAATATCCTTCACTTTAAGATTATATGGTTAAGATCTATCCTTACACTACTTGAATATCCTCAGATGTCATGGCTACACTGTTTAAAGGGTAATGTTGAATATTTGATGTAAAAAACATATAAAAGAAATACCTCATAACAGTAAAAAAATATCATATAATACTCACATATGTTAGATTACCATGATTTGACTGTAATTTGCTAAAACCTGAAGTTTTTTTTTTTTTTTTTTAAACCATGAGGTCTTTATGCAAAGTCTTGTTAATGTGTTTACCTGAAAACTACTTTGGCCTGAACTGACATCACTTACACACACACAGACACACACACACACACACACACACACACACACACACACACACACACAATGACACACAGGCAAAGCAAAGTGTAACTTCTGCAACTCACTAACACGCTTGTGAGATTGTGTTGGCCTTCCATGCCAAGCTGTTATTGGCCATCAGTGCTGTGTATATTCGTGTGTGTTTTGCCCTAAAGGCACCCTGACAGGCTCGCTATCCTCAGCTGACGGTCTCTAAAAACCCTGTTATGTGACTGTGAGCAGTTTGTTAGTGTCCAGTGTGTTACATCAGAACAGCATTGTTTGGCCTCACGCTCCAATCGTGTCCCGCAAGACCCAGCGCGTCAAGTCTCTTTCCCTCTCTCTGCACACACTCATTGTTGTACAAATGATTACCAGAAATGTGGGTCGTACAATACTTCAGCACATTTTGTCTCTGAATCTCCAAACCTTGGCTTAACAGAGCGTCCTGTTCGCCCAGCGTGTCCTCCATCACTTGACTTTATCTTCCTTTATCTCTTTTCCTCCTTTCTCTTTCCTCGTCTTGTTCTCAGCGGGCCTCATTTATCAGTCATTTAGTAAGGTTGTGTGGTTTTCGTAAGCCACCCTGGAGAGATACATACGCTGATTTTCTTTGCTTGTTTGTAAACGCCAATCAGCCATTAATTACCAAGAGCATTTTTGGATACGGTAACATTTCTTCACACCCTCAAAGCTCCACGAAAGGTAAAACACACAAAATGACGATTAAACGGTAAAAAACTAAATGGTAGCGAATAAACGATTTGTTCATTTTGAATACGAATCAGAAATAGTCCCAAAGAGTAATTCTTTCATTTTCTAATGAACGCGCATGAGCAATGCATTGCAAAATCTTTGTAGGTTAAAAAACCTTCTTTCGGCTTCTTCCATTAGGGGGCGCCACAGCGGATCATCCGTATTCATGATCCGCATGTTCGATTTGGCACATGTTTTTACGCTGGATGCCCTTCCTAACGCAACCCTCCCCATTTATCCGGGCTTGGGACTGGCACTAAGAGTGCACTGGCTTGTGCAACCCTAACGGCTGGGTGGGTTTGGTTTCCTGACCGGGAATCGAACCCGGGCCGGGGGGATGAGAGCGCCGAATCCTAACCACTAGACTTATGTACAGGAAAAATGTTTATTGTTCATCTCATGAGTCCTCCGGTCTGAGTCGTTCGTTCTTTTGTCACGTGACTCCCATATACACTACACAATTCAAATAAATATATATATTTTTTATCTGAATCTTGACATTATTGTTACAATATTATACAATATACAATATATACAGTCCAAATCCATCCTCAAAGTTCATTAGTTGCTTAGTAACTTCATGGATTTTTAGGATGTTGATTTAGGAACCATCCGCAGCTGCACAGAGTGTCTCCAATTAAAGAGAACTCCATCCGGAGGTGGGGTGTCACGATGAATCGGGTAGATATGAAGAGAGGAACGGGAGAGGAACACTGGTCACTGGTACCTCAGAAACATGTTCAACGTGACTGTCTTCCAGTTATTTTGCAACCATGCTTGCTCTCATGCTGCGTATTGCTTAGACCTGTGATTGGACGTTGATTGCATGTCAGTGTGCCACAACCTGAACACAGTGATGAATATAAAATACTGTACAATGCAACACGGAATTACGTTCAGATCTGCCAGGCAGGATTTCATCTTAAATGACAAAAATAACGACACGTTACTCCTGTTTTTCTCATGTAAAACAGCACAATACAACATCTGTATGTTGTTTACTACATTTTCTTTTCAGGTTCAAATCCCCTGTGGATCCCCTGCAAATTACCGTAGCGAGTTCACTTCTGTTTAGATGTTGCGATGAAAAGGCAACCGTAGACCCGCGAGTTCATCCTTCTCTTATTAGTCATAATACATTTGCTGGTCTTATTGGTCTTCATTTTTATAGGGCTCTTTTTCAATTTGCTAAATTGCTGTGTGTAATTGAAACAAATGCGATTTTCAATTGACAGCGTAATCAGTGTATATTCAATTACAGCAGCTCAGTGATGGTGCTACCGCTTTGAAGCTGATCAATCGAATCAGGAGCACATTCAGGAGTTCTTTTAGGACACAGAACCTTTATGTTTTACGTTAAATTGCTCACGTAGGTTATTTGTGAATAAATCAGTTTGTATACAGCTCTCTAAATGAGACCTTGTGTCTGCTAGTCTTTTTCCCTATTTGAGCATATGTGTGTGTGTGTGTGTGTGTGTGTGTGTATGTGTGTGTGTGTGAGTGTGTGGTTGGTGGCCTGAATAACAGCCCTTGCGTATCAGATTGTCTCCGATGTCTTGCTGCAGGCTGCAGGGTTTCCCTGCTCTGACTCTGAGTGCCGGTGACAGTCATCTGCCCTGCTGTATGATCCGTGACCTTCTCTGCTCCATTAAAGCTTCAACACAGATACACAGGGCAGATGGTGCAGGAGGCATTCACAGCCCACTCCAATTCCCATGAAACGGATTATTGTGGGTTTTTTTTGCCCCCAGGGAAACTTTAAGTCTTAGTTTTGCACCTATTATAAACTGGCCAACCAGCCTTTACTCAATAACTTAAACACTTGCGCTTTACTGTTCGCCTTTTCCTTTTTTACACAACCTTTTATCAAGTTGCCATTTGCACATTATTTGCATCTAGTGTACATATCCTCAACTCAGCAAATTTTTGCATCTAGTGCATTTACTGTACATATCTAGTGTAGAATAAAATGTTCCTTTCACATTAGAACCACTCTTCTTGGATTTAAAGAAGATGCTTTTGCATTTTTTTGGAAGTCAACACAGGACAGATGATGAATTGGGTAACCAGATAAGATGGAATATTTGTTTCACAGGAAAGAACGTTCAACACTGCCTCAACACTGAGAAAATATAAAAATATATATAGTAAATGTGACTATATATTGGAATATTCTAACCACCTCTTTGAATAAGGATTCAGTTTGGAACCCCTCACTCCCACATTCAATATAATAAGGAACTAAACGAACTATAGTCAATCAAATAAAAAACTTAAATCTAGCCACGCACATGAACTCAAATGAACTCAAACTTTCACCAACTCCTATTCAGTGGCTATTGTATTACTCATCAAATGCCCAGACTTTGCTAGTGTTTTCTTTTAAATGATTATTTTCATATCAAAGGTTGCTATAGAAAACAATTCAGTGTCCAAACCTGGGTGCTTAGCTAGTAAACCAACTTTGCTAATATTATTGGAGTGGGGGTTCATTAGGGTGGTAATAGTTGGTGATTTGAGTTCATACAAGTTAGGTGGTTATGTTTGAGTTGAAATGATTCAAAATGGATGGCTTTAGTTGGCAAATTTACGCTATAAGCAGAACATTGAGGAAATATGAGTACAACATGGAAGGCTATATGCGGAACTGTGAGGTAAATTGGGTTCAAATGGGTGATTTTAGGTGGAACCTTCAGTTACTTTGAGCTAAAATGTGTGTCTATATGTAGAACTTAAGGTAATTTGAATTACAATGGGTGGCTATATGTGAAACCTTGCTTTACTTAGAACTTAAATGGGTGTCTATAGATGGAACG
The DNA here is from genome assembly GCA_014706435.1 of Silurus glanis. Taxonomy (NCBI): domain Eukaryota; kingdom Metazoa; phylum Chordata; class Actinopteri; order Siluriformes; family Siluridae; genus Silurus; species Silurus glanis. The sequence continues at coordinate 1,417,130 of JAAIIK010000076.1, forward strand.
TTGAGTTAATTTGAGTTAAAATTGGTGGATGTAGCTGGAAATTTGAGTTGATTATATTTAATAGCTATATTTGAGTTTGTGTAATATATTGTGGTGGTTTATTCTGTAGTTTTGGGTAATTTGGGTTTGATTTGGGTTCAGTTGGGTATATTATAAATATAGTTAACCTTCGATCACAATTGATTATAACTGAGATGTATGTATATGTGTGTGTGGATGCTATTCAGTAGTGTAGCATTATCATCTGGCTGATTTCTCGAACTATAAACATAAAGCAATTTTGCATGGTGCTTATGTAAGACTTGCACCAACTACAGCATTTTCACTCTGATGCAAATGAAGGCGAAGGAAAGGAACTTGTCAGTTGTCTGGAAGACATTTTTGTTTTTCAGCAGCTGCACACCAATATTGCAAAGTTACACTAGTGCTAAAGAATCTCTGTGTACTGAAGGTAATAATGCAGATTGTTTAAGATGCACACTGTCTCTGCTTAAAGCCATATATCCTGCATATGAATTGTTCTGAAAGTTACACTGATACGCACTTCTTTCACATGTATTACCATAACCATGAATAACAAACATTACCTCGATAGTGTATGGGGTTGGGAAACCTCTGACATGCTGTACTGACACATACGTTCCTGCACAGTAAACAGAAAATTCTGATTAACTATGACATTAGTGTAAGATGACTTGCAAGACAAATCAAAGATTTGCGTTGTTTATGTTTTGTGTTATAATTCCTATAGTCATTGCTAATGTTGCTACCTAAAAAAAAGTAGGAACCTTTACTGTCATCGCTTTTTAGCACGAGAAAGTCGTCAACACGTGGCAAGCTTTTTTGCTTTTTTTCATATTATTTCTTTTTACATAATTTTAAAGGGAGAGAAAAGTGGTAGGTTTTCTCCAAAGCTATTAAAAGAATGATGGCTAGGTGCAATAGCGTAACAAGAAATGTCAATATTAATTGTTAGCATTTTTGTTAGGCGGGCAGCTTAAAACAAAGATTTCTGGACAAAAACATTACCGTACATTTGACTAATAAGCACAACCACATCATTTTTCTTCGATCAGCTAACATCTCCATTGTTTGTGATTTCATGCTAAACAATTAGCTGGAGGATTTTTGTGACAATATGAACGGCGAATTCCTTCTCTTCCATTTCATTAACATTCACACAAACAAATTTCTTTCATTCGTATTCAGTCTGAACATTGCAGCGGGAGTGTCTGCTGTCGTCGTCGTTGATTTTCTTTATTATTTATGAGGACTCTAATAAGCGAGATTGGAAATTCTGGAGGACAATTATAGAAAGAGGCAACTTTGCTGAGAATTTGGCATCGGCTCACTTGTTAGAGAAGCAGCATTAGCATACCCTGCATATTGATTATTTTGCAGTATTTGAAAACGAAAAAACACGAGTAACTAGTACTTGAAGTGCTGCAGCTCTTTTACGATTTGGTGGTGTGTGTTTGTGTTGGGGAATGATTGCTGGGCTGGACGGTGACTCGCTTTCAATTTATGATCGTAGCGGTACATGTGACTGCAGTATGATCACTGATTGCTGATAGTCAACATAGTCTGAGGGTGATGGAGAGGTCATGGAGGGGCGAGAGGGAGTTTTCTGCTTGATGTGTTATTTCGGTTTATACCTCCTGCCTGATTTTTCCTGCACGCCTTTGCATTTTCTTCACTGGATAAATCTTTTATGAGCTCGGCAAAGTGCGCTTTCTGCGAAGGAGATCGGAATGTAAATATGGCAGAGGAGCTTTAAACCCTGGGTCTCTTTCTGCTGTGCTAAACGTATGTCAGATTAAACATAAGTCTGACTGATTTGGATCAGTGCATCACTGCATATGTATTACAACCTTTCAGAACAGTGTCTACAAACAAGACATCATCCTAGTATGGATGTATTGATGTAACTGCACGTATTATTGGCACAATAGAAAAACATTCACCTTATCATCACAGGATTGAAAGGTTTTAATTCAAATCACGCCACAACCATGAAGCAAGCAGTCTTTCCAAGTGGGAATGATGACATACATTCTCTTCTCTGTCAATCACAGTAAAGCTTGCCAACCATTGGCTGTGTGTGTAAGAGGGCAAACAGTGATTTCTAAAGGACAGAAAATAGAACCCTAAGGTCTGTGTGGAACCCTAATACACTATGTTTCCTATCATAAAGGATTCCAAACTAGAGCCTATAAATAAAAAAATATATGAACATAAAATAGTTTGAAATAAATAAATAAATCTATATATATATATATAAAGCTCAAATACCACTGACTGACTCACTCACTCATCACGAAATGTCAAAAACCACTGAACGGATTGCAATGAAATTTGGAACATACCTTCCTCTTGGGTCTTAGGTGCTCACTAAGAAAGGGTTTTGAAAAATTCGGCCTGGATCGCGGCTAACTCGCGATATATATAAAGCTCAAATACCACTGACTGACTCACTCGCTCATCACGAAATCGGCCTGGATCGCGGCTAACTCGCGAAAAACGCGATTTCTCACGCATTGTAAATTCTTCGAAATAACATTACGGCTCCTAATGAAACTTACTACATTGTTTCTTATTAGATGTTAGATGCGCGATAAAAATTATTTTCAAAGTAGTTTGCCCTGTATCGGTACTACAAAGGGGTAGTACGTTATTTGTTGACGTTATTTCTTTGGAGGAAATTTAATAATTAGCTAAAGGTGCTCTAATAATTTTTATTAGGGCTCCCTCGATGTGAAATAAGTCTTTAAGTGAATAAGTGTTTACTGGATGAAGCTTTTCTATTTGAGTTACAGTCAAACTACAAAAATGAGTGTTCAACCATCACGTACTCTCTGTACAACTAATATACAAAGTCAGTGCAGTAACAGTAAGTAAAGACAATGGTTTACAGGTTGAGGCCTGTATTGATTTCCATATTACCTGAGAGCCCATCGTTATCTGAACCCGTCGAGGACTCTGACCTTCCCTACCCCGCCTCGCACTGTCTGGATAGTGGGTAGACACAACATAGTCGGAGCTCAGTTAAGTTCATGGTCCTGACCAGTACTGACAGACGTTCTGATCTCTGATCATCCAGTCCTGCTCAGTGCTTACTGCTTATTGCCATATTGCTTAGCGTTCTGCCTTCCGTAGCAAAGCACGGGTACTTTCAGCTAGTATATAATATAAATGGCATTGAACATCTATAGAAACATTAAGGAAATTTTTTTAGAACCTATATTGAGAAGTTTTCCGTGGGAGCATGTTTATGCAGATCCTAGTTGTGAGATGCCAATTAAGATAATAAAAAAAAGAGGCATGGCCTTAATCCATTCTAGTAAAGGGCATGTTTTGTGTTTGTCAGTTTCTGGTTAGAGGGCATGGCCTTTGTTACTGCCAGTACCAGTAAAAACGGTGGGACCGATGAATCATACATAAACTAAAACTTTCTTTCGGCTTCTCCCATTAGGGGTCGCCACAGCGGATCATCCGCATGTTTGATTTGACACATGTTTTTACACTGGACGCCCTTCCTAACGCAACCCTCCCCATTTATCCGGGCTTGGGACCGGCACTAAGGCTTGTGCAACCCAAATGGCTGGGGTCGGTTCCCTGACCGGGGATCGAACCCGGGCCGCAGCGTTGAGCGTGCCGCATCCTAACCACTAGACCACCAGGGGACCCTCGATGAACCATACATGTGAGTCCTATTTAGGGGTGTGGCCTCAGTGCCTCTCAATATGAATAAAGAAGTCCTAATTAGGGGTGTGGCCTCAGTGCCCTTCATTCTGAATAAAGAAGGCCTGTTCTTTATTTTAGCCAGGCCCAATAAAAGTGTGTGTGCATGTTAATAGAGGTGGGAGCTTAGTGGCAAGGTGGTCTAATGGAGAAGCGGTAACTTTGTGGTTAAGGTACTGAACATTGGATTCGAAGGATGTGAGTTTAAATCCCAGCCACACCAAACTGCACACTTCTGTGCCCCTGAGCAAAGCCCTTAACCCCATAGCTGCTCAGTTCTATGCAAGAGATAAATGTAAGTCACTTTGGATAAATGCGTCTGCCAAATGCCATAAATGGAAATACTAATGAGACGCATGGTGGTGGTGCTTTTCTGCATGTCAGTTTCAAAGAAAGAGGTGTGGCAACTCTCTCTGTCAGTTCTCAGGAAGAAGGCAAGGCTTCTGTGCCTGTCAGTTTATAGCAAGGAGGTGTGGCTTCTGTGCAGGTCAGGAAGGAGGCGTGGCCTCTGTCACTGTCAGGGCCTGTGTCTGCTTATCAGTTGCATTCTGATGAAAGAGTCATTTCAGTACATTGCTTTTTCATGGAAGTTTTATCAAGATGCCAGGCCTCTTTATCCAAATCACCCTGAAAGCATTACTCAAATGGCCTTAGACTCTTGCTAGAACATGAAATCAGTTTCTGAGTAAACAGGTTTCCGTTTGTTTTCCCCACAACGGAAATATGCCAAAATTCTTGCCCGGGATAATTACACATAGTGTAGGCCCTGGACCGCTGTCATATTTCCGCTGTCATATTTCTTTAAAATCTACCAGATGAAATATTGCAATCAAAGCCTCAGAGTGTTCATACATTAGCCTTTAATCTAACAGTCTTCGTGTTTTATTTTTTTCTCTCTTTCAATGACGATGTCTTTCTAATGTCAGAGCACATTACGTGGCCTGCTGCAAATAAACACGGCCATCTGTTGGTGATGAGGTGCGAGCTGGAGCGCTCTCGACAGATCGAGTGTGCTGACAGTAAATGAGACAGTCCGCTATTCTGACACGCGGCAAATCGAAAGCCAACTCCGAGGCGATAGGCTCCACCAGAACATGGGCACTTAGATTTCCACCTTTCCTGTGTTTTTTTCCCTTTTTATCCCCCTCCTTCATCTTCTCACCCCCTGTTTCTTATTTCCTGCAGGATAAACCCCCCCACCCTTCACCCCTCCTAAAACCCTGAGGAGGTTCATGTGTGACTTGGGTCCCTCCCCTGCAGGAACAGATAACTCGGACTAGTCTATTTATTACGCGACTCACGGAGAGAGAGGGAGAGAATGTAAGAAAAAAAAAGGGAGTGGGTGAGGAAAGAGAGAAGGAAGGAAGAGGTAGAGGAGAGAGGTGTATGTATTATTGATGTATGTTGTGCTGTTATATTTTGTGGCATTTGCTTGAGTGAGTGTGTGTGCTGGAAAGGCAGCTATGGGGGATGTTACAGTCCCTTAGACAGGTCATTGATGAGTCTCCTTCTCTCTTTCTATCCCTCTCTCTCTGGGTAGCATTCAAAAACAGCAGGGTGAGAGAAGTGTGAAGAGCCTCGCAGCAGTGCATATCAAGCGAGCTCGCTCTGGGAATGTCATTTAAAAGGCAAATAGGTGCGCTTGTCAGTACCAACTGATATTCTCTGAGATAACAAGCTGCTCAGATTAAACTTTTTTTGGGAACATGCATTATGTCTCCAGTACAATAAACAAACGCCACGCTCCAATCCTCCAATCAAATGCAGGCACTGTGTAATTTTGAAAGGCAGCTTCCCTCTTAATGATTTGTGATCTTTATGACATTTTCATTATTCTTTCACTAAATTGATCACACTGTTTCTGTCCAATCTATTTTGCTCCAAACCCTGTGGACCTCTAATCAAACAGGGGTTTTGATGTCACTAATGAACTTTTTTTTCTCTAGGATTAAAGCCAGATACACACCCAGTGTTACCCTCATTACCGTGACTCTGATTCGCATGAAGTTTGTAGAGATGAATGAAGATGAATGATCACAGTATTTGTGCTTCTCAATCTAGAAGTAACAATGTCTCTTTTCAGATACGAAACCAACAGTGCTTGGACCCCTAATAAGAATTATCAAAAGTATTCTTATATTTATATAATTCTTATATTAGTGAGGTTGTATAATGTATTTTATAATTGTTTGTATTTATAATTGATATAAAGTTATTGATATTATTATTAATTTAAATGATCTGTTTTTTTTTTTTATTTCCGTCTGGTACCAACACAATCTTTTTTGGATCATACTTCATGGTGACAAGGAAATGACCTGCAAAATATTTTATATTCGATAATTTATATTCATTAAAAATATTTAATAACACAAATCACCAAAATACATTTTTATATTAATAAAACTTTCATTTTAAATGTGATCCAGGGTGTTTTCCTGGATTTCTGTAGGCTCCATATTGACCATAATCCATGACCAGGATACAGCAGCTAGTCAAGATCCATGAATGCATTAATAAATATTCATGCAGTTCTGCCCTTCAATCTGGTAGCTTCGCTGTTTCAGTACAAAACCCTCCATTGATTGAGCGACTCATTAGAATGATCGATGTCATTTTGCTTTTAAGCATTTTTTTTTTTACGTCAAGTCAAAATATGTTTTATGGTTTTTCTTTTTAATCTTAAATATGATTACTGCTTGCTAGACCTCCACTCATTCCCTTAAATTTTTGGTATAAACCCTTAATAAGACTGACCTAAATACATGTTTAATGCATTCTGCTATTCATTGTCATCCATTAATCAATCGATTACTTTACCTTAATCTGCTTTCAGTATCACAACCGCTTTGTCCAAAACCTAGACTGCTATCAAAATGACGAATAGCGATGTGCGTAACATCCTACCTGTCAATCAAAATCAGTCCAATTGACTTTCACGCAAATATTTTTTTACACCGTTACTAGAAATCGGGCTTCGTCATAGAGGATAAAAAGGTTATATTGCATAAGAGACAAATGAACTCTCATAAGAGCAATTATTTCACACTGGTTTCGAATATGCCTACTAACCAGTTTCTCTTCTATTTTGCTTATACTCACCCTGGCATATGCTGCTTCTTTGTGTGCTCACAAGCAGGAAGAATTAATCAGTGTCATGAATAAGCCAGGGCTGAAATGATGAAACCAAAACTCCCAAGTTGTAAAAGCTTATTTCTAAGACTATATGTAATTTATATATACAGATATAAAGCTACATGGAGAGGATGCCAGAGTACTGCTGATGTGTAGGTTTCAGTGTGATAAGAAATGTTACATTATCTGTGGTGTGAATAAGATATATTGAGAGAGAGAGAGAGAGAGAAAGAGAGAGAAAGAGAGAGAGAGAGCTTGTTACTGTATCACTGTATCATATTAATGAAGAATAGATGAATAATAAGAGCCCTTTTGCTGTATCACTTTGATTTAGCTCGCTTTAATGCATGGATTAAAGTCCTCAACCACAATGGATTTCCATTCAATTTGTCATTTCGAGGTGATTATAATTTTTTTAAACATTATTCGCCACATCTCATTTTCTTTGGCTGTGCTGCTGCTGTCGGAGGTGTGTAAAGCCAGTTAGCAAACATGCTACATCACTGTGACACATTTTGCGCATTGTTGTGTCAGTATTTATTTGAAAGTTGCCATTGGCGTAAGGTTTAAACGTTTAAAAGTCTATAAAAATGACAAGTATCCGAGCATTAGCTGTGGGGAATAACGGTTCGCTGTGGTTAAATAACTATCATCATTCCCTCTTATGTTACTTTGAACTTGCACCTGTTATACAAATGTCAGGCAAGTGGTCCAAGGAAGCCCGTGTGGAAATCTGGCCTGTGTGGTCCGATCCACCAAACGAGCTCCTGAAGCTCAAATTGTTGAAGCAGGTTAATGCTGTTAATGATCGACAGGTCAGGATTGTTTTGGCAGCAATAGGGGGACCAACATAATATTAGGCAGGTGGTCATAATGTTATGACGGATTGGTGTATGTTTGAATGGGACTATGCTGTATAGAAACTAACAAATGTCCAGTCCCTCTGGCAGAAACATTGATCTCTGTATTTTAGCCATTTAGGTTCAACACTTTTTTTTTTTCCAAGTCTAGGTTATTTTGATTGTATTTTTTATTTCAGTGTTTTATGGGACAGTGTGTAGTATTGTATCAATACAAATGTTATACAGTATGTGCTAAGTGGACTAGAACTAGTGTTATATAGATACTAACAAATGTCCGGTTTCGGCTGAGAACATGGAAACTAGACAGATTTTTACAAACATACAATCAGTGTTGTAGGGTATTTAGTGGTTTTTGCAATTTTGTCATAATCACAATGGATTTATAATCATGATATGACTGGAGTGTAGACTTTCAGATGTAATTCAAGGCATTTCACAAAAATGATGAATGAACCAATTAAGAACTACAGTCCTTTATTTTTCAGATTAACTCCATTCACTTTAAAACTATGTCCTAATAATTTTGCCAACCAAACAATTGTGTGTTCTGCAAACAACATCAAGATGTTATCTGGAAATTAAAGTTTGGATCGGTCACTTTGTATTCGTCTTAATATTCGCCAATTAATCTGGCGATGTACTTTGTTTTAGACTTTACGAAGTGCAAAAAACGTTGACTTTGAAATGTAGTTAAAGGGAAGTTAAAGTAAAAGTCTGAATGAAAATATATGAGTAAAGTACGGATACGTGAAAAAGCTACTTAGGTGAAGTAACAAATTACATTTGCTTCGTTACTGTCCACCACTGTCTCCACTCACAATAGGCATTCCTAATGTTTTTTGTAGAGGAAAGCTCTGTGGAAAATATTATTTAAAATGTACTGTCAATTGTTAATGAGTTATTGTAATTATGATGAAGAAATTTACAAAATGTAACTGAAGTCAGGTAGCTTTTTTGTCATTTCAGCCATATACAGTAAGGTACACTGAAATGAAACATTGACCTTTCAGGACACTAGTTAACATGAAACTAACCAGAACAAACAAAACTACTCCATATAATATCCATATAATAATAAAAACTGTACATTTAGCAGTTATTTGTGCAAAAAAACGCAATGAAGGGGTGTGTGTGTGTGTGTGTGTGTGTGTGTGTGTGTATGTGTGTGTGTGTCAGTCCAGTCTCTCGCTGAAAAGTCTGATGGCTTGTGGGAAAAAGCTGTTACATAGTCTGGCTGTGGAAGCCCAAGCACTTTGGGTTTTTTTTTCCACACAGCAGGAGGGTGAAGAATGTGTGTGAGCAGAGTATTAATGCAGAAACGTCCCCAAATTTTTCAAAAGGTGGCTTGAAATCGTCCTTTTCTGCAATCCTCTTGTTTGTTTGTTTGTTTGTGTAAATTCTTTATTGCTTTAGTAAATCCATGCGGTTTAATTCGTATGACCATGACGGTAGGCAACACAAATAATGATGATCTGGAGAACGACATGAGAATCAGTTTTGTTGCTGTAGGTGATGTAACAGCCAAAAACCGAGAGAAAGGCAAACTGAGAGAGAGAGAGAGTATGTCTCCATCTGTCTGTGTGTGTGAAGCATAAAGAGACAGACAGAGAGAGAGAGAGAGAGAGAGAAAGAGAGAAGGCTAGAGAGGCAGAGGTAAGGATGAGTGACGAGATTGTGATCCAAGCTGACATTTTCTCCTAGATGGTGCATTGGCTGCATTGTGAACCGGGTCCTCTGCGGCATGCGCCTCTGTAAATACATTGCAGAGATGCACAGCAGCCAGGTGAAGGATGGGCTTGGGGATTGAGCGAGTCCCGAGAGAGATTTGGGTATAAAACAAGGGTAAATATTGTCTTGAAACAGCGCTGCTAACACTGCTGAATACAAACAAAAGACATTATGGCACGCTTCGTGGTTTTTTGCAGACGAGACCGATGAGCTTGGCGGTAGCTTCCAGTCATTGTTACACACACACACACACACACACATCAGCATAATGGATGGTGCGTCGTTATAAACGAATTAATAAAAACAGACGACGCAATATGCTGCGCCACCGATGTGGGCTGAATTCAGTCCGGGAAACAATACAAACGCACACTCAGCCGCTCAGACCCACTGTGCAGCATCTGTGAAGATTTTTTAGAAATCAACCTTCCAGATTTCTGTACCAGCAGGGGTGCCAAATCAAGAAGACCTAGGGAAAAGACGATCAGAGGTTACTTCTCAGCATATTTAAAGAAACATTCGAACATGCTAACCTCTGTCTAATCTGCATATGTGGAGGATTTCAGTAGATTTTGTCCCACGGAGAAAATACGAGGTGGTATTTAAAAGGTTTGCGACTCTGTTCTCGCTCTGTTTTCAACAAAGTACTTTGTTTATCTACGTTTACACTCGATCACCTTCTAAATAGCGCTACAGCACTCCCCGCATTCCTGTCACTTTAGGGAACGTGTCCTGGAAGACTTCTTTTCGACGCATATCCAGCACCTTCTGCAATTCACACCGGATCTCAACAATAGTGTCGAAATGGCGACCTTTGAGCTGAATCTTCGCGTAGACGGCGAAGTGCGCGGGAGTCAAATCTGGCGAGTTGTGCGGGTGTGGAAGTGAGATCTTGTCGTTTCCGGTGAAAAACTCACGTGTGAGGAGAGCTCGGTGGCAGCTGTGCACACGAGGTCAGAATAGCAGACGTGGTAACGCACGTGGTCAGAACAGCACCGCTTTCACAGCTCCCGATGTACACAGGACGAAGTCTTTTGGCACACTGACTTATGAAAATCGGTGCTTCCTGTGACTGTGCATGCAGCCTTGAGCTGCCATCTGTTGCCATCTTCCAAAACTATTCTGAAAACTTTTTGATACCACCTCGTAACTGCTGAATTCCTGATTGTCAGAGGGTGTTGATCAGGACTGGCACCAACTACTACATACAATCACGAATACTACCATCTTTACACGCCCTTGATTATGTATACCAACACCTATTCCATAAAGCAATTTTAGGTAGGAAAGAGTGAAAGTTGACACATTAAAAACGTCGAAATAGTGTCATTTTGAAATTGATACAAAAAAACTCTAATCCACACTGATGATCTCTAAAACTAGTTATGACATCCATCTTGTGCACCTGTGTGTTTGAGTGTTTGAGGGAGAAAGAGAAGAGACATGATAAATTGTTGATCATACATTATGTCAATAAGACACTTGAAAAAAATAAAACTTTAACTCAACATGGAAACATCACAAACTAGCTTAAAGATCTGCTATTAATCTTAGTCAGCGTGCACATCGCGTAAACTAGCCGTTCTGACCACCTTATGGTAACACCGAGATGTTCTAGCGTGGCTTTGACTCCTGCAGACATTAATGTAACATGCCAAACTCATATAGTCGCATACAATTCATTTGGTGTTTTTGGCTCAGGTTTATAAAGGGGTATAATTCACTTATTACATAGCCTGTGTTCTGAAAGCAGTTCTGCATACCACAGGCTCTACTCTCAATTCTCCCTCAACTCTTTCCCTCTCTTTATTCTTCTGACTGTGTGAGCCGGTGCTGCCAGTGCTGCCGCCACCACCACCACCATGGCAGCTGATGAAGGTCCTGCTGTGGCAGAAAACATGTCTGTTATTTTGACACATTTTGCAGCATCTTTCTGAAGAGCCTGTTTCTTTTTTTTTTTCCATACAATTTCTCTGTACCTCCCTTGCCTTTCTTCTCTCTCTGAATATTTTGACATACGCACCCTCACACAGAGCCCAAAAAGGGAGTTGTTTAAAGATGTGATTGGGTCAGCCCAGTGTCAATTGAGAAAAGATCCAATGAGCTGCTGATTAAATGTCTTATGGGCTGGAAAAAATATTTTTGACAAATACGAAACTGCGCTATCAACTAATTTAGCAGAGAAAAAAGAATGGGCTAAAAAGATTTTTATGGGCCGATCAGTCAAAAACAAAAGGAGATGTATCGGCCCAAAAAAAGTACTTTGGCCCAGTGGAAAAATGCCCTGTGTGCCAGATGGCCAGTCCGCCCCTGGTGTTGATGAATTGTCTAGAACAGCTGCTCGGACAGTCGTGTAAGCTTTGTTCCAATACAATAATGTTACTGGGTTGTGTGTTGTTATCTGTATGGGGATGATTTCTGTGAGAAAATGATTATTTAGCATTTATGGAAGATGGAAGGAGTCTCCAGTGTCAGCACGTTGCAACATTGCTTTAACTTTTCCGGTAAATTGATAAGCTTATTTATTTCTATGTATAAGGGGAAGATCGTATAAGGGGAAGATAGACAGAGAGAAAGCTAGAGAGAGAGAAAGAGAGAGGCACTGGTGAATGAAAGACTTTATATAAGGTATACAAATGTTTACACAGCTTTACATTACAATATAGTTGAATACTACAATCTGATTTGTTAGCATTTCTTTTGGCTAAGGCTGCAGTAGCTGTGAGAATTAGAGCTGAGGTTGCACATTTTAAACCTCAGTTTTAATCCTGGGTGGGTTTATTAATGCGCAGGCATTGAATGATGTTCTGTTACAATGATTTATTTCAACTGTAAACGTGTTTTTACTGTGTATCAGTAAAACACTGTGTATTAATGCAATGATTTCCAAATCTCATAAACCCATATTTCACAGTTCACATTTTGAAATGCCGCTTTCTCGTTTTTTTCTCTGTGCATGTAAAATGGTCTGTGGCAAAGTGGAAAATTGTTTCCATTGTGTGGTCAGACGAATCAACATTTGACATTCTTTTCGGCAAACATACACTAAAGAGAAGCTTCCAGCTTGTTATCAGCACAAGACACCATCAATGCTAATATATTCAGGTTTAGAGCAGCATATGCTCCCATTCAGATGACATCTTTTTTAGAAGGGCTTTGTAGTAGCGTGACTTTCACCAACTAAAAATATTTGGTGCATCTTGAAACAAAAAATACCCCAAAGAAGACCCAGGACTGTTGAACAGTTAGAATCCTATATCAGACAAGAATAGGACAACAGTTCTCTCCTAAAACTCCAGCAACTGGTTTTCTCGGTTCCCAGACGTTTACAGACTGTTGTTAAAAGAAGAGGGGAGGCTACACCTTGGTAAACATGAGCCTTTGGGTCCCAACTTTTTTGAGAAGTGTTGCTGGCAAAAGATTTTTCTCAAAATGGTAAATTTTATTAGTTTAAACATTTGAAATGTTTTCAATGGGTTTATGAGGGTTCATTGCATTCTTATGTACATTTACCCCATTTTAAAATTTTTTGGAATTGGGGTTTTATACTATATTCCTTTACGTATATATATATATATATATATATATATATATATATATATATATACATACACACATTGTGAATAAAAATTTAGGTGCATAAAATGTCTCTCTCTCTCTCTCTTTCTCTCTCTCTCTTTCTCTCTTTCTCTCTCTTTCTTTGAAAAGTTGTTTTGGAGAAATCAGAACCATCTGTGTCCCATTTTGTGAAGCATTGTGAATTTGTCGTAAGTAGTCAGAGCAATTTGACAGTTCGGACATCAGCACCAACTGTAAGAGAAAAAGCAGGTTTATATGGAAGAAACAAATATAATTGTCAATGTGGTAATGTTTTTTATTTGGAGATGTTAATTAACGTTTATGAACAGTCTCGGGTGTAAGAGCGTTTGTCAAATTCACAGTGTTTTGCCAGTTTCAGTTTCAGATTGATCTTCTGGTTTCACAGTAATATGGCAAGGTGTGTGTGTGTGTGTGTGTGTGTGTGTGTGTGTGTGTGTGTGTGTGCACGCACAAGCTTTATTTTTTCAGAGATAGATATATAGAGAAAGGCTTTCCATATTCCATCCATAAATCATTATTAATGTTTTCACTGTAGTACCATTACTCCGACCCGAACACAGTGTCAAACTCATTCGAAATAATAAAATAATAATTAAATAAATTAGGGAATGTATAAATATAACTAGAAATAAATATAACAATTCAATCATTTGTACTATAAGTTTTTTTATTTAATAAATAAACGTAATTAAAATCGTACACCACAAATTTAACACTAGTTCCTGTAGCTGGTCCACACTAAGCAGAACATGTGTTAAAGCCTGAGTTTTAATAAGCAATTTTAAAATATGCAAACTCAGCGCTGATTCTAGCGGCTTTTAAAGCTTTGTGAGTGCCTCCGGGTCTCCTACGCTTTCTCTTTTCTAATTCCTTCCCGTGTTAACCATATAGCCAGCTTTGGTTCACCCAATATATCATATTGATTGGACTAATCTGTTTCCTGTCTGAGAAAAATATTTAGGCCCAAAAATAAAAATATCTTCCCTGAAATCCCCCTCAAACCCCTTCCCTAATTCTCAAATGCGTTTGTGTAAAAGGCGAAACACTCCTTTTAGCATTGATCAATATAAAAACAAATGATCTATAGACTCTTCGGTATTGCAAAAAGACCATTCTTTTCTATGATGGGGTCAATGTGTGTGTGTGTGTGTGTGTGTGTGTGAGAGAGTGAGTGAATGAGAGAAAGGGGGAGAGAAAGAGAGAGAGAGAGAGAGAGAGAGAGAGAGAGAGAGAGAGAGAGAGA
>JAAIIK010000076.1:1432329-1455643 GCA_014706435.1 Silurus glanis
AAAAAAAAAAAAAAAAAGTCATGTCCCAAAAGCACAGTTTCTCAAATTGTAAACATTCCCAAAAAGACAATTATAGACAATTAATCAACACCTTGACCAATCAGAATTGAACAAAACAGTTCTCATTTTAATTAGTTATTATAAGGGGTTCAGGGAAAAATATTTGGTTCCTAGCTGCGAAAAAAATGGAGAACTACCTTTAACTGAAATTCCCATTGAGATAAATCTAAATCTAATATAAATATGAATATAATAATAAATCTATCTATCTATCTATCTATCTATCTATCTATCTATCTATCTATCTATCTATCTATCTATCTATCTATCTATATATATATATTTATATATATTTATAAAATTGTATTTGTTTATCCCTATTTTCATACGTACAGTTATACTTTATACTTTTATACCTTTTATACTATTTTTATTAATTTACTTTTTTATATTTGATTTCTATTTTTATTGCCATGTTTTGTAGTTGTACAAAGCATTTCACTACATGTTGTACTCAGTATGAATCTGTAAGTGACAAATACAATTATTTTGTTATTTATTTTTATTCGATTTTTACTGTTTCATCGTCTGAAAATCCGCTGAAGTCTGTCTTTGACGAGAATGTATTTTACTGTCTTGTCTGTAAACTTGTCTCAAGACTTTTATAACCGCTTTATGTATGACATTTGTGATATATTGTGCCGTAGTGTGTGTAAAAAGTAAGCAATAAAGCTGGAAATGTAAAGCATATATAGAGATAGCAGTTTTCCAATTTAGATTTTTTTTTTTTTATATCATTTTTTTATCCAATTTTTAGTTTCATATTTAATATGTCTACTAATCAAGTTTCCATTATTGGTTACATCATAAAGGCTATAAACCATCATTCCTTCACCAGGCTTTACAGCACTGGTCAAAGCAAAGCGCTGATACTGGAGACTCCTTCCTCCAAATGCTGCATAAACATCTCCAAAAACCAGACTTCATAGTTTTAATGATTCATGATTATTTATGATAGTAATAACTCATAATTATTAAAATTAGATCTCGTCGTTGCTATAGAAACTCATTAACACATTAGACAGGGTGTAATGAATCGTAACTACTGTCAAAGCTGCTGTTAAAGAAAACGAATCGATGCCTCTTCACCAAGAATTCAACAACTTCTCCTAGATTACTGTTAGAACTGCTTTAGTTTTGTCTTCTCGTGCAGGGAAATGTGTGAGATGTTTTTGTCCGTGGTTATCTCACATAGACACACACACACACTAGAGATCCACTTGACAGAGATAAGATTAGAAAAGGTTGTTGTATTCCTTTAACCTGCTGATGAGGAGAGACGTGCGATAGCGAGATTGCGAGGAGGACTTTATGGAAAGCAGAGTGATAGAGAGGAAACGAGAGCAAAGGGGAAGTCGGGGAACGATACGCGCGATAGCGAGGAGAGGAGAGAAGAAGATGTGAGAGCTGATAGTGATCAGGAAAGATTGGGGGAAAGAGATAGAAAGGAAGAGAGAGTGAGGATGAGAGAGGCTGACAGAACGTGAGAACGTGAGCTGCTCTCAGGCAGAGAAGGTGAGTAACTCACACTTGTCAGACATGTTTTTCTACTTGGCTTGCTGAGGATCGATTGCAGCGCTCGGCCCGGTATCCGTGTTGATCGCACTTAGACAGCTCCGAACAAGGCTTTATGGGAAGTGAGTGACAGGAACAAACCCATGTTCTGCTTCTAATGCCTGAGATCTGGAGCTGCTTGTGGACAGTATGATTTGTCAGAAACCATACACATGGTACAGTAAAATGACACACCACAGTACAGATGACTGAAGTCAGATTTCCCAGGAGGTATTGATTGATTTTTTTCCTGATGATAGTTTTCCTGTAAAGGAAATCACTTTGACTGATTATTATTGGCTGTGCATTCTACAGGAAGTTGTGGTCAATTTTAAAATAACGTCCTGCCAGCAAATTCAACTATAGTAACATACAGTAACAGTTTCATTGATAACAGCCTAAAGATCCATCAACATTAAGCTACTGAGAACCTCAGGAACTTTAAGGGTGGATTTAGACTGTAATTAATACCAACAGTCTACTACATTTACATTTTACTTTATCCAGAGTAGGTTAAGGGCCTCGCTCAAGAGCCAAGGAATAGCATCTTGGTGTCGTCTGGGATTCTAACTCATGACCTTTAGATCCAAATTCCAGTGCCTTAAGCTACCACCTCTCTTACTACAATGCTACAGTGGTTAAGGTCTGCAGTGTGTATGAACAGTTCTCCATTTAAGCACTGAATCACCTTGACAATGATGGAACTGTAATGAATTGACATTCGGTGCCACCAAGATGAGGACCGGTTCTCTTTAGAGTCTGGTTCCTCACTAGGTTTCTTCCTCATAACATCTCAGGGTTTTTCCTTGCCGCAGTTTCCACTGGCTCGCTCGTTAGAGACAACCTTACAATTATAAGAAACAAACTATTAGGCACTAAACATACATTTTAATTGTATAAGCTCTTTATTTCTGTAAAGCTGCTTTGGGACATTGCCCAAGTGCTCCACAAATAATAATACATTTAATTATACTGAATGACATTGAGAATGAGACATGTTGGGAGTTTGTAAAGCAGACCAGGAGACTTGGAAGTATCTTTAGCAGGATACTTTATTGCAGATGAGAGCATCAGTCTACATTAGAATGTGCTGTTTTGTGCTGTATTCAACTACATAAGGGAGACATAGACTGTAGTTTTAGAAGCATTGAATGGGCAGTCGTTAAAAACAGGACAAAGGAAGAAAAAAAGAACAGGAGCCCTTAGAGTCTCAGCAGACTCAATGAAACGGACTATTTCATTCACCCTTTACTTGGAAAGTGAGTGGGCTCTAATCAAAGACTGGATATCACCAGAGTGAAGATAAACATAGAACTGTTGACCTTGCCCACAAGCAAAGTATATCACTCTGGTGTTCTAAATATAATGATATGGAAGGAAAAGAACATAAACTGATCTTGAACTGACCCTAAATTTTGCATTTCCACAGACAGCCATTGTAAACAACAACATTGTAAAATGTTAATTAATGGTCCAAGGCACGAGATGGAGGATAAAAAACATCTTAAACGTGAAAATGTCTTAAATGAGAAGCAGCTATGTGCCTTGTGGTTCTTTGCCTTCGGCACTGTGCATCAAAATCATATGCGCAATAAGCCATGAATCAACCATTACATACTGCTCATGCTCATTTGTTATTAATGCACACATAAATGTTTCTATAGGAAAAACGTGAACACTGGGACTTCCAATAGTCTTCAATTAAGAAATGTTTAATTTCTTTGGGTGGAGTCTCCAATCTTTACCAAAGCACCAGAGCACAAGACTTTTCCAGCCATATGTGGCTTTTCCCAAAACTGTTACCACAAAGTTGGAGGCACACCATTTTATTGGTTGCTTTTGGATGTGGTAGGATTATATTGGCCTTGAATTGAACTACAAGACCCAAACTCTGTTTTAGCATGACAATTTAACTGTGCACAAAGCCAGCTCCATAAAGATATGTTTTACATAGGTTGGTACGGAAGATGACTGGCCTGCTATAGAGCTCTGTCCTCAACCCTATTGAACACTTTTGAAATAAATTTTTCACACTGACTGCACCCCTGGCCTCTACACCTCACCTGCATCAGTAACTGACTTTACTAACACCCTTGTTGTTGAATCTCACACAAATCCCCTTTAAAAAGCATTAGTAAGTGGCCCTGGATCCGATAATAATGTTGCATCAACATCTTGCATCTACCTGATTAAAACTCAGGATGAAAACTATACACCAGCCTCCTGTGTGTCTCATCCGATGGCCTTTTAATACCTCAGGTGCATTAATTGAAGAAATATGTCCGCCGTATTGTTCGAGATTAGTGCCCTGGTATTGCTCATCCCATTACAGGCCTGGAAAATCCATTTTCATGTTGGTTAGGAACGATGCAAGGCATACACACTGTCTGCTCGCTGATGTGCCACATAACAGGGCCCACGCTGCCATTAAGTCCACACTGCTATTAAAGGAACGAGTGGAGGACTGGACGCGAAACGGCCCGCTGACAGCGATGTCTTAATGAGGCGAAGTGGAGCGAATACTCATGCTCTCGGCTGTATTAATGGAAGGAGAACTTCCTTCAGGGAGGAATCATTTCGTATTTCTATTCCCCCGGTGATCGGAATAGTAATGCGCTGATGTGCTTGAGAACGTGGCATCATCTTGAACCTCCAGAGCTAAAGGAGAAGCTTGTTGTTATGGATTGGGCAGATCTGCACTGACTGAGTTTCTAACAATAAAGAGATGGTGACAATCATGTTCTTACAAGACATTGGTTTTTCTTTGGATATACTGTATATATATATATATATATATATATATATATATATATATATATATATTATTCAGAGTGTGTTTGTGTGTGTGTGTGAATTGACTACGATAGCTTTTCTGTTTCAGAAGCTCAAAGCTCATTTTTCTCCCAGTTTTTCCTTTTGTTCCTTTTGTATAATTATTACCAGACTTGTGCTTGAGCTCAGCTATAAGCAAAATGCTTTGATCTGTAAAATAATAGAAGGCTAAAGGGTGAAGGTGGATGTCTTCAATACCTCCTTATTCACATTCCCAGATGTCTCATGCAGATAATACTTCAAGGAGACAATTCTTTTTTAAATAATGTCAGAGTTTGTTGAAAGTTTTCTGTTTATTTGAGGGCAATCTGAGTTATGGGAGAAATTAACCAACAACCAGGTAGTGTGATGTATCCAGACATGTGTTGCGGTTGACTTTTCCATCAACTGCACATCCTTTATAGTTGTATTCCTTTTCTTTTTAAATACAAAGGTGTTTAAAACCTCCCATTCCACATTTAGTTTTCATTTGTGGTTATAATGACCTCCGCTCTTCTGGGAAGATGTTTCACAAAATTTTAGAGTGTGGTTGTAGAGATTGTTGCTCATTCAGCCACAAGGGTAATAAAGACAGGTACTGAGGTAGGGTGAGGAGTCAGCATTCCAATTTACCCCAAAGGTGTTCATTAGGGTTGAGGTTAAAGCATATCTTCATGGAGTTGGCTTTGTGCACAGGGGTATTGTTATGCTGGAACGTCTCCAGGTTACGTATGTAACCATGGTTCCCAAATGGGAACGAGATGCTGCGTCAACAATGCTCTGAGAACACTTCTGCGTTGTCCACCCTCTGAATCAGGTGTCTGATTCATAGTCAGTATCTTGAATCTTGAAGACTCAAAATGTGAGCGGTTCTGCTGATGTAGATCAAGAATAGGAAGAAACCCCATTGTCCTTTTTGGACTGTAGAACCTGGACTCTTTGTCTGTTGGAGGGACCACCTCTTCCTCAGCAGAGTCTTTACTTCTTGTTCCATGACCAGAGCCTGCTCGGGCCCCACCAGGGTGAGGCACACCCCGTTGAACTGGGGCGGACAAGACCCAAACTGAATCGTATAGCCTCTGTCAGTACACAGTACCCAACGAGACACATCTGGCAAAACCTCCCAGGCTGCTGGGTAGTCTCTTATGGGAATTAGTCTCTCAAGACTGACCTCTTGTGTACCTAGAGCCAGAGCTAGGCCCTGGTGCAGCTCTAGGGGACTCCTGAGAGCCAGCGAACCCCCCAAGTCCGCTATGGTACGGCACGGAACTCGAGGAGAGCACTCGCCGGATCTGGCCGTGCCCTGAAGCACTGGATTTGGCAGGGTTAACAGACCAACTCTCTGAGGTCGCAGGGCCATGAAGGGCACCGTATTATGAGGTGCACAGTGATCCTTCACGGCGGGATCCCCAAAAGGTCCCGTGTCAGGACTTTTTTTTTTGGTGTCGCCAGGTTTCCAAACAGGGGGAGTGCGAGTGGTGATGCTTTGTCTCTGAACCTCTCACTGCCTAGGGGTGCTGGGTTGAGATTGGAGGTTGTGGTTGAGTCTTATTTATCTCAGTCTCATGAGAGCGACATTCGAGACCGCCGACTGCTTTTTGGCCTCCTGGAATCTGTCGATGACCGTATTTACTTGTTTTTTTTTTTTTTTAGGCCATTTGGCACTAGAGGGGTGTCCAGCAAGGAGGCCATATGCCTGCCAAAAAGATCCCACAGAGTGAGCCATAGGTGCCTTTCTGTAGACACAAGGGTGGCCATGGACTAGCCAAGGGCCCCAGCTGTCTCTTTTGTAGCCCTGAGAGCTAAATCCATTGCACGACAGAGCTCCCAGACTTTTTGGCTGCCTGAGATATCCCCACGTCTAACTCTCGCAGCAGGTCAGCTTGATAGGCCTGCAGCACCACCATGGTGTGCAGACAGCCTGCGGCTTGACCTGCTGAGGCATAAGCCTTGCCTATAAGTGCCGAGGTAGTTTTAAGGGGCTTGGTGGGCAACATGGGGGTTTTTAAGGACTATGCAGCACCCGGGGAGAGATAGCTAGCTAGTTATGGGGCATCGTCCCATAACCACAGTCTTTTAACTATATAACTCTTTTTTCCAACTATATTGGAATATAGCGATACTCTAGGTCTGAAGACCGGTGACGCCACGCTTCCCATTGGATTGATTACACGCGTGATTCAGAGCCTGGCCAAAGTGGAAGTGTTCCCAAAGCGTTGTTAATGCAGCTCAAGTTCCTCGTTCAAGGTTTGTGTTTCTTAGTTTAGGTGTGGAGAAAAATTATGGCATTACATTCCCAAATGAATGCAACTGCATACAGCATATCTTCACCTGGACAGTTGTTTTTTCGCCAAACAGTAAACCGAAATACTTTGCCAAGCCTCTTGAAAACTCTTGAAAATGGAACATGCATGTCTCTTTAAAACCATAAAAGACTAGGTGTTTTTATGTTTTTGCAGGCAATTCATATTTTTTTAACAAAGAAAAATATCATAGTTTTTTGGATCCATTTATATTTACACTTAATGGCATAAAACATCCATGAATCGTGTTATAGTAGATCTAAACTTTCATTCCCACACTCTCTTGAAGTGAATAAGACAAATAAAAGCAGCTTGTCATGGCACTGGGAAACCAGGCAAAGTTGTCCTGAAGTCTTTCCCAAGTTGGAAAACTGCTCCACAAATGCTAAATAAACTTTTTTTTTTAATGAACAATGAGGACTCTACTCTACCTGTCCTTATGATTAGCCTCTTAGATTATGCAGTGCGATCGAGCTGTTACTATAGAAACAGTAGCCTATTAGCTTGGCCTTATTAGTATAAACCTGCGAGGGAAGGGGTTGCTTAATGGTTAGGACTTTGGCCTTCTTATTAGCTGTCACTACAGGCCCCTTGAGCAAGGCCCTTAACCCTGAACTGCTCAGTTGTACAAATGAGATAATTGTAAGTTGTAATGCAGAAGGGTGTCTGCCAAATACTATAAATGTAAATGATTTACCTTCAATTATTGTCAGAGCTACTGTTTTATATATATATATATAAACCTTTTGAACATCAATCATAACAAAATTTTTACAGCCACATGTTACGATGATGGCCGGATGATTGAATACAGCAGAGTTTTTTCAATTCAGCACATTTAATAAACAGCCATATCTTCTGTATGGTGCTCTGGTTACATCTGACACTCTCATGACATTTTTATTTGTCTGGATTTAATCGAATTATGTCTCCACGCCTACTTTCATCTAGCTTGCGCTTAGCCTGGGGAAAGCCAGGGCTCTAAGTCGAAGTAGGATTTTCTCCTGTATAAACAAGTGTAAAAATCCAAATGAAATAAAATGTAATAAATAAACAATAAAAAAATGAATAAAATAATTTGTACAGCATGGAACTGCATGTCTGTGCATTGCTGCCTAGCAAGGATGCTATCAGTTCTCCGTAAAATCGGCAGAAACTTCTCTCTAACATCTTACTGTACATGCCTTCGCCACTTAACACCAGACCAGCTATTCCATGTTTATGAATAAATAAGCCAATTCTCATAAAGATCATGTGGCATATTCCAACAATCTGTATGTATGATCAGTCCTGCATCTGGGTTTCTTCCCTCTATACAAGCACATTTCCGCCCTATACAAGCACATTTCCCATTAAGTAGCCACTCCGAGAATGGGCTGTGATTCATCTCGTCTCGGGCCATGCGAGTAATTATAGCAACCGCGCATTACATTAATACAGCCTGCATTCACATTCATAACCTGCACAAAGAGTTACAAGAGAGACACGTCTCAGCAAGCAATGTCTCCTTCACATCAGCTTCACTGGTTAAAAAATTCCGAATCATAACACGAGAGCAAATGTAGTGGTTTCTTTCTTCTTTCGGCGCCGTTCTTTCTCTCCGCCTCTCCCCATCTAATAAATGTAGTAATAACATCACATCGTTATTAAACACGATTCCAAATGGCTTTGAGCTTTTCCTTTTAAAATTTCATGATATGAGCTACGAGGAGACGTATTTCACATTTTCATTATATCCTTCACTCAAGTCTTCTTCGCAAGAATGTACAGGAAAATGTATCTTTCTGTTGAACTAAAGAGAATTTATTCAATCTGTTGTAAACATTGTTGCTTCTGGTTTTGTGTCCTTCGTTTTTTTTTTTTTCAATTAACGACAAGCTTCCGTTTTCATTTGCAGCAATAAGCAGTTGTTTCCTTCCTGTCGTGTAATGCTAGTACTCACAATCGTAACGACAGAGGCAAGTGCTGGGTTATTTATAGAATTCACAGTCAAATCCAAAATGGCAGGCCGAATCAAACACATGGGACAGGCTATGGTTATGCGATTGGCAAACATCAGAAACTGGGCAAAGCCCAGAAATGAGAAACCAAACAAGGTAAAAAAAAAAAAAAAAAAGACAAAAAAAACCTGGAACGTGAGAGACTTCGCAGACTAGACACAAACACATTTAATGTTATGAAAGTATCCACAATACAAGTTTTTGTTCTTATCAGCAGTGATAAACAGATCAGGAGACTTTGAACACGAGTCATACTTGTGTATATTCTGCATTTTCAAACAGCACCTTAAATAGTCATTGTCACGTTTATTGTTTTTGGTTTGTGATACCTCATTACATTTTGTTCTTAAAAATGGCTCTATCATTATCTAATATATTATTTTAGATCTCATTTTCTTACATTTTCTCATATTTTCACTTATTTTATAGTTCCTTTTATCTAATGCGCAAATTTCTGAGCGATCAGGTTTGCATTTACAAGTTATATTCTGCGTATAACGGCGTTTGTGACAAATAAATATCTTGACTTCTTCTCAAAATACTAAACAAACAATTCCTCACTAGAAGCATATCGTCGTCATGACGTTTTTTGGGTTGAAGAGTGCCTGTTTAGGTTGGTACTACAAAAAAATTGCCTTGTAGCTTACTATCAGAGCTGCTGTTATAGAAAATTAATCAACACTTTCTGACCAATCAGAACTGAGATGTCAACATTCAACACTGTCTGAAAAAAATCGAGTCATTTCATTGCTGATTTGAGGTTTACACTGATTTTTGTCCAATCTGTGATCCTCAATTTACGTACAATTTTTGTACCCTGTTTGTACCCTGTTTGTCCCTTTAGGCGTTCCATATTTCTTACAAGGGCACGCTTCCTGTTCTTGTTAGTTGATTGGTGACACCAGTAGCTTGGTAACTGTTGGATATTTTGTCTATTGAAAGCAACTCTGATGAGGTTGTTTGATTTTTGCTTGCACAAGTATTTTCAGGTTCCCAGTTTGGGTTCTTGATGTGTGGTTATTGACGGTTGTACTTTTAACCCTGTTTGCTGTGCAATTGACCCCGTGGCTGTAATTCTTAAATTCATTCCAACGTAGCGATTTGTGGTGGGTGGTACAAACTGAAAAGGGAAAAAAGTCTGATCTCGTTAATGAGATGTTTTATGTGCTAGGGTTGATTGATTTGTATGATTGATTAGCACCTCCCACTTCACTCACTGCTCCACACAATGAAAGAACCAAACACCATCTCGGTAGCGAATGTCCTCCAAAAAAGCTTGATTACAGTAGCACTATGACCTCTAAGAAACCGGAAATAGCTACACCACCTTTAATTTCCTTCCCGCTAGTAATACAGGCAGCTGATAAACATGTTGGTTACAGGAGAAAAATTATGTAAATGCAATTTGTGACATGAGAACACTTCAAATGTAAATATGTCCTGAAAAAAAAAAAGTGTAATCTAGTAATTACTTGGTCTGCTTGCACCTCTGATGCTTTCCACACACTGGACAGCTCGATGGCAGCTCAAGGACACTCATGGACAATCTTTTTACATGTTTCTGTTCCTTCAGGGCATGGTGTAGTATTTCTAAGGGCAATATATTGATTATATTCATTATGCAATTCAGATACAATGTCTAATTAAATTTTGTTTCTAAATGCTTGGTAGAGCTGCTTTATCTGCTTTTAATCGTCTCCAACTACCCTTTGTTCATTCTTGCAACGATGTGTGGCACAGGTACCACTATATTTTCATTTCTATCCATAGACAGACTGGAAAACGCAAACCCAGTGTAAAAATGTTCACATTTTTCCTGCTTTCCAAATTTAAATTCTGGTGAACATGTGATTTATGACTGATAATAGGTTGATGGGTCACAGCAGGACCTCTTCATAAGATACAAGATCAGAGAAAAGCTTAGAAATAATACATAAAAAATTAAATCAGAAAGCTTTGATTAAAACTGTTTTATAAAAACATATACAATTAACATTTCAAAGAAAAGCCGCATGGGTTGTTGTCACTGCCAACATGATTAGATTGTATAGTTTAACAATTCAGAAAAAAAAAATCTACCTGCATTTATTTGTGCTATTTTTTTGTTAATTTTTTTCAAGGGTTTTTTTTTTTTATATTTTGCATTTTTTTTTTTATCTCATTCAATTTCAATCCATGTATGATCTAATTATTATTGTCATTTTTTTGTAGTAGTAGAGTATTAACATACAGTAACAAGCCGTCAGGGCCAGAAAGTCCTTCTCTGCTGAGCTTAAATCAGAATCATTGACTTGTTTTAATATATTTTTAATATATATTCAACAAGGTACTGGAAACATTCCTCAGCGATTTTGGTCCATATTGACATGATAGCCACATCCCAAAGGTGCTCTATTGGATTGAGATCTGGTGACTGTGGAGGCCATTTGAGTACAGTGAACTCATTGTCATGTTCAAGAAACCAGTCTGAGATGATTCGCGTTTTATGTCATGGCGCGTTATCCTGCTGGAAGTAGCCATCAGAAGATGGGTACACTGTGGTCATAAAGGGATGGACATGGTCAGGAACAATACTCACGTAGGCTGTAGCATTGACACGATGCTCAATTGGTACTAATGGGCCCAAAGTGTGCCAAGAAAATATCCCCCACACCATTACACCACCACCACCAGCCTGAACCGTTGGATGGATCCATTGACGCCAAATTCTGACCCTACCATCCGAATGTCGCAGCAGAAATCGAGACTCATCAGACCAGGCAACGTTTTTCCAATCTTCTATTGTCCAATTTTGGCGAGCCTGTGCAAATTGTAGCCTCAGTTTCCTGACTCAGCTGTCAGGAGTGGCACCCGGTGTAGTCTTCTGCTGCTGTAGCCCATCCGCCTCAAGGTTCGACGTGTTGTGCGTTCAGAGATGCTCTTCTGCATACCTCGGTTGTAACGAGTGGTTATTTGAGTTACTGTTGCCTTTGTATCAGCTCGAACCAGTCTGGCCATTCTCCTCTGACCTCTGGCATCAACATGGCATTTGCGCCCACTATAGATCCAAGATGGCGGCGCGGCAGTAGCTCGCAGCGGCCTCTCCGGATCCAAAAATGGTGCTTCCACCATATTTAGCGCGACCTTCCACAATACATGGACACCAGAGTCAGCTGTGTTCATGTGTACGACCACCAGACACTGCTACAGTACAGGCATCATGCAACCAATAATCTGCATGATGATATTATCAACAACCTTCGCAACCTCGGCTTGCTGCGACCTCGGCCACAAAGACCAGGCCCCCAACCCTCGGTGTTACCTGATGCCGGTGGCCGGGAGAGGAGACGTCGAAAGCGCTGTTCGAGGAAGCGGAAGCGCGGCAAGCGGGCGGGTGTCCGTGCTAGGCTAAATGCTAACCCTAGCCGGCCGGCTATCCCGTCCATTTTTCTTTCCAACGTCTGCTCCCTGGACAATAAACTGGACTACATCCGACTCCAGCAAACCACACGGCGAGAGTTTAGAGACTGTTGCGTCTTTGTTTTCACGGAGACGTGGCTCAGCGACAGAGTTCCGGAAGCCGCCATCCAGCTAGACGGGCTAACCGTGTTTCGAGCCGACAGAAACGCAGCTCTGTGCGGTAAGACTCGCGGTGGTGGCGTGTGTGTTTATATCAACACGGTATGGTGTAAGAACTCTGTGCTTGTTTCACGCTACTGCTCATCGCTAGTGGAGTTTGTGACTGTTAGATGCAGACCTTTTTATTTACCACGGGAATTCACCACAGTTTACATTGTCGGAGTGTACATTCCTCCCAGTGCTAATGCTAAGGAGGCACTGAGTGAACTCTATGGTGCTATTAGCGACCTGCAGAATGCTCACCCCGACGGATTGTTTATTATCGCCGGAGATTTCAACCATGCGAATCTCAAGACTGTGCTTCCTAAACTCCATCAGCATGTGGACTTTGCAACGAGAGGAGCGAACACGCTGGATCGTGTTTACACAAACATCCCCGGCGCGTATCGTGCGGAGCCCCGCCCCCATCTCGGATACTCAGACCACTGCTCTGTTATGTTAATTCCAGCATACAGACCGCTCATCAGACGCTCTAAACCGGTTCTGAAACAGGTGAAAACCTGGCCAGAAGGAGCTACTTCTGCTCTTCAGGACTGTTTTGAGTGCACTGACTGGGACATGTTTAGAGAGGCTGCAACCTACGGCGATTCCATCAACTTGGAGGAGTACACATCATCAGTGACCAGCTACATCAGCAAGTGCGTTGATGATGTGACCATCTCCATGACCATCACTACACGCTCCAACCAGAAACCGTGGATGACTGCAAATGTGCGTGCGCTGCTGAAACAAAGAGACTCTGCCTTCAGATCAGGGGACAAGGCGGCCTTAAAAACAGCAAGGGCCAAACTGTCTCGTGCCATCAGAGAGGCGAAGCGCGCACACGCGAAGAAAATCCACAACCACTTCCAGGACAGTGGAGACACCCGGCGCATGTGGCAGGGCATCCAGGCGATCACGAATTACAAGACCACATCACCTGCTTGTGACCGTGACGCCTCCCTCCCAGATGTGCTGAACGACTTCTACGCCCGGTTCGAGGTGCAGAACAACGTGGTGGCGAGGAAGACCATCCCTCCTCCCACTGACCAGGTGCTCTGTCTAACCACAGCTGAAGTGAGGAAAACTCTATGCAGAGTTAACCCACGGAAGTCTGCTGGACCAGACAACATTCCTGGCAGAGTGCTCAGGGAATGTGCAGAACAGCTAGCAGATGTCCTCACTGACATCTTCAACATCTCCCTGAGCAGCAACGTTGTTCCCACGTGCCTCAAGACAACGACCATTGTTCCCGTGCCGAAGAAGTCTTCTGTCTCCTGCCTCAATGACTATCGTCCCGTCGCGCTCACACCCATCGTGATGAAGTGTTTCGAGAGGCTCGTCATGAGGCACATTAAGACACAGCTTCCACCCTCCCTGGACCCCATGCAGTTTGCGTATCGTCCAAACCGTTCCACGGACGATGCCATCTCCACAACCCTCCATCTGGCCCTCACCCACCTGGATAACAAGGACTCGTATGTACGAATGCTGTTCATTGACTTCAGCTCAGCATTCAACACAATCATTCCTCAGCACCTGATCGAGAAGTTGAACCTTCTGGGCCTGAACACCTCCCTCTGTAACTGGATCCTGGACTTCCTGACTGAGAGACCTCAGTCAGTCAGGATCGGGAACAGCATCTCCAGCACCACCACACTGAGCACTGGGGCCCCCCAGGGCTGTGTGCTCAGCCCACTGCTGTTCACTCTGCTGACTCACGACTGTGTAGCAACGCACAGCTCGAACCACATCATCAAGTTCGCTGATGACACGACCGTGGTGGGTCTAATCAGCAAGAACGACGAGTCAGCATATAGAGAAGAGGTGCAACGGTTAACTGCCTGGTGTGGAGCAAACAACCTGTCTCTGAATGTGGACAAAACGAAAGAGATGGTTGTGGACTTCAGGCGAGCACAGAGCGACCAATCTCCACTGATTATTGATGGATCCTCTGTGGAGATCGTGAAGAGCACCAAATTCCTTGGTGTTCATCTGGCAGACAACCTCACCTGGTCACTTAACACCAGCTCCATCACCAAGAAAGCCCAGCAGCGTCTCTACTTCCTGAGAAGGCTGAGGAAAGCCCACCTCCCTCCCCCCATCCTGACCATGTTCTACAGAGGGACCATTGAGAGCATCCTGAGCAGCTGCATCACTGCCTGGTTTGGGAATTGCACCGTCTCGGATCGCAAGACCCTACAGAGGATAGTGAGGACAGCTGAGAAGATCATCGGAATCTCTCTCCCCTCTATCATGGACATTTACACCACACGCTGCATCCGCAAAGCACACAGCATTGTGGACGATCACACACACCCGTCACACACACTTTTCACACTCCTACCATCAGGAAAACGGTTCCGAAGCATTCGGGCCGCAACAACAAGACTGTGCAACAGTTTCTTTCCACAAGCCATCAGGCTTCTTAATACACAGAACTGAAACAGAACTCACACACACTCACTCAGTCACACACACACTCACTCAAATGTGTGTTACTGAACTGTACAACCTGGACTAAACACAATCATCACTCATTTCGATCCACTCCACCACCACTTATCTTATCTATTTATTATTATTTATACTCGCACCTTGTACTACAGTAGAATGTTTACATGCTGTCTTTGCACCTCCTTGCTGCTGTTTTTTTGCACTACATTGTTCTGTTCTGTTTGTATTCTCTCCTGGGTATAGTTTTTTACATTTCTCCTTACAAAGTACTGTATAATCAAGTATACAGCAGGTTTACTAGTCGGCGCTATACTTGGTTTTTTTTTTGTCTTTTGTCTTGTCTTGTGTTGTCTGTCTGCAATGTCTGTCTGTACTGTTTTTTGTTTGCACTGTTTGCACCAGGTTGCACTCGATGCACTTTATGTTTGTGTTGTAGCTCTATGCTGCTGTTGTTTTGTTGTTTAGTGTAGCACCAGGGTTCCGGAGAAACGTTGTTTCGTTTTTACTGTGTACTGTGTACCACTGTGTATAGCAAAAATGACAATAAAAGCCTCTTGACTTGACTTGAGAACTGCCGCTCACTGGATATTTTCTCTTTTTCGGACCATTCTCTGTAAACCCTAGAGATGGTTGTGCGTGAAAATCCCAGTAGATCAGCAGTTTCTGAAATACTCAGACCAGCCCGTCTGGCACCAACAACCATGCCACGTTCAAAGTCACTTAAATCACCTTTCTTCACCATTCTCGGTTTGAACTGCAACAGATCGTCTTGACCATGTTTACATACCTGAATGCATTGAGTTGCTGCAATGTGATTGGCTGATTAGAAATTTGCGTTAACGAGCAGTTGGACAGGTGTACCTAATAAAGTGGCCGGTGAGTGTATTTGTGTGGGTTTAATAACTGTTTGTTAATTCCTAAATGGCTAACAGAAGAGAAAAAATGATCTGGTCACAGATACACTTAAGGATATGTTCAAAATGGACTTTTTTAAGAAAAAGCTGGATATCATGAGGAAAAGACGGTCAAAAACGTTCAAAATAGTTTAATGGACGTTTTCTTTCTGGTAGAATTTGCACAAAAACACACAATTCACCTTCATTTCTGTAAAAAAAAAAAAAAAAACTCCAGAAAAGCCAAGGTCATTTCATAAGGTTAATATCGATGCTTCTGCTAGAGATGATGCATGTGGGCAGTGCAGCTGTGGCTACAGTGAAATGAGACTTGATGAACTGTGTTCATTGCGTTTCCAGCTTTAGTATTGACATTCATTCTCGCCGTATGAGATTCCTGTCTGTGATGCAGCTCTCTGTTATACTGTCTTTCTCTAAAACATTGATGGTTTCTATAGCAGTTGTGTCAAAGTGATGGTATTAAGAGGTGGATTGATTCAGGTAGGACACCACTGCAGGCAGAGGAGTGAAATGCACAGACTGTTGAAGAAATGTTTCCTTCACTTGAATTGCTACAACATCACAACATCTACGGCTAGACGTAGATGTTTTGAAGTTCTGTGGCACCTGAAGTATATTACCAGTGATAACTTTATGTACAGCTCAAATAGAAATAAAATATTAATGATTTAGTTCTTAATTTTTTACATGCTTGTTATGGACGTTTGAACATTACTGTAGCGTTTACACTTATCAGGCGTATGACCACCTGCCTAATATTGCGTTTGTCCCTCTTTTGCTGCCAAAACAGTTCTGACCTGTCAAACATTAACAGCATGAACTTCTTCAGCAGTTTGAGCTACAGGAGCTCGTCTGATGGATCGGACCACACTGACCAGCCTTTGCTCCACACGTGCATCAATGAGCCTCGGCCGCCCGCGATCCTGTCGCCGGTTCACCGCTGTTCCTTCCTTGGAGCACTTTATTTTAGATTCTAACCACTGCAGACCAGGAACATCCCACAAGAGCTGCAGTTTTGGAGACGCTCTGACCCAGTCGTCTAGACATCAATATTTGTCAAACTCGCTCAAATCCTTACACTCACCTATTTTTCCTGCTTCTAACATCAACTTTGAGGACAAAATGTTCACTTTCTGCATAAAACAATATGTTCCACCCACAAACAGGTGCCATGATGAAGAGATAGTCAGTCTTATTCACTTCACCGGTCATAATGTTACACCTGATCTGTGTATATTGTGTTAAGTTAATAGGATTATTAACATTTTAGTCTGATGAACACTGCAAAGACCATAAAACAGTGTTGCGATAACTCATTTAGTGAACTTAAGTGCAAATCTCCCTTCCCATTTTAATTCCCACACCGTCGAATTATTCACACTGTGAATGTAACGCATTTCTTTGATATTATATAGCCTACAACAGGTCTTTCGCAAGGACACGATGAAAATGTGACTTCTGTAAATCTAACAAAATGATATTGCATTTTAATGTCTGTCTATGCAACAGAGATGTTCAGACATTATGCTTTTTATCCAGAATCACTCACTAGTTTATACCTATAGGATAGATCTTGAGTGGCCTGCTACAGAGCTCTGACGTTAACCCTGTTGTTCACCTACAGTATATTAATACTCTGTTCTTCTCTTGTGTAGATAAATAGCTTGAAATATTTGTTCAGAAAAATACAGGATAGCAACACAGAAAGAGGCAAAAGGCCACAATAGGTGTGGAAACGAGAATTGGTCAACATTTCTTCCTCCGCAGCTGTTTTTGCTTTTCAGCTGAGTACAGTTGTGTAAATGGGAATCATGTGTGAATTTGATCAAGGATATATGTAAAATTACAGGACAAAAAAAATCAAATAGAGTTGTGTATCAAGGCCAGCAATGTAAACGCAGCCTGTGTAGCATATAGCAAGCCGTGTGCTTTTAGCTAGCTGCAGCGTTAATGCAGCTTGTTTAACAGTAGCTTGTAAAAGTACAGGAGCTCCTTACAAGTGGAGTCCCTGCTGTTTATTCTATTATGTATGTTATACTGATGTATATGAAAGAACGAATCGCCCAAGGACTATTCTCAAGGTACAAAAGCATACCATGCTTTCTTGAAAAGGATATCTCAGGCCAGAACAATTACCTTTCTTCGCTTAACACTCCATTACCATGACAGAAACTCACCTTGTGCTACATTTCACAGGCACACACACTACCTCTCCTGCAGGACCGAAAGACTGGAACTAGTTCTCATGCCTAATTGTGTGCTTACACGCTGGGCCTGAATGGAAGTTCCCAGTAGACGGCATCGTTAAACCCACAACGCTTGGGGTGTGAAGCTGGATTTAATAGTTAACAGTTCAGAATTCAGTGTATTATATTTCCTGGTAATTTCTCCCGAGTAGCACAGAGTTCGGTTTAGTAGGAAAATTATGAGGTTGAATATATATGATGCCACAGGCTTCTGTGACCAAGGGTACCAGGAGAGCTTAATAATTTGTGCTCTCTGGGTGGAAGTTTTATTTTTTATTATTTACTCGCCTGCCAATCATATAATCTTGCCTTAAAAATAAGCCTTTGTTTTACACTCAGTTGAGGAAGCTGGTGATTTTCTTCACATGCTTTGTGAACACTGACTTCTCGACTAAACAGTGGGTCTTTAAAGATGACTGTATAATTCATAATTCAATTCGGTTCTTTTTATTTATATAGCAATTGACATGGTCTCAAAGCAGCTTTACAAAGGTAAAACAGTTATAAAGTGGTAGTGGAGGTTGTAGCTCAGTGGTTAAGGCATTGGACTTTAGATCAGAAGGTCACAGGTTTAAATCCCATCACCACCAAGCTGCCACTGCTGGGTCCTTGAGCAAGGCCCTTAACCCTAAGTTGATAAGTTGTAAGTTGCTCTGGATAAGGGCGTCTGCTAAATGGCATAAATGTAAGTAAATGTGTATAAAAGAGTGTCTAAGTTCAGTGCCTATAAGTTTGTTCTTATAATTGTAAGTTTATCCATAATGAGCCAGCCAGTGGTGACTGTGGCAAGAAAAATATTTGCGAGGATCCAGACTCAAAAGGAAACTCATCCTCGTCTGGGTGGCACCGAATATCCATTCGTTACAGTTCCATCCTTGTTGAGCGTGTTCAGTGTTCAGTTGAGGTGCTTAAATGCAAAACTGTTGTATAAGATGATCTCTGAATGTCTATGTAGATCCTGAAACAACAAACCCTGTGATTACAGAACATGACTACCGTATGTCCTGCTGAAGACATCGTTCGTATAGTGGTTTAGCCCGATGGCTCTATTTAACATGAATGACTCCATGAGGATTATTCAATGAATATACTTGGTGTATCCATTATCTAAAGAGGGTCTTAAAGGCTTATAAGCCCCTCTAGGCTTTTTCCCACTTGCAAACTGTCACATATAGTGTTAAATAATACTCCAGTGTTTTTATATAATATGGGTTTGGGCCTCATTCCTGTTCTATGAAATTCAAGGGATAATATCTTTCCTCTGGGTCAAGATCTTTTCCGACCTTGGTATGTTTGTGTGTGTGTGTGTGTGTGTGTGTGTGTGTGTGAGTCCAGCACCTTGATTCTTTATCTTTTTTTGCAGTAACATGAGGAAGCATGTGTAAGTCTTCACCCTACTGGGATGCTAGCAGCTATACAACAGTCATTGTTTAAACTTAATATGAATACCGTATTTTCCGGACTATAAGCCGCTACTTTTTTCCCCACTTTTTGAACCCCGCGGCTTAAACAACGAAGCGGCTAATTTATGGATTTTTCCTGGGTTTTTCCCGGTTTCACAAACTTCAAGCCAAAAAACTGAGACCCATAACATTAGACCAATGAAATTGCCGAACGGGTTCAGGTGAACCAATGAAACTCTTTATATTAAATCCGACGCGCTCCCACTGAATCGGGCCGCAGCACATCATAAATATGGATGAGGTTCCTCTGACGTTTGACCTGCCGCTCACTCGGACTGTCTACAGGAAATGCGAATCATTCGTCACGCTGAAAACAACCGGGCATGAAAAAACACACTTCACTTGTGTTCTGAGCTGCACGGCATCGGGAGAAAAGCTTCACCGATGGTGATTTTTAAACGCACGACGATGCCAAAAGAAAAACTCCCGAGAGAAATTGTTGTGAAAGGAAGGAGGAAGACAGTGAACAATGACTTTCTTGGTAGGCTACTGTTTAGATACAAGCCGTGTAACAGACACTGTCTTTCGTTAAAGCCTGTGTAAAGTTCATTAGTTTCAGTGTAGACACCTGCGGCTTATAGACAGGTGCGGCTTATTTATGTTCAAAATAAACATCTTTGTCAAATTCAGTGGGTGCGGCTTATATTTGGGTGCGCTTAATAGTCCGGAAATTACGGTAAATGAACTAGAGAGATCTCTTCACCTGATATCAGTATTTACACCCTTGTGGCTGAAGGAGCACAAATACAGAGGTGGTACTCTAGCTTGGTGGTTAAGGCATTGGCCTTTGCATCTGAAGGTCATGAGTTCAAATCCCAGCTACACCCAGCTCTCACTCCTAAACCCCGTAGCAAGGCCCTTAACTCCATAGCTGCTCAGCTGTACAGTTTGGATGAGGTAACATGTAAGTCGCTCTGAATATGGACATCCGGCAAATGCTATAAATGTAAATCACCACACTGTACCGATCTTCTGCTTAGGTGTCCACAAACTTTTGTCCATGTAGCGTGTATCATTCCATGAAAGCAAACTTATTTTGTGCTTTTTGTAAAGACTACACGGTTGAGCCGAAATGGTTTCGAATATGTCCTTTCAGAGCTTTAAACCCATTAATAGATAGACGAGATATGATGCTGAAGATGGTGTTTCATAACAGCTGTTTCATCCATGAGGGGGGAGGGGGGGTGTTTACACTCAACATAATTACATAATAATCTTATTACGTGTTACTCAGAGCTCATAGCTGTGATTTACACCTCGCTCGCACCCAGCATTCGCACTTTCTCATAGAGTAATAGCACAACACGGGGTTCATTTTCTGCTATTCATGGGCCAACTTTAATTCACGGTCAAGGTAAATGGAGTATAAAAGTGCACCCCGTGGAAGATACACAGCGCTGTAGGGACAAGGGTTTACAAACTGAGGCGTCGTTTCATCCGAGCGTGAGATTTCTATCTCGATTTTTCCATAGTGCAAATTTTAAAAAGGACCGAGAGTGTCGCAGGTAATAGCTTTCACTCTGTTTTTGTTGTTTTTTTTTAGGAACAGAGGAGATAATTATTTCCCCCAAAAATATTGACGAGGCCAAATCTAGGAACGGAGCAAGAGCCGAATCGTGTCGAGGAAAACCAATTAAACAAACGGATTTCTCTCACGTCTACCTCTCACTCAGACTGAAGTGTGCGTGTGTTTGTGTGTTTTCTTTATTTTCTCCTTTCAATACTGAAAAAAAAACCTGTTTTATCAAGAAGATTTTGCAGAGGTCATTGGTGTGACTGTTGAATTAGTCAGGGATGTAATTAGGTGGTGGAGGTGCAGAGGTGATCACAGTAATAATAAGTTATGAGATGAATGCGAGAGAAGTAATTAGTTTCATGGCAGGGGGTCACTGTGGATTCGATCTTCACACCGTCAGAAAAAAAAAAAACAGGCCGAGTTGTAAAAAGGGGCTTGAATGGTGTGAAAAATGACAAGTTCCATCATGTATGCAATGATCGTGGCATTTATAAACATTACTCTTATACTCTGATACATTTATTCTTGTGTATATATATATATATATATATATACACACACAAGAATAAATGTATTATTTATATTAGAATAAATGTATTATTGAATAAATGTATTATTTATATAATACATTATATTATATATATATATACACACAGTGTTGGGCAACGTTACTTTTAAAAGTAATGCATTACAATATTGAGTTACTCCCCAAAAAAGTAACTAATTATGTTACTTAGTTACTTTTTATGGAAAGTAATGCGTTATATTACTTTTGCGTTACTTTTGCGTTACTTGTATCTCTTTCACGCCTTACAGGTGTAACAGGTGTAATATAGATAATTGCCATTAAGAAATAAGTTATATTAGAGCAAAAGACATGTCTTAAACATTTAAAATGTTTAATAACTTCTTAGAGAACAATAAGATGATCGACTAACTTTTGACCACAAGGCTGAACACTTTCCAGTCGCACTTCTGTACACTGCTTTTCAATCTGCCTTCGCCGTCAGGAATGTAACTATCGTTAGTGTATATAAGGTTAAGGGTGTGGGCTGCACACCGGTGATGTGGAGGGAGAACATACCTTTTGCCGTCATCACGTAAAACTTCGTGCAATTCCGTAAATATGACCTCGTCCTCGTCTACATCATTCTCTGCTTCATCATCAGCTTGAAACATTCTGAACGCTTTTACAAAGTTCGCGCTATTATCAGTGACCGTGGCAGTTTATCTTCCCACAAAGAGCAAACGAGCTGTGAATTTGCTCTCTCTCTCTCTCTCTCTCTCTCTCTCTCTCTCTCTCTCTATCTCTATCTCCGCTGCGATGGCATCGTACATGTGTCTCCCACGGAAAACTTTTATTCTGAGCAGTCTATAGATCTGCAGTGGTGGAAAGTCGGCAAAAGTTTTCTATATTTCTGTCCCCATTTACATATATTCAACATTATACACACACACACATATACACACACACACACATATACACACACACACACACACACACGCACACATCTGTAGTGCTGTGCTTTACATGCAGATGTTTTTT
This sequence comes from Silurus glanis, assembly GCA_014706435.1. NCBI lineage: Eukaryota > Metazoa > Chordata > Actinopteri > Siluriformes > Siluridae > Silurus > Silurus glanis. The sequence goes on from JAAIIK010000076.1 coordinate 1,454,797, forward strand.
TTTTTTTTTGAAGTGATATTTTTTGCAGTTGACAAGAGCTTTTCACCAACACATAATCTACACTTAACCATTATTCCCTTCTCCTTTTCCTCGACTATTTCAAAATAATAAGAATACTTCCCTCACAGTAATGTAATGCCCTGGTTTGCCATCTCCGCTTCTGACCAGCTTCTGTTCCCGCTGCTCGCACGTATGAGTGCGCGATTCTACGTGACTACTTTCATTTTAATTCAGTATTTATTTTTTTATGCAAAATAATTGAACTGAAAAGTAACTCGCATTACTTTATTAAAAAAGTAACTCAGATATTAGTGTGTAAATTTATAAAGTAACGCGCTACTTTACTCGTTACTCCAGAAAAGTAATATTATTACGTAACGCACGTTACCCCCAACACTGTGTATATATATATATATATACACACTTCTGGGAAGATGTTCCACTAGATTTTGGAGTTTGCTTATGGATATTTGTGTTCATCAGCCACAAGGGTGTTATGAAAGGCCAAAAGGTGTTCAGTAGGGATGAGATCAGAGCTCTATAGCAGGCCACTCAAGATCTTCCTCTCCAAAGCATGTAATTCAGATCTTCAAGGAGCTCACTTTGTGCACAGGGGCATCACCATCCTGGAACAGGTTTTGGGTTTTCTAAGTTCAAGTGAATGCTAAATTTTATTATAGCGCCAACTAAAGATGTCCTGTACAATCGAGTGCCTCCAGATTTGTGGTAACAGTTTGGAAAAGAACCTCATACAGCAGGAAAGGGCAGGTGACCCAATATTTTTGGCAATATAGTGTGTATGTGTGTGTGTGTGTGTGTGTGTGTGTGTGTGTGTGTGTGTGTGTGT